>CM076581.1:1405953828-1406421696 GCA_034641835.2 Pinus albicaulis | reverse complement strand
TGTTTCATGGAAGAGCCAAAATTATTATTAGGAAGAGATAAATTATTATTAGGAAGAGATAATTGGCTTCAGAAGCTAAAGGAAACGACTATATTCAATCATATTCAGCTGATCCTTTGGCTTCGTCTCCTGTTTTCATGGAAGAACTAAAATTATTACCAGCATGAGATGTTTGGCTTTAGAAGTTATAAAGGAAATGGCTATATTGAATCATATTCAGCTGATCAGTCATACCAGACACATTGGTTTACTAAATAATAGAGCTAGCTGAAACATAGAGGTCCACTCAATAAGTTTCAAGGCCCCCACGTTCCTGTTCCTCCAGGCATTGGGTCCTACATCAAGAGACCAGCTAGTAGTAAAACCCAAAATGCCACTCATGAGTAAACAATGCATTGAACAAAAATAGTGCATTGGGCACAGTGACAATCGACACTGGAACAAATCCAACTAAGACTAGATCTCATGCAGCTAGACATTTGGAAGCTCACGTATATGCATATACACACATTAGCTAGAGCATGAACCCGAATGACAATTATTTAGAGCTTTCTCCTGTCTTCATCACCACGTTTCATGTAAGGGCTCAGAAAAAGAATTGGCCATTCTTAATTTATTTTCAGGAATATATGTATTCAACTTATAAATTATAAATAGATGACTATATTCAAATTTCAATCATTGAGACTGAAATCTAGATATCTGGTCACTGCTACCAGCCCCATGATTTTTTTTAAACGAGGGTAGACAAAATCCAGATGCCAACTCAATATAAGTAATTCAGGTCTCAGGTCTCTGTTCATAAAAGCTTTGGATCCCAGATCACAACTCCCATGCTTCTAAAGAATTTGAGTTACTGTGACCAGTCACTAGACAATCAAGTTCAGATCACCAGAGTTCAGTTCCCCCAGATAAGGGGGTACTTTCTGTGAACTCTTTGTGTGTCTTCCCGCACGCATAACAGTACATTGAATCTAGATATAAATTGGCCAAATTGAAAATGGATACTAGCACAGACCCAACTAAATCAGGCTCTGATATGCACCTTGACACAATGGGCTTCAAACGTTGGAAACCAAAACATGCAAACTTGAGCTTTGTAACATCAAGTAACATATCAGACATCGGTTTAGTTCGGTCTATGCTAGTGACATAAAAAACATTTCCTATATATGACTAGTCCATAATACCACGACCATGAATTTAGTAATTTACTTCATATTGGGGAAAAGGAAATTTGAACTGGGAGAACCAAAAAACAGGAATCGTGCTAAAGAACTCACTGCAAACCACCGGGAATTTGGCAGGTAGATTCCACCAATCTTCCGACTCTTAAGGTCATGGATCAGCCAGTTGATGGAGGTGTCAATATCCAGAATTCCATTTTTTTCTGTTGTACTGAAGCAGGGAATTGCAAATTTGATGTGGAGCTTTCGTTGTAAATATGCAACAACAACATCCACAGATTCATCTTGGAGTGTAGAGATAGTTTTTGTCTTCTTATCATATGGACGTCCAATGTGAGTCATGATAATGGGCTTGCAAAATCCAGTTTCAGGTCAAATGAGCTCATCACTACAACCTAAACACAATAAGCTGAACTAAACACAGGATTAAGAGCTGCAGAATAGGCCTAGAAGGTAAACAGTTAAACCCACCTTCCACCTCGCTCAACTATGTTGTACATAGTTGGTAAAGTCACATTGATTCTGCATTGATCTAGTATCTTGCCTGCACCCACCACCATTAAGAGCCAGTGAGACACCTAATAAAACAGAATCCAATGATAAAACCATAGAACATACTCAACACACTAACACAGTATATCGATACAAAGAAACCACATTCTTTAAAGTTAACATAACAACAAAAGAACTGGCATCACAAATCTGTGAGGCAGACTACTACCAATGGCCATTAATTTAAATATTCAAGACCTGAGGCTAAAAGTGATTCAAAACCTAAAAATAATGCTGCTATGAAACCCTGAAATAACTGTTTACAGTAAAAATGTAAGTTGGAAGCCAAAGAATATATGCCAAAAACAATTTGTCAATGCTTGCAAACGCAATTTTACAAAAATGTTGTTTTACAAATTTTGATCTAAATTTCATAAATGAGTCATGATATATAAGACGAGAAAAAACATATATTAGCACATAATATAAATTGAATAAATGTTGAAAAATATGTTATGAATTTACACAAACATCTCAAGTTGTAAATTTGGATGCTATTGTCGATAATGATACTATGGCAAAAGCAACTTCATAAGTTTGGCACATCCCTATTTTGGTACAAAAACACCTGTTTCTGTTTTTTTGTTTTTCCATATGGGTTTCAATAAAAGTCTACAACTAGTAATGTTAGATGCTAATGTCCATGGTGATGCACCCGTTACAAAAAGACTATGGGCATAATTTAATTGTTAACAATTAGTTACAAGAAAAAGATGCTTCAACATTGGCATGAGAATTTCATGGTGTTGAATGACACAGATTATCATAGGCTTCAAAGCTTTCCAAATCATCAAGTTCAGCAGCAAATTGGCACTTATTCCAAAACCTGTCTACTTCACTTCAATGTATAAATGATGACATGACAATTATAAAATATTATACAGAGAATTAAAACACTATTAAAATCGGAGTGAAATTTTGAAAAGATGGCCCAGAGATTATAATACCAAATAAGAAAATACGAAACCTTATTTTTCGGTTGAAAAATCTGGTTGCT
The DNA here is from genome assembly GCA_034641835.2 of Pinus albicaulis. NCBI lineage: Eukaryota > Viridiplantae > Streptophyta > Pinopsida > Pinales > Pinaceae > Pinus > Pinus albicaulis. The sequence continues at coordinate 1,406,418,960 of CM076581.1, read as the reverse complement.
GCCAAAAAATTCAACTCGCAGTCGGGAGACAATTCTCATTTAGATCACTTCAAATGTTTCTAAAACATGATTTACTCACGTTTTAAAGTCCATGTGCACGAAAAATGTCTTTCGATGGGAATTGAACCGTGATCAACCAACTAAATGAGATTGCTTTTACACAGGCAACATTCTATGGCCGATTTTTATCGGCAAACCCCAGACATGGGTTTTTTCAGGTAGAACCACGAACGGGGACATGTATTGCATAAAGTCTAAAGTCCAACCGGACGCACATGAAAAACCAGCGAGGTCTCCATCGTTGGAGCTGCTTAATATTACACCAAACACAGAATTACCATCAAAATGTAAGCTTGCAAATTAGTGACACACAACGAATTTGGTTTGGCAAGAAAAATAGCCACTACCTAATCCCAACAAGGACTAGTTTATTTCAATTAGAATTGAAAAAAATGGATGGTCAGTGCAACAGCCATGGTTGTCAAGTACGGAATATCTTCCATAAAACCTGCAGATACATACAGCAGAACCCAAATTGTATGAAGGTGCAGATATATTAGGAGTAGGCACATGAATGTATTTTAGACTTTTTACTGAGTTGGGCAGGCAGAGATATTGGGAACAGTAACAGAGCATATGTATTTGTGTACCTTTGGATGCCTCTGTCTGAGACAGAGAGGCTACTGTCTGAGACTGAGGAGTTGCCGTTTCGCTTCCATTCCCGCCCACGGTAAACCCAAATTGCGAACAGTCTGCACCGATCGAACCTGCAAAAAAAGGGAAAATCGGCATGGGATTCGAACAGGGGACGTTTGAAATTTGAAAACAAGTAAAAAGGGAACCAGTGTACAGGGTCTGAGACAGGGCCTGCTGTCATATTGAAAAGATTTTCATAGCCTTCGTTGCAGTTACACCTGTAGCCGAACTCGACAATAGGAGCCCTCTCCGCACTCAGAAATCCCAGATTTACATGTATGAAAGCGATTTGATTTTGATTTAGCTGGATGGATTTGATTAAATGGAGTAAAAAGAAATTAGCGATGGAACTTACGGTTCAGAAGGCCCGCTGAAGAATTGCTAGATGGAGAATTGACAGGCGAGGGAGCTGAGTAAGGGCTTTCCCACTTTAATTGTACCTGCAAATAAATACAAAGCACATTATTTAATTTACCCCAGTGCCCATTGCAGTATCGAACAATTGACCTGAAGAACGCAGGTACCCTTCCCATAATTCATTATTTTGCAGAGCCCTGCGTGGTCAACGGGAATCGAACACGACATCTTACACTCTGCAACAAATCCACACAAAAAAAACAGAGATCCGGTGCTAACTAAGTCATCGTCCGCAGTCGCTGTGTGTAATATAACGAATACCAGAATTGTAGAAACCATACACTTGCTTCTCATACCAACTCCATGAATGTGGGATCGTTCGCGTGCTGTCTCTCTGCTAACTTCTCTCATGTGGCAGTTAATATATAGGTGAGCAATTTAAGTTTAGAAATTGCAGATATTCCCTCACTTTTAATTTGTCCAAACATTTTTTTTAGAATCGGCGCCATAGCCTTCTAAAACCAGCAGCGCGCATCCATTGGTTTAATGACAGAGGTTGGTTCGATCGAATGGTGAAAAAAGAAAAAACATAAAGAATGGAGATAAACAAAAAGGTTGACAGGTCGCAAGGATTTGGGGAATAGCCTTATAAAACCAGCAGCGCGCATCCATGGGTTTAATGACAGCTGTTGGTTCGATCGAATGGTGAAAAAAGAAAAAACAGAAAGAATGGAGGTAAACAAAAAGGTTGACAGGTTGCAAGGATTTGGGGAACAGGTGTAAGCCAGAGGTTAAAATTGCCAGAGAAAAAGTGTCAGCAGGACATTAAAAATGTTGACGATGAAAAACTATATCTCTTTCAAAAGAGAAGGCCTATCGGCCTAATTATTATAATTCTATAAAAATTAATAAAATTAAAATACAATATTACAAAATACTTAAAAAAAAATACACTTTTAGTATTAAAAATTTCAAAATAGATAACAAAACAAGAAAAAGTACAATTAAATAAAAAACAAACACACATATTAAAAAATAGGAAAAAAAAAGCATTTCATAAATATCTTTTGCAATTTAACATTTTTCCATAATAATAATAAACTCTCAAAATATTAAATTCTAATGAAAATATTAAAATAATATTCTTGTAATTTATTTGAAGATCTCCAAATCAATATAAACATAATAAAGGAGTTGTACATTTTGATTTTGAGGTGAAATTTTGATATGTATTATTTAAATTGATTTTTTGACTTTGTATCCGATTCAAAACCTTAAAAAACCTACAAAATACTTTGATTTTGTAAAATTTACCCATCTAACTTATAATTTCAATAAATTCTTACTATATTTTATATAAATCTCAACAAAAAATCTCAACAAAAAATCTCATTAAAAATATCTTAACATAATAAACATCAATCAACCTAAATATGATAAAAATATATATATTTTTTTCTTTTTCAAATTCCGAGAAAGTGACCCGAAAAAAAAGTGCGAACCACTCCAAGGTTTCAGTAACACAATTGAAGTTTAATTGTTGTATAATTCCACACGAAAAGACTAAATTCGTAATCAATATTTTCATTGACATATTCACGTATTCCAATGTTTTCTTTCAAAAAAATCCTCGAAAAATAAAATAGGTTGGAGTTCTCATTTCCCGTCAATTGCCGTGAATCCGCACCACCGTCTATTAACAGAAAGTTATGTCCATAACATCGCTCTGTTTAAATGAAATCGTCCTTTGTCGTTCGTTTTCTTAATTTATCCTCTGCAACCGCCGTATACGGGGTTTCAGTCTTCGAATGCGAATCTCGGCGCCAATTTAACAAGCATTTGGCCGGACTCCAGCCCTGTTTGCGGGAGAAGTCTGGCAGCTTTGTTAATGCAGTGAGTCAATTTGAATTCCTCCGATCGCTGGCTTCAATTTGAGCACGGATCCAAGTAAAACAGGCCCCAGAATCACCAAGAAACTGAACCCTGGAAGGCATAGGTGTGTTTTCGCCATGAATTACGGCTGTGTTAATTCCGAATAATACATGGATGGCCAGTCTAAGCTGAAGCCCGGATAACAGGAGGTACTGATATTTTTTTCGAAAAGATTTTCCGGCCAGGGTTTGCAAAATATTACCCTGTAAATGGAATAAAATTACAATTTAAGCCGACATTTTGGCAAATCAGAAATCTGTTCAAAGTTTTTGGTTCTATTTTGAGCAGACCTGCTTGTCCTATTTTAAAACGACAAAGCAGAAATATAAATTGTGGGGGATATGCATAGAAGAAGTTCACTGTCCCAGAAAGCAAAAATTTCAGCTTTTGGTGATGTTTTGGTGAAAATTACATGCAAAAATCCCTTAGGTTGGGGGCTGGTGTTGGTCCCGGTTGGACCTCCTTGACCTTTATTTCAAAACCTAGAAATCCATTGGGGTGTTTTATTTATTTATTTGTTATTATTATCTAGTCAAGTGGATATCTTTGAACAATTTGGTTGTCTCCATGACTTTGGCATCCTCTATACCGGAAACAGGAACTTGAAACAGGAATTTGAGGTTATATGTAATTCTAGGTGCAAAGTTGTCATCTGAACCGCAACTTGTATCCAATATGGAGCCTTTATGGAAGCTCGCATACCTTCTGGAGCCTGCATCGCTTGCGCTTATTTTTACAGCTGTTCTTGTGGTGTTTGCATCGGCTCAGAGAGCGCTTAATTATGAGAAAGAGATGGAAAGGAACCGCGATTTTTCAGAATCTTCAATCACTTTGGACAGTTCTCAGGCACTCATGATTCCTATCGCGAGCTCGTGCAGTCTGCTTTTGATGTTCTATCTATTTGCTTCAATGTCACATCTTGTGACAGCTTTTACTGCGGTAGCTTCGGCATCTTCCCTTGCATTCTGCCTTTCCCCTTATGTTTTTTACATAAATTCTAAGCTTGGGTCGGTCGATCCCATGGTTACACGATGCTGCTGCCGGCCGTTCACTAGGATGCAGGGAATTTTGGTGTTGGTGAGTTCAGCTTTGGTGATTGCCTGGCTTGTATCCGGACACTGGATATTAAACAACCTTTTGGGCATTTCTATATGTATCGCTTTTGTTAGCCATGTTCGGTTGCCAAATATCAAAATCTGCTCGCTGCTTCTCGTCTGTTTATTTGTGTACGACATTTTCTGGGTGTTCTTTTCAGAGAGATTTTTTGGAGCCAATGTAATGGTTTCAGTTGCCACACAGCAGGCTTCAAATCCAGTTCACACAGTTGCAAACACGCTTAATCTTCCGGGCTTGCAATCAATAACCAAGAAGTTGGAGCTTCCTGTTAAACTTGTATTCCCAAGAAATTTGCTAGGTGGTATGGTGCCCGGAAATACTGCAATAGAATTCATGATGTTGGGCCTCGGTGACATGGTTTGTATTTTTTTCTCTATTTGATGGAATTCTCTGGAATCTTTCATACGGCAGTGCCTAAGATATTGTTTTATGGTCAGAGTTCGGTGTGATTGGTGTCTGTTTTGACTGTTCTAGTGTTTAAGTATAATTGGGCTTTTTCCTAGTTGCTGCAATTGTGACAAGACTGATTTTTTTTTCACCAACTTCTGTCATGAAATTTTCTTTATAAGATGTTGGAATTTTGTTTGGGATATGTCTGGTCACTCGTTTTTTATATTATTCGCATAGTTTTAAAACCGAAACGGGGAACCGACCTCGTCCAGTCCACCTATCAAACCGGTTATTGAATCAGAACCGGAAAAACTGGACTCAGTCTTTAAAAAAGATACATAAAATAATTAATTTGTTTGTTGAAAACAATTATTTTTAAGATTTAAAACCATGATTCCAAATCATTAGAGAAAAAATATGCAAAGTTTGCTTATCTAAAACAATATAAGGTTGAATATATCAAAATGGCACTGCTTGCAATACATATGAACAACAAAAAAACATAATCAATGATGCTTTAAATGGCCTCTAGAGTCCAAAAACAATGCTATGAATTATTGGGCCACTGGCCTACTACAAGTCTACATATCAGTGATCAACATGATCACTCCTCATCAAACTCATCACCACTACTAGACATGGGATCATCGGCAGGAGCTACATAAACATCATCTGGCTCAGACTCGTCAGGGAAACAGCCCCTAGTTTACCAAAAAACCACCGACAGGCAGCTAAAACTGCCATCTGTGGGTCCGCAGTCGCACATGTGGGTCTGTTTCATGAACTGGCCGGGTTATGATGGGACTAGCCGGTTCATACCAGTTTATGCTGGTTTGGTATCAAACTGGGTCTCCCTTGCCTCAGATCGCGGTCATTGGTTGGGTTGACCTCTGAGCCTAATGAACCAGCCAGTTTGACTGGGTACCGGTTCAACTCAACTGGGTTTTAAAACCATGATTATTCCAATGTTTTGGTTTATTAATCTGACCGGGTTTTAAAACCATGATTAATCCAATGTTTTGGTTTATCAATCTGACCCGGTTTTAAAAACATGATTATTCCAATGATTTGGTTTATTTATAATTGGGCATTTTGTCAGATGGTTCAACAAGACTGATGCTTTTTCCTAATCTTGTTTGATTAAATTTTTATCTTTCACTTCAAGTTCTAGCAGTATGACTATTTTTACAACGAATTTACTTATTATTCCTTCTTATTGCAAGTTGTCCCTGATAATTATGGCCAAAGTTCAATTGATTTTATTTAACGATCTATTACATTCACCTCAAGGATTTTGTCATATGTTAAAAGGAGGAGGTTTCTTCCCCATGGTTCATGAGCCTCCCGGCATGTTTTTGATGCACAATTGTGCACTCTTAGCTTATAAATGTCTCTCTTTGCATGCATATCTTCTCTTTGGGCAAGCCGTACTATTTGTGAAACGATCATCAGCATTTAGAAGTTGGATCAGCTATTAAAGCAAACTAGCCAGGTACAGCAGTAAGCATTCATATTAAGAGTCACCCATTTGGATCGTTTACATAGTTGCCAGCCAGTACTTGGTGCCAATTATTGGGCAGAAATACTTCCTTGAAATTATCCATATAGATATATCAAGCAGTGTGGAACTGAAATTCAATCTCACTAACAAAGCATAGAATTGCTATTTAAATTTTGTATTAATTAATATCTCAAAGAACATTTGTTACTCTTGGTTTTGAATTTGGACCTTTGTAGCAAAAAATTGGCATAGAAGTTCAGGTGCATGCAATTGGCGATTTTATGTAATTGGGCAACACAATAAAGTATCCATAAACAGCAGCTAAATTTAGAACTCCAACGTAGGTTATTAAAATTGATCCTGAAAGTATTTTGTATTGGTAGAGACAAGTCAAGAAGTGGGTTGGTGAATTGTATACAGATTGACTGTCATATTTAAGGGGGCATTGATCATAGTCCGTTAGGCACAGTCTGCCCATATCACTGTGTCATACTCAATGTTGACTAGATGGGAATAGAAGTTGTAACAAATGATTTGGGAGTCATGATATAAAGCAGAACTGTTTTTGGTGTTTAAGTTCGTTATATATATATAGATTATACTGGTGTATAAGTGCTTTTATTTTAATGAAATAAACTTATGATCAACAAGCTTCTTTTGCATTTAATGAAATTTTGCCAATGTTGCAGGCCTTTTAGGATTAGACTTTGCTGATGAAGCAACAAGCCATCTGAGGTTTGTCAGATGATTTAACTGAGAAGATTCTAGAGAGAGCATACAAAATTATGATTTGACATTTCATGCTTTTCTTTTTTATATCAATTGTATTCAAGGACTTGTGGTCTCATTCTGGTGGGTTCAAGCTTCACATTGTAAAATATAGAGCAATCCTTTGCATTTACATTATATTACCATAAAATGGTTATGATTTGAGCTTTTTGAAGCTTTGACATGGAGAAAGACATTTATCTACATTATGGATCACAAAAGTCTTAGATCTAACAAAATTGTTTCTGTTTTATATTTTCATTTGATCTTTCTCTCTTTCTCTCTCTCTGAGAAAAACAGGTACGTACTAATATTATATTTCACGAGAATAATATATAGAGTACAAGAATTTCTGAGATCTACACTCAGAGGATTCACACACTAGGACCAGATTCTATCTTATTCAAGACATATATACTTCCACATGTAATTACTGCCCATATGTTTACAAGAGGAGAACAAAGACATGAAGCAGATAAGATAAAGGAATTCCAAGAATGACCTTTCATGCGATTTCAGAGGTTGAAGGGAGATTAAACATGAGACCCGCTGGACATTTTTGTGGCACCATATCAACCTTTAAACGGCCCCCCTCACCATTTTTCCATCCCAAAGTTCCATCTGTTGTGTTGGGGTGGGGGGGCAGGGTGCTATTTGGATCACCTGAAGCGACATTCTTCAGGGGGGTGGGGTTGTTTGAGTAGCATTCTTTCCAGTATGGTGAACCATTTCGTGATGACATTTAATCTTGCAAACATGCATGAACGTGTATATCATTTGTACATTTCTATTTTGTACTTTAATACGCATTGTGTTTTATCTTTATCTCATTTGGGTTATTCAGTCTAGATTGATCACTTACCCGCTTTATTGTATTTCATTAGACTTGATCAACTTCAATCACTCTTCCCACAATTTTATATCATATATATAGCAATACAAATGAGTGTATAATGTGTACAATTTCAAGAATCACATCTTGCACTTGCTTTTTTATTCTCTTGTGTGTGTGTCTTCATTATCAATTGGTGTTGGAACCTTAAGATTAGGGCCTCCATAGAGCTTTGCCATTCTGGTCTCCTTGCAATTTTCTTTGAAATCTTTCTTCAAGCTCTTATGTTATAAGTGCCTTCCCCTAACGGGGGTTGGGTTGGGTGGTGGCCTAGGGGGTCAAGAACTCTTGAAACTTTGTGGAGTGCTAAGTTACAAACTATTACCATCTTCGATGCTTAATAAGAGTCCTTAAAATATTTTGGAGTGGTAAGTTGCAGTTTTTAACCATCTTCATTGCTTAATTTTTGAATTTCAATTGTTTTTCCTATTACATGTAGATCCCTATGTTGTTCTTTCCTTGGGATTTGAAGATCTCTTGGTAGTATGGTTGACACCTTTCATTGAGGCTCGATGGAGGAGCCATTTGTATAGAGAGTCCCCTACAAGGTATGTGGAGTATTGTCCATCATGGAGGAGGGCTTCAAGCCCTAGTTGACACGTGCTAACATGGCTTTTTGTTTGGAGGATTGGAGATGAATTGTGTACACTTGGGGATTTGATAGCATTCTTGTAGGGGGTAGCTGACCCATTGTAGTACATAGTTTTGGAGGATGCATTGAGTGTTGGAGACTTTTCTTGTGTAGCTACATCATCTTAAAGTCATTACCATTAGAGCGTGGCACTTGTACTCTAGAGTGTGGACTTGTCACTTGTGCGGTGGTCTACAAGGGCTTTTGTAGGTTGCTTGTAAGGGATTGTTAATTTTCCAACCCCAACAACTTGGTTAATTACTTCCTAGTAGATGTAGATCTACTAAATAAAAACACATTTGAGATTTTAACACAAACAAAATATAACAACGAAAGCAAAATGATTGCAGTAATCTCATACACATACACACAAATTTTTTCCCTTCAATATATATTGTTTCATTAATAATGATAATATACAACATAAAAGGGCTCCCTTTTCAGTGATAATGGCCCTTTGAGTAAAAACAAAAAATACAACGATAAATTTGGAAATGATCCAGTTGATCAAACCTTTGGCATGTCCTTCAATCTGTTGGCTGATTTAGATCCTTCCCTTGCCTCTCTTTTCACTCTTCCTCAAACTTTCCACACTTGGATGAAAGCCGTTCTTCACCCAATCGCTGAGATCTCACCATCTCACTGCCTTGTGCTCAAGAATGTGTCTTCTCCTTAGCCTAGCCTTTTTATAAGCTTGATTTATTAATTGAATCCACATTCCTAATCTCGAAAGTCATTGATGGTTGAGATTAGATCTCTATATCACTTGAAATCAACAATTGAGGTTCATCTAATTCACTAATGCAAATAACCTTTGCACTTCATTAGATTAATTCACTATCTTAAAAATGTCAATTAATTTAATAATTAAAGTAGTTGCTAAGGTTAATGGTCAATCAGGGGACTTCCACATGTCTAGACACTTATACCTATGCAAAAATACCTAACTGATGTGACAAACATCAACACTCCCTCTTAGCGAGGAATGTACTTTTTGAAGATCCACCTAGAACTGGTTTTCCCTTCGGTCTTGGCCCAATGTTCCATGCATCATCATTAAATCATGGCCTTCCTCCAAACCTCTTGGTCTATTGCATCTTCAATGACATTACTTAGTATTGCCATGTAGTCCGGAAACTTATTCGAAGGTTCCTGAACATGGTTTAATGTTTGCTCAAGCCACCTAGGTGTCCTGACATAATTGGAAGGAGCTACTGACTCCTCCCCTCTTGAAGGTTGACTTCCTGAACAAGAAGCTGCTGCATGTTGCCCTACCTTTGGAGCCTCCCACTCCTTGCCCATTGTCATTGCTGGTGGCAACTCTTGAGAATTTGTAGATGCCAAGTTCTCCTTGAACTTAAACATCTCTACTCACAATTGTCTTCCTAAGCTTTTGAAGTCTCGCTATACCCAACAAATATGCCATTCGCTCTTGACGGCTCTAGCTTCGTTCTCTTCTCCATAGGAACATGGATGTATACTAGAAAATCAATGATCCTCAAGTGTCTTATCTTTGGCTTTACCCTAGTGATTTCCTCCTTTGGGGTCTTGTCTCCCAACGTCCTCTGAGGACTCTTGATTTGCACATAAACTATAGTGTTACACTCCTCTGCCCAAAGAAACACAGGCAACTCTTGGTCATGTAGCATAGCTTTCGCAGAATCGATGATGGACTGATTCTTTCTCTTTGTAACCTTGTTCCGCTGAGGGTTGTATGAGACTGTCATCTCCCTCTTGATCCGTGCCTCCTTGTAGAAATCCTTGAAGTTATTAGAGGTGCACTCTCCCCCATTCTCTGACCTCTAAACCTTGATTTTCCTGCATGTCTGGTTCACCACCTAGGCCTTGAACTTCCAGAATTGATTGAAGAGCTCATCCTTGGTCTTCATGTAAAATTTTAGTGAAAATATTAATTACTCATTTCACAAAAAGAATCTTTAAGAGATTTAGCTGAAAACAATAAATACTCAATCACACAAAGTACTCAAGTAATTTTTGGTCAATGACCAGGGCAAAACCCAAAGGATGATGGCTTCATTTTCTTCTTCTTGGAATTTACACAACATAATTATCAGAAAATTTACAGCAGAATTAATGAGAAATTTACAACAGAAATTACTCAGCAGAGCTTGATTGTATTGTCATAATTGCACTGCCCTTTTCCTAGAAATTCGTGCTAGCAAACCGTACAACAAAATAGAATTCCTCCTCAAATTTTCTGCCCAGACTTCTTGGTTTTTGCACTAGTAATAAATGCAGATGATGTCATTGTATCTTACGACTGATATCAACACTGTACGATCCTTGATTCTGTGCCAAAACTGCAACAAAAAACTCATCCTCTAGAAATTTGGCCTCCTCCTTTAGAAAATTCAACTCCTCCAAGCAAACTTCCAACCCTCATCTCTCTCCTCATTAATGATTCTCTCATTAATTTCTCATCATCACATGAATCCCTCATGAATGAATACCCTCATTAATGAATCTCTCATGAATAATTTGCCTCGAACCCCCATTGTGCTTTTATAGGCTCTCATAAGAAATCAATGGCTCAGATTAAATCTTAATTGATGGTTGAGATCATGATCCATGCCATGCTCACATGGATAACTAAATCTCACTTTATGAGAAAACATACTTGTGCATTTTTAAGAAACAAACTTATGTCTTCTTAAAAGCACACTTCTCACTTATAAAAGCACATTGACTTTGTATCTCACAAAATCAACTTTTGGGTCCTCTTTGCCCTTGTCACTTTAATGCTAGGCCATGCATTAAAGAGGGATAAACACTTTCTGAGGTACAAATCTCAACACTTCATGAAGAAGATCTAGGTTTTCTTGGAATTGCCATCAATAAATGTGACATAGTACTGTGCTCCTTGTATTATTGCCACTGACATTAGCCCACATACATCTCTGTGTGAATGAGATCCAAGATCCCCATGAATGAGATCCATGATCCCTATGGACCTACTCTAGCTACTTGGAAAAGTAGCCTTGGCATTCTTACCAACTGCACACTCTCTGCACATGCCTTGTTGCTTAATGTTGAAATCTGGGAGACGAGTGACAATCTCCCCTAGGATCGACAATGCCCTGTAGTGCAAGTGTCCCATCCTCTTGTGCCATAGCTCAAACAGGTTGTCACTGTCATGTACTAATGCCTGGACTGTTTGGGTTGTCAACTTGTATAAGTTGCTCTATCTAACCCCAATAACCATAGTTGTGTCTGGACTAGACTTCTCTGGATGAATAAGCACCTACCCATTCTTGAACATGACCTCATATCCTCTATCCTCAATTATGAAGACAAAGAGAAAGTTCTTCTTCAATCCTAGTACGTACAACATGTCCTTTGCTTCCAACATTCCTCTTGACTTTTTGGTCCACTAGGCTACAATAGCTAGTTGACTTGACTTTCCAACGACAATTTTTTACGTTATTTCACCTTTATGCACAAAATAGTAGTGTAATTCGACCATCTCCAATTCATGCTTAAGTGTTGGCCTTCTAGGCCTAGCGTTCCATACGATATTGACCAGCATGCCACTTAATGCCACTTCACACTCAATCAACTGAAAAATGTCCAAATCACTGCCACATCAACATGGTCAAAATTGTGATTTTCAAAGCCGCTTAAGATAATTTTTTTTGAAATGTGTGTTTTGTTCCTCTTGCTGAGTAGATGCTTTTGGACGTAATGCATGTCCAAAAAGGTGGAACACTCTAGCTGATATGCCTTGTGGAAGTTGCGCACCCTTGTTGGACCTCTTTTGACTAGACATACCAGTTCACTTGATGCTCGGATTGGAAAATTTCCATGTGGCATGTTTTCATCTCTATGAGGTTTGCAATCTGGGGGAACCTTGTTGACTTTTTGACCGTCGGGACCACTTTCACTGGGAACTGTGAACTGCCTTGGGAAACATGTAAACTGTCACAAGAGGTTGCTATGCCCTGAGAGCTGTCATGCAGGTTCCTCTAAAGCCATGGGTCCACATGATAAGTCCACCAAGATCCTCCAATCTGTTTAGGGATGAGATTGCCTCAAAAACTTTCAAGGGATAGGACATGGTGTGACCAAATCAGACTCAAATCAACAAGACACTGGTGTGGGATACCTAATATAGAGCTTCACATGGTTTTTAGATGGCTATAACTTGTGACCTTGGGATTACAATGGTGGTGAATACTGCACTGGGAAAATACAGTCCCCATTGATGGAGGGGTAATAGTTCCTTGTGCAACATAGCTATAAACAATGTGACCCCATAAACTAGGGGCCATTTTTGAAGATAAAGTTTCGATTCTCCTTGAGATCAAAAGTGGATAGCTAGTAGCCTATTTTCCAAAAATAGTGTTTTAGGGATTATTTGAGGTGCGACATCCATTTTTTGGGAACCCTTCATTTTTTTGGGAGGGGGCCATGCTCCGGTGAGTTTTCCAATCAAGGCTTTCTCAAAAAAGTGTAGGGCTTTAAATTTGGTGCCTTTTAGGGGTTTTTCAAGTTTGGGATCTGATCCAATTTTTTGGTGAACTTTCTCCATTTATTAGAGGAAGGATTTATAGCTTTGCTTGCAGACATGCTTTCTATCTTACTGAATGTCTCATACCCCTCTTTAAAGGAAGGTGTGTGAAGAGGCCGTGTAGAGGGAACTGCACCCCTAGCCAAGAGAAGCCATGGGAAGCAGAAAACGGCATCTGAGTAGTTGAAAACCTTAAAGCTCATTCAGGTTAGCTCTGACTAGGAAGTTGCATGGACTTTAACATAGCAACAAATTTTTCTCCTGCATCATTACTTCTAAATAATATTTTTGTTTTTATTTTCTACCTTCATAAATGTTAAATCGATATTAATAAATAGGTATCTAATGTGTGCATTATCTGTATAGACCAGTGGCAACTTTTAATAAATTTTAATAAAACTCACTATATACCTTTGCTTTTTTTGGACTTATAGACAGAAAAATTCCCATCAGCATCACCATGTCTTAATTGGTAGACCTTACATGCCCTTTATAGATAATAACGTTATATTTATCCTATATTTAAATATTTTTATTTGTTGACCTATTCTTTTCTGGGAGTTCTTTCTGGAGAAATATTTGTCATCATGTCTTAAATACTAGGTCGCACTTTCATTTTGACTTATATTAGTGTTTGGGTTTCTCTTGCTGGTAGAACTTCTTTGCATTTTAGTAGCGTTTAGTTTATGCATCTGTGCTTTTATGGGGAATTGAGCACAAAGAAATGCAGATTAGTCATTAATGAGTCTCATGATGTTCTGGGTTTCTATTGCTAGCTTGTTTGTGTTTGAACTTTGAACAGATTCTTTGTTTATAACAATTTCTGAAAGGAACATCTTGAGAATTATTTCAATCATTAGTTTCATTGCTTGGATTAAAGTTCTTAGTCAGCGTCTGTTTTTAATCTGATGATCAATATGCAGGCAATTCCTGGGATGCTTCTTGCATTGGTGCTTTGTTTTGATCATCGTAAGAGCAGGGATATTGGCAATGTCATAGATGTGCCATTTGTCAAGGGCCGCAAATACATATGGTATGCACTCTCAGGATATGCAGCCGGCCTCATATCTGCCCTTGCAGCTGGTGTCTTGACACAGTCTCCACAGCCTGCTCTTTTGTATCTGGTATGTTTTTCCATGATGTTTTTACAAATTTCTTAGCGGAAATTTTTTCTTGCATCTGTGATGTTAAGTGTGAGATCGCTTGGATTCACACGTCAGTTTTTGTCTTTTAATTCACAGGCTTTCATCTCCAATGGCCACACTCTTGACTTTTCCTTGCTAATTATTCTATCAACCCCCATAGGGGATGCTTAAGTGTTGCCTATTTGGGTGGCTGAGATTGAGAATGAGGCCCTTACGAAGGCTTGAGGCCTCACAAGTTTGTTTTCACTAGCTATATAAGATAGTATATATTAGTATTATATATATTGCTATACCTTCATTAATATCTACTTATATTATTATGGCTATTATGTGACTAATATTTATTATTATTCTACTCTTAAAATATTATTTTACTATTTATATTATGTTGGTATTTTTTTTTCTATGTGGTTCACAGTCCCTGGAGATCGGTAACCGCTACATCCATGGAATATTTGTACCAGGCAGATCTACCCGAAAGGATCACTTCCTGCTGGCTCAACCACGGAGCCTGGCCAAATCTAGAAATATAATAATGATTATAAGGGCAAACGTAGCCAAAAGTGAAACTTGCACCATTTTCAACGTCGCCCATTCAGTTGAATAGTAGGCCATGAAGAAAAATGATGACTAAAACTAAGAGTGGGTGTATAGATACCCAAGTCAATATAGGGTTGGTCATGGCCAAATTACAAATGAGAGTTGGTGTATAGATACCCAACTCAATATAATGCTGGTTGAAGTCGACAACGAAGATTGCACCCCTATTTTCAACATCACCCTTTAATTTGAACAAGTGGCCTCAGAGAGAAGGCATTACATCACAAGATGCACATCCCCCCGTTAATGCTGAGTATGTTCCACATCGAGAAGATATTATATGTTGCCCATTTTGAATGCCATAATTCCCACACCAATATGACTATAGAAGCTGGTGAAGATACTTGCAAGGGTATAGAGATAGGATTTGGACATGTGATAAACAAGGTCCTCATTATCAACATCTGTCTATCCAATTAGTGTAGGAGTGTTTGAGGAACCACTTGTAGGATCAAGAAGGGGACCTACATGATAATGTGAAGGAGAAAGATCCGCCGAAACATGTTGGGACTCATCTACAGGCAAATCATTTGTAAGAAACAATGGATATGATTTAGGTGGACTGTTTGCAGCCTCAGGGAATTTTTGCTGCAAAATTTTACACGTTGGTGCAAAGCCTCAACAAGAAAGGAAATTGTGCAACAAGACATGGGTGTCACCAATGTCACCTCAACAACTGCCCCTCTTCTATTTTAGTGGTGACAACCAGCCACCACAAGGGAGGCTTATTGATAGGACTTGGGGATCAAATAACTCTATAAAGGCCAATGCTAAGTGACCCGCAAGGATCCTACAAACTAGCCCACCAATTCATATGCTTGTAATTGCTAGGTTTAGATGGAGATGAAGTGTGATGCAAGCAATGGGGTACGCAGTGTCTATGGGTCAATCCTAAGGCTTCCTGGACATTGGGAGTCTCAAATAGTCATAGAACACACCCAATGCATACAAAATGCAAGGCTGCTGTAAATAAGGGCAAAACCTGCCCTTTATGATAGCAAATAAAACTTAATTACAGAAGCAAATCTAACCATTCAAAATGCATAAAAAGTACATAAAATAAAAGATTAGAAAATTAGCAATTGAGGAAATAAAATTCAACAACTTGCCATGGTTCAATTTGCAAATAAAAGCAATTTAAGCATTGATGTCAGCCCTAATAAATTGCAGAAGATTGCATGAAAAACAAAGATTATGCTTCTCCAATGCCCTTGAAAATGATTCTACACCTTAGGACATTCATCAAGGAACATTATTAAACCAACAAGACACTTTTTAGGTGAAAATTATCCCCAATATCAATGTAATAAAATCTATGTTACTGGATCCGGCATAGGGAGGTCCAGGATCCACACATCTGATCTGGATCCGCCTGGATCTGTGAAAAATACGGCAATGCGGCGGTCCGTACTTGCAGGAAACAGATCGTAGGCTGAGGAAATGGTTCCCGCGCTAAGTAGACGGATCTTGCAGATTTCAAGTGGAATTCTGAATACATTTTTTGCCGGAAAGAGAAACTGGGCCACCCTCTGTCTGTATTTGTTTCTGTCCGTAAAGAATAGGACATAAGACCAATGCGGTTCGATTTGGCATTTAGTAGAGGCATTTATGAAGAGCTATTGATCCAACCAGGCCAAAATATATTCATCTACAACACCTAAATAGCAATCTTTTAGTAGTACCCACGACTGGCCCATGTAACCGAACGAACTACTAAATCGATATTTCCGGCGATGTAAGAGTCAACAATCCTATAATCCTAGCTTTTCCATCCCCCCCATCCGTCCGTGTGAGATGTGAAATGCCATTCTTAAGATTTTTGATATGGGATTGCTAGATTTGTGATTGATTGATCAATTTAGTGCCTACTTGCCGCACACAACAATTTGACTTGCTTATTTGCCAACAAAAATGTTCTTTTTTTTTCCCTCTCCTAAAAGAAAGGAAGCTCATGATCCTTTTCTTCTATGTTGAAGTTTTGTAAGACAAATTATATTAACCTCTGGTATCAAATTTGCATACAATTCAAGTCTGTTGAGAACTTGGATACATATGGGCTTGATGCTTAGAGACTCCCAACTATAAACCAAGATTTTAAACATAAATCTTAGTTACAGTTATAAATTAAACTTATGTTTAATGTCGTATAAATTTTATATAAGCCCTTGGTGATCAACAATAGTTAATCCCGCTTATATAATTTTTTTTTAAGTCTTATTGTTTATGTTTTTAATTTTTAATTTTGTGCTTTGATAATAAATTTTAATTTGAAGAGAATGTAGATCCATTTGAGGATATGTAGTTAAACGTACTGCACATTACGATGTTAGTAGAGTGATCATGGATGAGACACTCATTTTTGTACTTACTATTATCATTTATGATATTATCCTTTTTGTATGAGGGAGGATGCATATTTCAGTGTTTCGGTCTTCATATTTATAATATATCTAATGGTTTCAGTTCTAAATGTTGTGATTTATAAATGGTTTTTTTTTTCTAAGTTTGGTAGGGCTACATCTTCAACATGTCCAATATGTCACCTCGATCAGGGCGGGGAATTGAACTGGTGACTTCACATCAAGGAGTGCCTTAACAAAGCACCTGATCATCGTCTATTCAAGACCCCGTTGACAAATGGATTTGATTTTTGAACTGAAAGTATTTTTTTTTTGAATTTTAAAAATATTATTATATTTTTTTGTACTTGACATATCCTTGTCGTATCTGGATCTTGGATTTTCAAAAATCTAGCGAATCCATATCTAGATCCGTATCCGAATCCTGGTAACTTAGAATAAAATAAAAAGTGAATGTTAATTAAACTAGGGTTTTGCAAAATTAAAAGAAAATCAACCTATCCACTAGATGAAGGAAGACTAGTGCCTTCTCCACCTAGGGAAATCTAAAAGGAAAAGCTAATTCCAACACCAGGGCAAATTAACCTACTTGCCCTAGCGTTTAAAATTTAAATTAGGGTACTTGATTATCTAGAAAGTCAAGGGAGAAGAATTAATTTGCTCTCCTCCTCAGATGTTTAGAAAATAAGTCAAACTCAATAAGGGACTTGCACTGTTAACCTACTTAACAAGAGTAACAACAAGTGCCATTGGAAATTATGCAAACATTGTAAATAAACAAACTTACATTGCATGCGAGATCCAAGATTCACCAAGAAAACCTTTGAGAAGAGCTCAATCCACAGGAAGAGAAACCCTTGGCCTAGTTGCTCAACTATGCCTCCATTGCGCACTAGCTCAGGAGAATCCAATACAAGAGAAATGACTGTGTTGTGATGATCCATGGAGTTAATGTGACGTCCTATTTATACAAACCTAAGGTAGGTCGAATTCCTCCAATAAGGATTAAAAGAACCTCAAAATAAACATAATCCACAATACATTGTGCTAAGGTCACATGTCGACCAATGTAATAGCCATCTCAACTAAAAAACATAACACTAATCTAATTAACCCACACGTGTGAGTAGTAAGGGAAATGAAGGTGACATCATGGTCCCAATGAGCTTTTCTCTCACGAAAAGGTGTAAGAGGCACCTCAAAATGTACTAATCATCAATGAACCATCTCCATGGTCTAAGGAAGGTGCTCTATCATTAAGTACCCATCAAAAGCATCAAGTGGTAAATCAATCTTTAAGACATCATGCCAATGGGTGCACATATCACATCGAGAAGCTCAAACATGATGATGTCATAGCTTAAGGAGGCAACATCCTCAATCCAAAAGTTGTACTAGCCCCTCCAAAGGGGACCTGTTGAGTCATCATCATTGAAACCATCATCCACAAGGCAACATCCATTAAGAACGATACAAAGCCAATCTTGGGGTGTCCTCCTATTGGATCCTGGTGCACAACCACTGTGGAGGCAACATCACATCTCCATTGCTCAACGTCTAAGGTGTTGGAGGAAGGGGATGACATCATCTATGCTGTTGAATCATCACATGGCCCAACGTCTCTCAATGAGTGTGCAATGACTTGCTTGAAAGTGCTCTAGTGGAGTGAACATGTGGGTTGGACAACCTCCCAAGTGTTGAAGAAGCATGATGCGATCCCTCAAATAATGGCAAATGAAACCTGGAGCAAGCACCTAACACAGTTTATGGAATTAAGTGAGATCATCATCAAAGGTACCATAGACCATAAATGCATTAGAGTGGGCAAACGTCTCACAAGTCTCATCTTCAAACGTCTTTATAGCTTAAGACATGTGAACACGTTACCCCACTTAAGTATGGGAGAGTTATCAACGGGCTCTATTTGGTGCTTCCAACCTCAAGGGGAGAGACAATTCTTAGGTTAACCCATCAATAAGAAGGTGTCAGTGAAAAAGTGAAATGGTTTGGGGTTTGACTTCATAGAAGATGAGTCATTGAGTAATATGATGTGAAGAGGGAGCAGTCGTGGGACCTGAGTTACCCCTTTCCTTGGCCTTTTTTTACCACCCTTGAGTGCCCCTTTTTCTTCAATAAAATTCTTTTTTTTTGTATGGATAGCTTGGGTTACAAGTTTTAATATATTCGTTGAATACCCCCTTAGGATGTAGTTGTTCATTGCTCATCGGGGTTGGGATATTCAGAAGTTCCTTTTATTTAAATAGATCATGATATGCCAGGAATTGGTTGAGGTTTTGATGAGGGAGGTAGAGCTCAGGCTAGGATTTTCCTCGCACTTACACATTGTCCCAACCATCTTTTGCCTTTTTAGGTTCTCTTTCAGTGTGGGTAACAAGGTTTTATCTTTCTTTCAACTATGTCAACCTCTTAGGGCCAATTTTCGAGGCCTGTTGTTGCTCAAATTGTACACTAGAATGCGACAATGCTCAGGGCGCAGGCTGTCACTCAGATCCCTGCCCACTCTGTTCTAGCTATCTTCTAGACAAGCTAAGGGGGGTAGTCCCTAAAAGTAGAAAACAAAGGGGAGCCTTGTTGGGAGTCAACAAGTTTTAGGAGATACACTTATTTTCCTTAGTAACTTGATTAAAATTTGGTAGCAAGTTTGATTTATGAGCAATGTGATATGGATTTGATTATATTATTGTGGCTCTAAAGATTAAACAATTAAGAGATCAGTACCTTGAGGCTTGAACAATGTTGAATGAATTATAAACTTGCATAACAATGAGAGTAATTTCAAGATACAAGATAAATAGTGCTGCAAGGGATGTTAGCCTGGCAATTCTTTTCTCTAGGGATAGTCTGAAGATCAAGTGCATTAAAAAGTTCTATAGTGTCCCATACAACATTTTGATATCTTTTAAGTCGATCAGTTTTACATGTGAATTTATTTGTGACTTGCATAATAATCAAATCAGAGTCTCCCTTGATACTAAGCAACTTAACCTTCAAATCCTTTGCCAATTCAAGACCCAAAAATAAAGCTTCATACTCAGCCACATTATTGATTGCATCAAATTCCAATCGATAGGCAAATTTGAAAATATGACCAAGGGGAAACTTTAATACTATTCTAGCACCTTTACGATGTCTGGAAGATGCACCATCAAAATACATGTACCATACTTTACCTTTCAAATAACCCACCTTTTCATCAACCTTAACATCTAAAGGAACCATGGAGTTAAATAGAATGATATAATTCCCAAGGTTAGGTTGTTCCTTTATCATCTCATTATGGGGGCTCTTAGGATCTTCAACATGGAATTTGCTTTTAGGCTCTCTGTTAAGTCTCACAAATTCAAAACCTCTAAGTGAAGGAATCGTAGCATATTACCAATTCATCTGAATGCTCCCTCCTATATCAGAAGCCCACTTCCTTGACAATAACATACCCCAAGCATCTGGTACATCAACTACAACTATATCCATCACAATCATTATGTTAGGGTAAACTGATAAGTGCCTAGTACATCCTTGATTAACCCATGAACTTCAATCTTTTTGGAATCTATGGCACATATGTTGTAGTAAGGCCTAGAAATTCTTAAATTGAGTTGCACCATGACCCTTTTATTCATAACACAAGCCGAAGCACTGGAATCCAAAATGCAGTTATATAAGCGATAACCATTAACATGCAAAGTAATGAAAAATGGTTGATGATATTTATTATCTGGATCCATACTTTGCAAATATATTGGGGCATCGTGATTGACAACTTCAGGAGCCCTTTCTTGAAAAATATTAACACGAGGAGCTTCGATGGCGTTCAATAACTTAGCTTTTTGGGATGGAATCTTCAATATCTTGGTGACATGAACCCACATTTTTGCATTATTCAACGAACCTCCCAAGTCAATAATCAACCCAGAGCTTGAACTAGGGTTAAAAATTTGAGGGGTAATTTTAATTAGGCATATTAATTAAAATCAACCCAGATTTTGCATTTCACATTAGCTTAGATCTTGCATTGATTCCTTGTTGATCATTGGTGATTGGAATTGTGGGCTAAATTTATAATTTGCAAGTTTATTGTATCTGGAAATGTCATCTTTCTTGCAATTGACTTTCTTTAAGGTCATTGCTCATATATTTGGTTATCTTGGTCTTTAAATTTCTGTGCTAACTCTTCTTGCAACATTGTTAATATTGTAACCTGAACATCTATTTACTTGCAAGTATCTAAGTTTCCATTGAGCATTATTAAGGCACTGGTTTGTTACATTTACATCTTGTACCTACCATATTGATCCTAATTGCATTTGTCTTAATATACATTCCTCATAAACTTTCACACTTGCTTTAATTAATAATCAAGTTACATGAATAATAATTGCCTTGCACTTAATCTCCTAGACTTGTTCCTCCAACAAGTTTGCCTTCATTATCATCCTTAGGGACTACCCCCGTTGTCTTAGCTAGGAGAGAGTCTAAACGGAGTGAATAGGGATTTAGAGTAGCAACCCCTGTTATGAGCATTGTGTCTTAGGTGTACACTTAGGCGACATGGCCCTTACTCAAAGAGATGGCGCATATGGGAAACCAAGGAATGTGAGCCGTAAGCAATCAACTTGAAGAAGGGAGATGGTACAAGGGAAAGGGTAGAAAGTGGTAATTATGGATTATCATGGATAGTTAACATCAATCAGTGCCTCTAGTTGTCGCCTAAAATGTACGTGTAATTGTGGGAAAAGTTTCCAACCCCACAAGGTATAATCTTTATGGTGCAACGCTCAGAGCAGGGGCTGTCACCTATTCCCTACTCACTTCGTTTAAGCTCTCTCCTAGGTAAGATAAAGGGGGTAGCCCCTAAAGATGGTTTGGAAAGGAAAACTTGTTGGAAACATCAAGTTCTAGGAGACTAAGGGTAAGGAAATTACCTCTCTATGTAACTTGATTTAAGATTAATTAACAAATATGAAAGTTAATGTGCAATGTTGTTAGAAGATAGATTTGATTAAATCAATATGGTATTCAAAAGATATAAAGGTAAGAGACCAGTGCCTTAAAAACAATGCTTAATAAAGATATAACACTTGCAAAATAGAATGATGCTTCAAGTCATAAGATAGGCAATGCTGCAAGACAAATTTTAGTACAAGATGATGACACAAAATTGAAATATGAGTAGTGAGATATAACTTGCAAATGAAAGAAATTTGTACTTCTACTTCAAAGAGATGCTTAAGATAAATGGAACAATATCGAAGGACAAGGAACAAGTAATTCCAATGAAAAGTACAAAAAGATATAGTACAAAAAGATACATTGGTTGACAAGCTAGATCAAAATGGGGAAAAATATCCCTTGGGCATTACCCATAGGCTGGTGGGTAACATGAACCACTTTAAAATCATCAACTACGTCCTTTATAACCCATTAGTTTGGCCAAAATTTGCCTTTTTGTTGGTTGAAGTGACGTGGTCAATATAAAGAATATTTGGTCCAACTCTTGGAACATGAAGGATGTCTCCAAACTTGATGGTGTTGATGATGACATCACTACAATGTGAAATTGATAAGGTCCATTGCATGAAGTGCACAACCAAGTGTTCACTATAAGATGAGTTTCGTTGCTGCAAAATTTAGCAGGTCTTGGAGAGGGGCACCCTACAAGGGAATCATTAGATCAAGTGACAACAATAAGGTAGTGCCCCACTATCACCACAACCACTACACCCTGCTCTTCATGGATTTTCACCAATGGGAGGAGTTTCGGTATATAGGTCACAGACAAGAGATATTCTATGCTTAGAGGTTTAAGGTGTGACACAATAGGCTTCCAAAGGATGTCTCAACCTAAGTACAAGGCTCAAACAATGTGAAAAAGACAATGGCATCCCTTAGAGAGGCCACTCCACGCTAGACCTAAGGCTTGAATGATACCATGCAAAATGGGATATCCTAGGATTGAGGTACTAAGGAAAAGGTTTCCAACACTGAGTATCAAGTGATGATGAATGAAATGAGAAGTCCTCTCCTTTATTTATATGAGGAGGATGAGTCATAATACTAACCTAAAACCCCCTACTAACAAGTTAAATCATAAGAAACCCTTGGGTTACAAGCCAACCCACCAGCTTTTGATCGGAAGTGCAAAATAAGTCCACACGTGTGAGTCGCTAGCCTTCTAGGACCGATATCAAGCATGAAATAAGCTTCAAGTGGCATCTCCAAGTGTTATGAGGTGTCCAATGTGGTGTAGAGTAACATGTAAAAATCATTATCTGAGGGTTGGCCCTCAAATTCACCTCAATGGCTCCATGTGGTCCCAAGATCTAGATGGAGTACCACAAAGTGGTCTCCATGGGTTTTCAATTGCTTATAATGTACATGTCTGCTCTAATGTTGAGGCATTTCAGGTGCTACTAGCCCTCCCATGTCTCAGAAGGTGAGACCAACCTCAATCAGGCCCTGAATTAGTTGCCATCCCTCATAAGGTGCTAAGGACGACCTAGGGGCACGCTGGGTGTAGGTGTTTCATTTTGAAGAATCATCAAATCAGTGCAGAGGGGCAGAACATCCTAGGTGTAGGAGGTGCCTAGGACCATTTGTGATGTGCTGTTGCTGCTGGGAGGCCCAAGGCCCTCAATGCTTCACTTGTTAGTGCCAATATACTTCTCTAATGGCCTGGGCACCTACGGGAAGGTGTGCCCTAGACATCGGCTGTTGAACCACCTGACAATCACAACACAGATTGTATCATTCTAGTGAAAGCAACCAATTGTTAGGGACAAAAATCATTATTGCCTCTAAGTGAGACAAGCTTGAGTGTTATGGGCTATTTAATACTTCAAATAAGGATCCATTTTAGCATTCTGAACATCTCGATAATATCCCAATTTTATCTCGAAATCACGATTTTTTGGCCTAGCCGATCTTTACCGATTTTTTCCAATCTTTTTATGTTATCTAAATTTTGCCGATGTTTGTCGATTTTTACCGATATTTTCTCAATTTTTACGATTTTTTGGTTTTTCGAACCCTTGCTGATTTTATCCTGATTTTGATGTTTGCAACATTGACCCCTTTCCAAAATTAGGGCTTTGAGCTTGTAATGGTGTTTCCTCCTTAGGTAAGAGTGGCTAAAGGACAACCCTATTAGGTGTTTTAAGCCCCCAAGGGGAAGTAACATTTCCTTAGTCCACCCTTTAATTGATAGGTGTTAGTGAATGATAGTGATGGTATGAAAGGGAGAAGACTTGATGGCCAAGTGCCACAGTCAAAGGGACCAGCTGATGGGGATCGATATTTCGAGCGTATAGATGTGAGGAGGGAGTAATCGTGGATGCATGAGTTACCAACTCAACCTTTGTTTTTCCCCCTCTTGTGTGCCTTTTTTGGTTTTTCGAACCCTTGCTGATTTTATCCTGATTTCGATGTTTGCAACATTGACCCCTTTCCAAAATTAGGGCTTTGAGCTTACAATGGTGTTTCCTCCTTAGGTAAGAGTGGCTAAAGGACAACCCTATTAGGTGTTTTAAGCCCCCAAGGGGAAGTAACATTTCCTCAGTCCACCCTTTAATTGATAAGTGTTAGTGAATGATAGTGATGGTATGAAAGGGAGAAGACTTGATGGCCAAGTGCCACAGTCAAAGGGACCAGCTAATGGGGATCCATATTTCGAGCGTATAGATGTGAGGAGGGAGTAATCGTGGATGCATGAGTTACCAACTCAACCTTTGTTTTTCCCCCTCTTGTGCGCCTTTTGCTTTTGCTTGGTTTTTCTTTGTATTATTGCTCATACCTCAAGGGTTAGAGCTTGCTTTAAATGATATAGCGGTTGTATTACCCCTTAATGATGAGTCAATTTATTGCTCATCGGGTTTGGGACAGGCAATGGTTCTTTTTTATGATGTAATGGAACAATATGTGTATTGAGAAATCAAGATGTAGGCCATATTAGGGTTGATTTCTCTTTCATGATAATTTCTTATGAGTGTTTGTTGGCATTTTATTATTATGTTATGTTCTTCTTCATCAAGCAATTACCAAAATGTACATGAAGATCAATTGAAATAAAAGAACACAAGATGTAGGCTCTCGAAGCTAGGGTCAAAACCCACAAAGGGGAAAGCTTAGAAAATTCCTCTTCTTATAGAATCAAATCAAAGTGAGAAATCCAAGACCCAAAACTAATGCAAGAATCCAACCTCAAGCTGCCAAGTCAAGTCCTCCAAAATCTTATGTGGCACAGTGAACTTGCTTTCAAATCATCTGCTACAGGAACTCACATTCATTTCAAACATCTGCCACATAGAACTGCACATTTATCTTAAATCAACTTCCACAAAGAACTCACATTGTCTCAGATTATTTCCCACTAGAAAACTCACATTATTTCAGACATATAATCTAGGAAACTTGAATGCGTGGCCTCAGGAACTTCACAAGTCTTCATAAGAATGTAACTTCTGTACTTCATATGCCTTTGCCTCAGAACTTCATCACATAAAGCACCAAAATAGCTTGCCCTTTTGGTGGGAGTTGTATGTTGATATATAGTTATTCTCACATGCAAAAAGACACTTCTTTTGAGTGAGCCGACTTGTCATCTTGGAGGGCCTGTTACTGCTCAATCTAGCAGGGTCCTAAGAGGGGTTTTGAGAGAGCAACTACTAGGTCAAATGGAAACAATGGAGCCATAGCCCACTGTCATCTCAGCTAAAGCTCCCTGCTCTTTATCGACTTTCATTAATGGGAGGAGTCTCGGTAATAGGGAAATCACTATGAACGGTATATCAATGATCTAAAAGTAGTGATTTCAATGGCCTATTCAAAGGAGAGACTCAAATGAAAGAGGTTACTCGCTCAAGAAGCAAGGTGCATGGCTCTCCAAGAAGGGCTAAAGGGATCCTAGGCTTAGGGATGAAAGGTTATCTCATGAAAGGACACCCTAGACCTAAGAATCCTAGCAGAATAGGCTGCCCAAGATGATCCTTGTGAAATTTGAGTAATAAAGATGTGGGACCACCAAGAAGCCCAAGTGGACCCAAACAAGGCCAAGGGATTTGGATGAAACTTCAAACAAGAGGGTCGTGACCAAGTTTGGGAGGAGAAAAGGATCAAGGAGGTTAGATTTGTCTTGAGATTTGGTGTAATGATCCTTAATGATGCTACCAACCAATGGGGCCTAGAGCTAAGAACGAAGTTGGAGCCAGGACTCAGAATAATTCCAAATCTAGCGACTGTATCAATCTCAAAATTTGTGAGGGCCTAGCGGACACCCCGATGCAGCTATGGACCAACTCACTCACCAAATGGATGGTTGCAATGAAATTCGGGTGATGCCTTAGGAGAAACTAGGGTTAGTTAGGGTTTAGAGAAAGGAAGAGAGGAAAGTGAAAAGATTTTCGTTGAGGTGTGTAGGAATTTATAGGGTAAGTTCCTTAGGTCAAACACCAAAGGTCACCACTCACAAACAGATCAAAAATTAGTACACTAGTATTTGACGTGGTTAAAACCCTCGAAGAGGGAAACAATCCACGGCATGAGCCAACGCGGCCACTTTAGGCAATTTATTAATATAAAAAAGAAAATTTACATAAGTTTCTTTCATAAACGGCTACCGGACAAATGACCCTCCATGCTCTTTAAATAGAGATCATGGACCAATCGGGTGTTAAGCCATGGATCAAGTGTCGGTAATACCAAGGAGAGAGTGAACCGTCAGATCACTACATATCGTGACCGTCGGATTATAACTTACAAATATACATGGTAAAGAAACACACTTTACCTAACTCTACACTAGACCAAGTTATGCTTAATTATTTCCTATGTGTCGGAATATCCTAATATCCCCCCTTAAGAACAACTTGGGATAGGATTGAAGGATTTACAAACGTGACACAAAATGAGACTATTTCCTATGTGTCGAAATATCCTAACATCCCCCCATAAGAACAACTTGGGATAGGATTGAAGGATTTACAAAGGTGACCCAATAGGAGAAGGAAGGAGGCATTAGAGCCTATCCCCCCTTAATGATAACTTTCCTGAACTCCAAGCATAGATCAAAGTTTGGTAAACTTCGCTTCTGTGAGAGCCTTTGTAAAGATATCGACAACTTGATCATTGGTTGAACAATACTGCACTTCAAGAACATGGTCATGAATGAGCTTTCTGATGAAGTGTATATGAAGCTCAATGTGTTTCATATGCCGATGCTGAATTGGATCTTTGCATAGCTGAATGGCACTTTGATTATCACACCAAAGTGTAGTTGGATTCTGCTGATGAAGACCAAATTCAAACAAGATTTGTTGAAGCCACATGGCTTCCTTGCTGGCTTCAACTGCACCACGATACTCTGCTTCTGCCGAAGAAAGAGAGATGGCACTTTGTTTCTTACAAGACCATGTAATAGGTCCTGAACCAAGAGTTAATACATATCCTGCAGTAGACTTTCGATCATTAAGGTCACCAGCCCAATCAGAATCAGTGAAACCAATCAACAATGGAGATGCTCCTGCACTGTAATGAATCTCGAACTGCACTATACCTCGAATATATCAAAGTATTCTTTTTGCTGCTTTCCAGTGACTTTCATGAGTTTGGTGCACAAACCGAGAAACAAGACCAATGACAAAGGAAAGGTCAGGACAGGTATGGGTTAGATACAAAAGTTTACCAACAAATTGACAGTATAAGTAGCATTCAGGGGTAGTACAAGTGACTGAAAGCTTCACTCCAGACTGAAAGGGAGAAGGGGTTGGCTTACAATCTTCCATGTGAAAGTAGTGTAGAAGATCACAGGCATACTTGGACTGAGAAAGGGTATTACCTTCTTTGGATTTCAAGACTTGAAGACCAAGGAAATAATGCAAGTGTCCAAGTCTGTCATTTCAAACTTCTTTTTGAGGCTAGACTTCACATGGTTTATATGGTTGGGATCACTACCAGTAAGAATAAGATCATCAACATAAATAACAAGGATGATGAAGTACTTACCCACTTTCTTGGTGTAGACAATGTTGTCAAAAGGACACCTAGAAAAGCCATTATCTAAGAGAAATCTATCCATTTTGGCATACCAAGCCCGAGGAGCTTGTTTGAGACCATAAAGAGACTTCCTAAGGCGACAGACAAGGCTAGAGTAGTTTTGGATAAAGCCAGGGGGTTGTTCCATGTAGATTTCTTCATGCAAATCTCCATGTAAGAAGGCGGATTTAACATCCATTTGAAGGACTTCCCATTTAAAGGAGGCAGCAAGGGAAAGAACGAGGCGGATAGAATTCATTTTGGCAACAGGGGAGAAGGTTTCAGTATAGTCAATGCCTTCAACTTGTGAAAATCCTTTAGCAACAAGATGAGCTTTATGTCTATCCACTTTTCCATCTGGTGAAAACTTTGTTTTGTAAACCCATTTGCATCTGACAAGTTTTCTTCCCTTTGGAAGAGGAACAAGTTCCCAAGTATCATTTGCTAATAAGGAACGATATTCTTCATTCATAGCTTCATCCCAATCTGGATGACCTGAAGCTTCTTCAAAGGTGTCGGGATCAGGATTTTCTGGAACTTGAGCCAATAAGGAAGAGACTTTTTCGAACTGAGAATGTGTACGAGGCTCTTTCGAACTGAGAATGTGTACGACATCGATTTGCAGGGTCACCTGCAAGAGAACCTGCTGCATCCTGAGTAGAGCGGACCCATCTTGGAAGCTGTGGAGTTGAAGGAATATCTTCAAGAGGTGGAGGAGGATTGTCATCCTCGCTGTCATCATCTGAACTAGAAGGAATGTTATCAAAAATAGAAGAGATAGAGAGAGGTGGCACATATGTTGAATCAGGCTCGCAGGCCAATGGTGGCATACCCGCCGAACTAGGGTCGCAGGCCGATATATTTTCATCAAATTTTACATATCTTCTAATGATTATATTTTTGGATTTTGGTTGAAGAAGTCTATATCCTTTGACATCTTCAGAATATCCAACAAAATGCATTTTTCACTCTTAGGTTCTAAGGCTTTATGTTTCGCATCTGGAATATGGGCCCAAGCATCACTTCTAAAAACACGAAAGTGACTTACATCTGGTTTGATTGAGCTCCAAGCTTTTTCTGGAGTTATATTCCTTAAAACCTTAGTTGGAGTGTGTTAAAATTTGGGTACCAAAGGACAAGTGGTTCCCAAAGGCTTTAATCTTTGGCCAAGGGAAAAATGTCCAAATGTATTTATCCTTTTCTCCTAAAGTGACTTTATAAGTGATAAAGTTACTAAGTCTAATTTTAAAGTGACTTTATTAAAGTCAATGTGAAATTAGAAAGTGAAAAAGTGACTACTTTATTTAAGTGGGGTGAATTAAAAATTAGAAAGTGAGAATTAAATGCACATTTAATCTCAACCCTAAATCTAAAGCTATCTCAGCCATTGGATTTAGGGATTCTCCAAAAGTCACTTAGGGTTAGGTTAAAGGAGGAAAATAAGAGAAAAGGTCATTCAGTCTTTCATGAGCAGATTGAGAGAAAGAGAGAAGGAGAGCAGGAGAAATTTCTGAGCAGAGAGGAAGAAGGAGAAACAACACCTTGACACATTTACCAAGGCAACACTATTTCAGCAAATCTGTACAACAAAACAAGAGCACGTTTTTCGAGGCAAGTGACACGAAAATCGAAGAAGAGAGGACTACATTTATTGCTGCAATACTGGCACAAATTTCGAGGTCTGTATAGCAACAAAAGAGGCACAATTTTCGAGGTCAGTACAACAACAAATCAACACATAAATCAAGGTTCGTACAATAACAGTTTGGCACAATTTTTGAGGCAGTGGTGCTGTTGGTTTTGGCGCACATTCCCAGAATTCGTACAACTGTCCTTTGGCACAGTTTTCGAGGAGCTATTTTGGCACACTTTTCCATGCTGTCCATACAACATTTAATGCTGTACTTTTTGTTGTAATTTTTTGTTTTGTATTGGCACGAGTTTCGAGGTGGAGGACAAGCACAAAATTCGAGATAAGTAAAAATTATTGGTTGCTGGAATTTTTAATGTGTATTTCATTTTTCTGTAAAAAAATTATTCAGAAATAAAGAAGAGCTCTCGAACTGGTTTTCCCTAAGAGTTGTAGGGGGTTTTTCCAGGGTCACATTGACAAAAAATCAGCGTGTCATTTTCTGTGTGTGTGGCTGAAATATTTTCTGTGTTTTATTTCTGCAATTTCCAGCACTATGAAATTTCCAGAATTTGTGTTTTCTGAAATATTTATTATTTCCAGAATTTTAAATGTATGATTATGGGAATGGGCATTTAACTATATGGGAGTGATAAGGAGAAACTGATAACCGGGGTTGGGTCTAAAATTTCTACATGGTATCAAGAGCTTGAGTGGCTAAAAGTGTAGTTTGGGACAACAAGTGAAAAATTATAGCAAGCTATTTTCATACAGAAAACTGAACCTTTACCATAGATTTGAAAACTTCAGTTTGTTAAGATAGCAAACATGTCTTTGGGCTTAAGGGTGGGTGATAGGTTGGATGGGCAGAGCAACTATAGTGCATGGAGGGAGAGAATCTAGAGCATCTTTGAGGAGGCAGAAGTCTGGGGCATAATGGTTAACACCACACAACACCTAGTAGTAGTGCCTGCTGACCCTGTTCAGTTGGCAGATTTTAATAAGAAGAATGCTAAGGGAAAGAGACTGATTCTGGATGGTGTTAAATACAATGTCATTCCTCATTTGAGAGGAAAGACACATGCACATGAGATGTGTACAACCTTGACCAATCTCTACCAGAGTACCAATGAAAGCAGAAAAATGGTCCCAAGGGAGAAGCTGAAGGCCATTAAGATGGCTAAGACTGATGGTTTTACAACATACCTCACAAAGATCACTACTGTGAGAGATGAGTTGGCAGCTGTTGGAGAGGCCATTCCACCCACTGAGTTGGTGAGGATTACATTGAATGGCCTTCCCAAGACTTGGGAGAGTTTTGTGGATGGGATTGTTGTACGAGAGAACCTTCCCAACTGGAAGAGGTTGTGGGATGATTGCATTCAGAATGAAATCAGAAAGAATCATCTTGGGGCAGCCAAACCGGTTGAGGAGGATGACAATGTAGCATTGTTAGCAAGGGGCAAGAAGGGGAAGGGAAAGAAGCAAGCTTCCACAAGTGGTGGTGGGGGCAAAGGCAAAGGTAAAGGTAAGCAACAGGTGAACAAGTAGAAGGACTATTCCAAAGTTAAGTGTTGGAATTGTCAGAAGTTGGGACACTATGCAGTTGTGTGTCCGGAGGAGGGAAAGGACAAGACCATGGCAACATCGACAGAGGTAGAGGACTTCTCGGAGAGCTTTGACCAGGAGTTTGGGTTCATGGATTTTGAGTCCACTAGTGCAGGATCACCTGCCACACAGGTTGAAAGGGAGTGTGCACTTCCCTCCACTAGCGGGGCATCTTTAGGTATTTGGTATGTTGACAGTGGGGCTTCTCGTCATATGACAGGAGTCCGTGAGTACTTCTCGGAGCTTTCAGAGAGTGGCACTAATATAAAGGTAGTACTCGAAGACGAAAGCATTGTTAGAGCAGTCGGTGTGAGGACATTGACATTTGATAGGGAACCCAAACCTCCCTTGGAAGTGTCGGATGTTCTATATGTGCCAGGGATGAAGAAGAACCTTATATCTGTTTCAGCATTGGAGGACAGAGGGTATGAGGTATTGTTCAGGAGAGGACAAGTGCTTATATATCCCAGGGGCACTCCAGCTGATTCAACTAGAGTGATTGGTGTACGCCATGCCAAGGTGTACAAGTTTTCATTCAAGCCCCTTATGGCATTGAGCAATAGTACCGACAACAAATCTAGCAGTTCAGAGCTGTGTGAGATTTGGCACTCCCTGATGGGGCACATGTATCATGGGGCCTTGAGGACATTGTGGGAGATCACCACAGGTGTGCCAGATTTCAATTCTGATCACCTAGATACATGTAGAGGATGTGCTATGGGGAAGTTTGCCAAATCCCCCTTTCCCAGCAATGACAACAGAGCGATAGGGATTCTTGATTTGATTCATACCGATGTGAGCTGTCGGATGTCTCATGTTTCCTTGAGTGGATATGAGTATTATGTTTTATTCATTGATGATCACTCCAGGAAGACCTGGATTTATTTCTTGAAGACCAAGAGTGAGGTCTTCAAGCAGTTTCGGGAGTTTAGAGCTCTTGTGGAGACTCAGACAGGTCAAAAGATCAAGTCCCTCAGGTTGGACAATGGAGGGGAGTATACCCTTGGTGAGTTTGTTGATTATTGTGCGGAGGCAGGCATCAAGAGGGAGTTCACAGTTCCTTACAACCCCCAATAGAATGGGGTTGCGGAGAGGAAGAACAGATCCATCGTTGGGGCTGCCAAAGCCATGCTACATGATCAGGGGTTACAATTGTTTTTGTGGGCAGAGACCTGCAACACTGCCGTGTATTTGCAGAACAGGAGTCCACATCGTGCCTTGGGGCATGTGACTCTGGAGGGGGCTTTTTTCTAGGAAGAAGCCTGATGTTGGTCACCTTTGTATCTTTGGGTGCATTCCATACTCCTGTATTCCCAAGGAGAAGAGGACCAAGCTAGAGCCCACTGCAGAGAAGGGCATCTTTGTGGGTGATAGTGAGACCTCGAAAGCTTTTTGGATTTATATTCCTGCGAGGAGGAAAGTTGTTGTCAGGTGGGATGTGAAGTTCGAGGAGGATAGGGCTTTCAGGAGGTCACGGGAATTAAGAGTATCTGGATTCACCAGACCCTCAGGAGCAGCTGAGACAGTCACAGGGATCCAGTGGATAGGGATCAGGAGGTACATCGATTACATGTCAGGTTCGTCAGTGAGCAGTGGCTCGCAGAGTCAGATGGGTGGTGCTTCAGGCAACATGCAGAGTAGTCCGTTGAGCAGTTCACAGGGTAGCCCATTGATGGATAATTCACACGGTACTTCAGCATCTACAGGCACAGGTTCAAGCATGAGGTCAGTTGGCAGGCCTTCAGGAGTTTAGGCTTCTGATGAGGATGAGGATTCTTTCACTTCGGTGGGAGAAGTGTGCTCAGGGAAGAGGAAACCCAAGTGGCTTCAAGACACCTTGAGAGAGGCCACATCTGTTGCTGGGCTGAAGAGACAGGTTAGAGAGAGAAGACCCCCTGAGTGGTTCTTTAGCTATATGGCATTGGATGCCGGCATCATTGACTCCGAGCCTTCTAGCTATGAGGAGGCAGCTAGCCAACAAGTCTGGAGAGAGGCCATGCAGGGGGAGTATTCTTCTATCATGAAGAATGATGTTTGGGAGGTGGTGCCGAGGCCTAAGGGGAAATCAGTGGTTACTTCCAGATGTCTTTACAAGATAAAGCATGCTACAGATGGTAGCATCAAGAAGTTCAAGGCTAGATTTGTGGCTTGAGGGTTTTCCCAGGTAGAGGGAGTTGACTATGAGGAGACCTTTGCTCTCGTGGTTCGATATACTTCCATTCACTCCATTATATCGATAGCAGCAAAGATGGGTTGGAAGATCCACCAGATGGATGTGAAGACTGCATTTCTCAATGGCTTCATACAGAAGGAGGTGTACATTGAGCAGCCGCAGGGCTTTGAGGTGCATGGGAAGGAGTCCCATGTATGCAGACTGAATAAGGCACTTTATGGCTTGAAGCAAGCTCCTAGAACATGGTACTTGAGGATTGATACGTACTTGCAGGAGTTGGGTTTCACAAAGAGTGATGCAGATCCAAACCTATACTTTATTGTGGTAGGTGAGGAGCCTCTCATTCTGGTGCTGTATGTGATGACTTGGTCATTACAGGTGCAGAGAGACTCATAGAGCGCTGCAAGAGAGATCTTGCTTCAGAGTTCGAGATGAAGGACATTGGCTTGATGCATTACTTTTTGGGTTTGGAGGTGTGGCAGGAGGAGGGGCATTTCTTCCTGGGACAGGGGAAATATATTGTGGACATTCTTAGCAGATTTCACATAGAGGATTGCAAACCCATGTCAACACCTATGATCACTAACTGGAAGAAGCTTCACACTTTTGATTCTAAGTTGGTGGATCCCACCTTGTATAGACAGTTGATTG
Source organism: Pinus albicaulis (assembly GCA_034641835.2). Taxonomy (NCBI): domain Eukaryota; kingdom Viridiplantae; phylum Streptophyta; class Pinopsida; order Pinales; family Pinaceae; genus Pinus; species Pinus albicaulis. The sequence continues at coordinate 1,406,384,936 of CM076581.1, read as the reverse complement.
GGTCCTTGATGTATTTGGTCAACACTCGACCAAATATATGTTTTGCAGTCAACACGATGAGCCAGTTCATGTGTGAGCCTAGGAGAGTGCACTGGGTTGCTGCGAAACACATACTTCGTTACTTGTAGGGGACAGTGGATTATGGTCTGGGTTATAGACAGGGAGATGGAGTGAGACTGGCAGGGTACACTGATTTTGATTGGGCAGGTTGTGCTTCTGATAGGAAGAGCACTTCAGGGTGTTGTTTTGGGTTGGGTTCAACACTTGTGTCGTGGTTCAGCCAGAAGCAACAGTCAGTTGTATTGAGTTCAGCGGAAGCAGAGTACATGGCAGCCAGTTTGGCTAGTTGTGAGGCCATATGGCTTTGCAAGATGTTGTTTGGCTTATTTGGTCAGTCGTTGAGACATTCAGTGATTTACTTTGATAATCAGAGTTGAATTAAACTCACGGAGAATCAAGTATTTCATGGCAGATCAAAGCATATTGGGATCAAATATCATTTCATCAGAGACTATGTTCAGAAGGGAGCTGTGAAGCTTGAGTATATTCCCACAGATGGGCAGGTAGCGGACATATTCACGAAAGCTTTACCACGGGGCAAGCATGTCTACTTTAGAGACAAGATGGGGGTGGTGAGGAACACTTTCCTCGGTAAGGAGTGTTAAAATTTGGGTACTAGAGGACAAGTGGTTCCCTAAGGTTTTGATCTTTGGCCTAGGGAAAAGTGTCCAAATGTATTTATCCTTTTCTCCTAAAGTGACTTTATAAGTGATAAAGTCAAATCTAATTTAAAAGTGACTTTATAAGTGATAAAGTTACTAAGTCTAATTTTAAAGTGACTTTATTAAAGTTAATGTGAAATTAGAAGGTGAAAAAGTGACTATGGAAATAAAAGGCTAAGTGGGTCTTTATTTAAGTGGGGTGAATTAAAAATTAGAAAGTGAGAATTAAATGCACATTTAATCTTAGCCCTAGATCTAAAGCTATCTCAGCGATTGGATTTAGGGATTCTCCAAAAGTCACTTAGGGTTAGGTTAAATGAGGAAACGAAGAGAAAAGGTTGTTCAGTGTTTCATGAGCAAATTGAGAGAAAGAGAGAACGAAAGCAGGAAAAATTTCTGAGCAGAGAGGAAGAAAGAGAACCAACACCTTGGCACATTTATCGAGGCAACACTATTTCAGCAAATTCGTACAACAAAACATGAGCACGTTTTTCGAGGCAAGTGGCACAAAAATCGAGAAGAGAGGACTGCCTTTATTGCTGCAATATCGACACAAATTTCGAAGTCCATACAACAACAAAAGAGGCATAGTTTTCGAGGTCCGTACAACAAAAAATTAACACAGAAATTGAGGTCTGTACGATAGCAGTTTGGCATAGTTTTCGAGGCAGTCATACTACTAGTTTTGGCATGCATTCCTAGAATTCGTACAGTGGTCCTTATGCATAGTTTTTGAAGAGGTCCGTACTGTTGTTTCGGCACACTTTTCCATGTTGTCGGTACGACATTTAATGATGCACTTTTCCTTGTAATTTTTTGTTTTATATTGGCACAAATTTCGAGGTGGAGGACAAGCACGAATTTTGAGATAAGTAAAAATTATTGGTTGTTGGAATTTTACTGTGTATTTCATTTCTCTGTAAAAGCATTATTCAGAAATAAAGAATAGCTCTCGAACTGGTTTTCCCCAAGAGTTGTAGGGGGTTTTTCCAGGGTCACATTAACCAAAAATCAACGTGTCATTTTCTGTGTGTGTGGCTGAAATATTTTCTGTGTTTTATTTTTGCAATTTCCAGCACTGTGAAATTTCCAGAATTTGTGTTTTCAGAAATATTTATCATTTCCAGAATTTTGAATCTATGATTATGGGAAGGGGCATTTAACTATATGGGAGTGATAAGGACAGGGTTGCGGGGAAGTTCCCCCCCCCCTCGTTCCCGCTTCTGAAAAGCGCTCCGTGCGGGAGCGTTCGGAAACGCGCTCCCGAAAACGCTTCTTGAGGGGAGCGTTTTCGGGAGTGCGTTTCCGAACCTGTTAAAACGCTCCCTGCCTTTTCGGGAGCGTTTCCGGAAACGCTCGGGAGCGAACGCTCCCTGAGCGCTTCCGGCATTTAAAAAACGCTTCGGGAGCATTTTTAAAACATCTGAAGCGATCGGGGAGCGTTCGCTCTCGAACGCTCCCCGGAACGGAAAACGCTTCTCGCCAGGCGGGGGGTTTCATTTAGCTAAACTTTCCCTACGTGGACCCACGCACAACCAGAAATGGGTTTTAGGGCTGATGTGGAGGTAAAGGAAGCATTGACATTTCATGGTAATGCTAAATTCTTAAAGTAAAAGGATGAAAATGAAATCCTTTTACTTAAATTTTTAACATTACCATGAAATGACTCAGGATGTTTAAGAGTGGTTTCGACCTTCACTCAAACCAAAATCATTGGTTAGGCATGTTAAACTTTTTCAATTTCTATCATGTTATAAGGTTGAGCAATCCAAGTCTGAAGACTTTGAGCTAGATGATGTTTCTGTATCTCTTGTTGATGATCCCATTTCTAGTAGCGATGAATCAATGATGAGTTTCATGAGAGACCATGTTGCTCAGTGATTTGTAGTTTTGATGTCTATTTTTGCTACTACTACTACTACTAAAGTTGTAGAGGAGTTTTAGGAGTCCTCAAACTTTGAGCCATAGTATTTATGTAGCTCATGTTGATGATCCCTTGTCTAGTAGTGGTGATGATTTTGATCATGATGAGGAGTGATCATGTTGTTGATCACTAATATGTAGTCTTGTATTAGGCCAATGGCCTCATAGCTTGTAGCATTGTTTTTGGACTTTATGGGCCATTTGGAGCCTCATTGCTTATGTATTTTTCGATGATATGTATTGCACTCGGTGCCATTTTGATATATTCACCTTTGCATGGTATATAAATGAGCAAACTTTGCATATTTTGTCTCTATTGGCTTGGAATCATGGTTGCAAATCTTAAAAATAGTTTTTGTTGAAATTTGGTACCGGAGGACAGGTGGTTCCCTAAGGCTTTGATCTTTGGCCTAGGGAAAAATGTCCAAAAGAATTTAATTTTTTCTCCTAAAGTAACTTTATAATTTTTTTATAAAGTTAAATCTAATTTAAAAGTGACTTAAGTGATAAAGTTACTAAAGTGACTTTATAAAGTTATAAAGTCAAATCTAATTTTAAAGTGACTTTAAGTGATAAAGTTACTAAAGTTAAAGTGACTTTAAATAAAGTCAATATAAAATTAGAAAGGAAAAAAGTGACTTTGGAAATAAAAGACTAAGTGGGTCTTTATTAAAGTGGGGTGAATTAAAAAATGAAAAGTGAGATTTAAATGAGCATTTAATCTCAGCCCTAGATCTCAATCTATCTCAGCCATTGGATTTAGGGATTCCCCAAAAGTCACTTAGGGTTAGGTTAAAGGAGGAAAAGGAGGAAAAAGGTCATTCATTCTTTCATGAGCAGATTGGGAGAAGGAGAGCAAGAGAGCAAGGGAGATTTCTGAGCAGTGAGGAGAAGGAGGCAGCAGCTTGGCACACATTCCAAGGCAATATTTCAGCAAGACCGTACAGCAGAGTTTGCACACAGTTCAAGGCAAATTTGGCACGATTTCCAAGGCAGAATCCGTACAGCAGCTTGTGGCACGTTTTCCAAGGCAGCCGTACCATTTTCTGGGCACAGATTTCGAGGGAGAAGCTGCTGTTTTTTGCTGCACGCTTTTCTAGACAGGCCGTACAGCCTGTAGCTGATTGCTGGCACAAAAAACGAGGCAGATTTCCGTACAGCAGCATTTAATACAGCTGCACGCATTCCAAGGAGGCCGTACAACAGCATTTATTGCTGTTCTGCACGCAAAAGAGGAGGCCGTACAGCAGAAATTAATGCTGTAATTTCTGGGCACGTTTTTCAAGGAAATACGCACAGCATTTATTGCTGGTTCAGTTTTACTGTCTGCACGTTTTTCGAGGCGGTGGTTAAGCACGGAAAGAGATAAGTTGTAAAAGTTTACTTGCTGATTTTTCTGAATATTTCTCTCACTGTAAAAAGCATTTTTCAGAAATAAGAAGGAGCTCTCAAACTGGTTTTCCCCAAGAGTTGTAGGGGGTTTTTCCAGGGTCACCTTGACCAAAAATACTGAGTTATGATGTGTTGAATAACTGTTTGTTACTGCTGTTATTTTATTTCTGCATTTACAGCATTCTGAAAAATTTCCAGAATTTGTGTTTTCAGCAAAATTTATTTTCCAGTTATTAAATGTATGGATATGGGAAAGGGCATTTAATTATTTTGGAGTAATAAGGTGAAAACTGAAAACCGGGGTGGGAAATAGAATTTTCTACAGTTTTTTTATTAAAAAATAATTATTTAATGTATTTTTTTAAAAACCGGTTCATTGAGATCAGACCGCTCCCGGTTAGACCGGTTCTGCTTAGAAATCCGGTTCATTAGGTCCACCGGTCTGGTCACTGGTTCCGGTTTTAATAACTATGCTCACACAGATCCAGAGGTACAAGAGGGGTACATGAAGGCATTGGACAAGTTAGTACCTGACAGGGAGGAGTGTGCTAGATTGCGCCTTGAATTAGGCAAATACTTCAGTTGCACTTCTAACTTTGGTTCTTTCCATGCAGTGGAAGACAGAGACAGATTTGATGCTCTCACATGGTGGGAAGCATATGGCGGCATGGGACTTTTGCCAAAGTTGGCTAAAAAAGTTCTCTCACAGGTTGTGAACACTTCTTCTGCAGAGAGGTGTTGGAGCACCTATAGCTTCATACACAATGTGAGAAGAAACAGGCTGAATGAAAACCGAGCTGAAAGCTTGGTTTATGTGCATTACAACTTGAGGTTGTTGAGCCATTACTGTGATTGGGCAAATGAGGATCAATCATACAGAGTCTGGGACAACAACCTAGAGGATGATAATTTGGAGGACGGCACGGTACATATGGAAAAATTGGAAGCATAAATTTTTAGGGATGATGATGAAGCATCAGCAGCACCGCCACACATAGGGCCAGTCCCACCATCTACTGGTAGCAGTGCGGGTGCCAGTGCCAGTGCCAGTGCCAGTTCTCGATATCACACTATCGTTCCTTTGCAGATCCAGCGTCCACCTTCTAGTCATGGTCGTGGTACTCCTGAGAGTACTAGAAGACCACCATTTCCTCGTGGCTCGCACAAATTAGACATTTCTCGTGGGCGTGGCAAGGGGCTAGCCAGTAGATAAAATAGATTTGTTGTTTACTAGTATTTTCTATTTGTTGTTGACAGTTGAACAGTTGAAACTTGACTCTTTCATATATTTAATGACAATTTAAGTTTGAAGTTTGAATTTGAAAGGTGAAATTTTGAAGTTGGCATTTATAAGTTTACAAGTCATCATGAATTATGAATATGATGCTTCATGAAAGTTATATGGTGATCAATGAATCAATGATGATAAATGTTATATAATATCAATGATGATAAATGTTATATATTGAATTTTGAAATCAATGAATCAATGATGATAAATGTTATATATTGAAATTTGAAATCAATGAATCAATGACAATAAATGTTATATATCAATGATGATAAATGTATATTGAATTTTGAAATCAATGAATCAATGATGATAAATGTTAGATATTGAAATTTGAAATCAATGATGATAAATGTTATATATCAATGATGATAAATGTTATATATTGAATTTTGAAAGCTTGAAACCTTCAAATTGATGATTCGCGAGACTCGAGAGTAAATATGTTGTATGCTTCCAACTTGTGGGCATGGGTTGATGAAGATTATAACTTCTAGATGATTGATGTTATATGATTCAATCTATGTTTTTATGTCTAATTCATCATTCTACATGTTTTTGTTGACATATATGTATCAAAATATAATATATATATATAAACGCTCCAGACCGGAAGCTTCTAAAAATGGCGCTCCCGCTCCCGCTCCCACTTCGCGTTTTCGCTCCCGCTCCCAAGTAACGATGGATAAGGAGAAACTGATAACTGGGGTTGGGTCCAAAATTTCTACGAGTGCGATTTACTATGTAATTTGCACAGTTAATTGCTTTTGCCCAAAAATTGAGACTAAGTCCTTTAGATTGAAGCATACAATTAGCGATTTCTTTTAAGGTGCGATTCTTCTTTTCAGCTACACCATTTTGTTGTGGAGTATATGGAACAATATGTTGCAATTGAATGCCATGCTTAGTGCAAAAGTTGATAAATTTGTTGTTACCTATTCTCCTCCATTGTTTGATCTTAAATTAAGAATTTGATGTCCAAATTGTTTCTCAACAAAGGCCTTAAAGGCCAAGAACATGTTAAAATCTTCACTCCTGAGTTTTAAGAGGTATACCCAAGTGCGTCTAGAAAAATCATCATTGAAAGTTAAGAAGTACTTGCAACCAGAGAAAGAAACAATAGAAAGTGGACTACATAAATCACTGTGCACAAGCTGCAAAGGGGCTAAAGCGTGCCAAGAGGCACATTTGTCAAAACTATCCCGAAGATGTTTTCCGAGTACACATCCAAAGCAAACACCATCTTGACAAGATACCATAGGAAGACCTGTCACCATATTTTCTTTACATAGCGTTTGAAGAGAGCGATAGTTTAAGTGACCAAATCGCTCATGCCAAAGTTTGCTCACTTCATCATTATGAGCAACAAAAATGGAGGGAAGACATGATGACCCAAAGTTGTCAACTTATACAACCTTGTGGAATCATCAACAATGCTAGTAGCTAAAATATGTCTAGGATCTTTGAGGTCCTTGATTACAACATCATGAGGTGACAATTCTACTGTTTTCCCTTCACCTGAATGAGTTATCTGATAAACAGATAGAAGGTTGCAGGACAAGGTCGAAACACACAATACATCATTAAACTGACCATTATCTAGATGAATGGTTCCAGATCCTACAACACTAAGATATCTATCATCACCAACATAAATATTTTTGGTGTTACAATCATTTAAAGAAGAAAACATGGCTTTATTTTTGGCCATGTGGTAAGAAGCTCCAGAATCAATGAGCCACTCATGAGAATGAGAAGAAGAAGATACATCTAATGCATAACCAGACTTGATGCTTGACAACCACAAGCAGAAAGTGCCATTCTTGAAGATGAAGTTGAACAATTCTCCAAATTGATGTGGTGCTTCTTCATTGCTACTTCCAAGGCTTCCATCTTCTTAAAATATTTGGACTCTACATGGCCATCATGATTATAGAGGAGAAGTTATTGGGGTCCAAAGTAAGCAACTCATTTTCAAGTTGGTGGGCCCTGATTTCATTTTGAATGCCAAAAACAATATTTTGCTTTTTCATAGCTGCATCAGGGGTGTCAATTTCTTGGATATGAAATCGAAGATCTTGAGCAATAGACATTCATATCAACCCTTGTGCTTGATCTTGTTTATTTTCCCATTTAGCGGCTTTATCTCCATCGATAGGTTTAGTTTCTTGTCCTGAGGCTATTATATAAAGCCCTTTACTTCTAAGTAAGTCTATCATGTAGGATAGCCATTGGAAATAATTGGTGCTGTTAAGAATAACTGGGCATGTACTTGCATTTAAAAAAAAAAATGAAGTTGAAAAAGGCTGAAACTAACTTGCTCCAATGGAAAGATCTCGAAAAATTAGGCTCGTTAAAAAAAAAGGGCTCGGAAAACAACTTCCGGATGAAGAAGTTATGCCTTTTTGAAAAAAATGTGTGGTAGATGCCGAATAGTTACGGGAAAGGTTGAACGCTGATTATGAAGTTCTACTTAAAAAAAAAAATCTCCTCCCCCCCCTTTTCAAACTTAATACAATAAGCTCACTTAAAAAAAACTACTTTATGTGACCCACTTTTATAAATAAGTGATAGTCACTTTTACAATGTTATTTTTTCATGTGCTTTTGAAATAAAACCCTCTTTTTAAAACCGGCAACTTGCCAAATGGCTTTATAAGAAAAAGTAACTTAACAAAAAACTTTTTACAAAAAGAAGCTTGAAAGAGAGACTTGAACCCAAAACCTCTATTCTCAGAAACTAACTTTATACCAAGTGAGCTAGTAAAATGATTTTGTAATTGTTTGAAAGGAGGAAGGGTTTATTTATTTATTTATTTTAATTAATTTATTGTTTTTGTTGTTGTCGTTTTCTCTAGCTCTTCGATGTGCGTGCTTTTCCTGCAAAAAAAACACAAATATCCAAGCACAAAAAAACGAAGTGCAACTTATGACATAACGTTAGATTTTCAGTTAGCCTTACCGACAACTATCTTTTTTTCCACTATTTCTGATTTCTCGAGATCACACAAAGACGCGAGTGCAGGGAAAGAGTCTACGTAGCAAAAAAATTCCTGTTTTCTTGTTTTTGATTCGCTGAGATTGCACACAGTGCAGAGCAAAGAGCATACACAAAGAGAGGGTATAGATCCGGCAAATAAAAAAAACTATAAACCGAAATAAACATAACGATTAATAAATATAACTGCAAAAAAGTTGCTTTATATCTCCAGATCTAAAATGACATAACTCGGGCAACCAGAAACCTTTTCGCATGAAACGAAAGGGGTTCTTCACTGTAACGGACACTCCGAACACAACATAGCAGTTCTCTCGGCTCGAAAGTGGTCAAAAATAGTAGATTTGGAAAACAACAGTGGCATGCAGTCAAACCAGTTTAAGATTTGGATCAACAACGGATGCATCCCTCAAAATGGCTCTGATACCATGTAGGAATTTACAGGGTAAGTTCCTTAGATCAAACACCAAAGGTCACCACTCACAAACAGATCACAAATCAATACACCAGTATTTGACGTGGTTAAAACCCTCGAAGAGGGGAACAATCCACGACCTGAGCCAACACGACCACTTCAGGCAATTTATTAATATAAAAAAGAAAATTTACATAAGTTTATCTCATAAACGATTACCGGAAAAATGACCCTCCATGCTCGTTAAATAGAGATCATGGACCAATCGGGTGTTAAGCCACGGATCAAGTGTCAGTAATACCGATGAGAGAGTGAACTGTCGGATCACTACATATCATGACCGTTGGATTATAAGTTACAAATGTACATAGGAAAGAAACACACTTTACCTAACTCTACACTAGACCAAGTTATATTAACTATTTCCTACGTGTCGGAATATCCTAACAAAGTGATCACCAAGGATTAGACCAGTGCCTAGTCTATTGGGAGAATGTGTAAAATTTTAGTCCCACTTCGATTATCAGTTTTCCCTTCTCACTCCATGCATTTAATGTTAAATCCAAGCATGATAAAAACACTAAAATCTCGAAATGAAATTTGTTTATGAAATTACACATTTGGAGATTTTACTACTGCTGGAAAATACAGAAAAATTATAACAGGCACACATAGAAAATGACACAGTGATTTTTGGTCAATGTGACCCTGGAAAAACCCCCTAAAACTCTTGGAGAAAACCAGTTTGAGAGCTCTTCTTTATTTCTAAAAATCTTTTACAAAGAAAATGAAATACAAAGGAAAATTCCAGCATTCACAAAATACAGGCTTATTTTGATTTCCGTGCATAAACTCCATCTCGAAAATCATGCCAACAAAAAACTGCGCAAACAGGAAAAATTACAGCAATAAATCTTGTATGGCCCGCCTCGAGAAATGTGCCCAAAATGCAGCGTACAACTTGTATGGAAAAGGTACAATAGATTTCCTCGAAAATTGTGCCTAGCTCTGCCTCGAAAAGTGTGCCTTCAACTTGCTGTCTCTCTTTCTCGAAATTTTTGCAGTACTCTCCTTGGAATGTGTGTCAAACAATTGTACTATTCTACTGTCTTGGGATGCGTGCCAACTCTTCTTGTACGGATTTGCTGTAAATGCCCTCCTTGGAATGCATGCCAAAGATTTGCTGCTCTCCTTCACCTCCTCCCTACTGAGAAATTTCTCCTTGCTCTCTCTTTCCTTCTCTCAAAATGCCCATGAAAGAATAATGTGATTTTTCTTCTTCTTCTCTCCTTTTACCTAACCTAATAGACTTTGGAGTGATCCCTAAATCCAATGGCTGAGATAGCTTTAGATTAAGGGCTGAAAATAAATGCACATTATTTTCACGTTTTCTATTTAATCACTCACACACTTAAATAAAGACTCACTTAGCCTTTTATTTCCATAGTCACTTTTTCACTTTCTAATTCTTCATTGACTTTAATAAAGTCACTTTAAAATTAGAACATAACTTTATCACTTATAAAGTCACTTTTAAATTTGACTGACTTTACCACTTATAAAGTCACTTTAGGAGAAGAAGTGCAATAGAGTGGACACTTTTCCCTAGGCAAAAGATCAAAGCCATGGGGAACCACTTGTCCTCTGGTACCCAAAATTTAACACTCCCTCTTATTGAGGAAAGTGTTCCTCACTACTCCCATCTTGTCTCTGAAGTAGACATGGTTGCCCCGTGGTAAGGCTTTGGTGAAGATGTCCGCTACCTGCTCATTTGTGAAGATGTACTCAAGCTTAACTACTCCTTTTTGGACATAGTATCGAATGAAGTGATACTTGATCCCAATATGTTTTGACCTGTCATGAAAAACTGGATTTTCTGTGAGTTTTATGCAACTCTGATTATCTCAGTAAATCGCAGGGCTCAATGCCTGACCAAATACACCAAACAACATCTTGCGAAGCCATATGGCCTCACAACTAGCCAAACTAGCAGCCATATACTCTGCCTCAACTGAGCTCAATGCAATTGACTGTTGTTTCCGGCTGAACCACGACATAATTGTCGAACCCAACCCAACCCAACACCCTGAAGTACTTTTCCTGTCTGAAGCACATCTTGCCCAATTTGAATCTGTGTACCCTGCCAATCTCACTCCATCACTCTGTCTATAGTCCAGACTATAATCGACGGTACCCTACAAGTAACGAAGAATGTGCTTTTGAGCCGCCCAGTGCACTCTCTTGGGCTCACACATGAACTGACTCATAGTGTTAATTGCAAAACATATATTTGGTCGAGTGTTGACCAAATACATCAATGATCCAATCAACTGCCTGTATAGTGTAGGATCCACCAACTCAGAATCGGAAGCGTGAAGCTTCTTCCAGTTAGTGATAATAGGTGTAGACATGGGTTTGAAGTCCTCCATGTAAAATGTGCTAAGAATATCCACGGTGTACTTCCCCTGTTCCAAAAAGATATGCCCCTCCTCCTGCCACACCTCCAATCCCAGAAAATATTGCATCAAGCTGATATCTTTCATCTCAAACTCTGAAGCAAGATTTCTCTTGCAGCCCTCAATGAGTCTCTCTGCTCCAGTGATGACCAAGTCATCAACATACAACACCAAAATGAGAGGCTCCTCACCTACCACGATGAAGTATAGGTTCAGATCAACATCACTCTTAGTGAAACCCAAGTGCTGCAAGTAAGTATCAATCCTCGAAAACTAAGCTCTCGGAGCTTGCTTCAGGCCATAGAGTGCCTTTTTCAATCTGCATACATGGGTCTCCTTGCAGCAGCCCTGCGACCGCTCAATATAAACTTCTCCCTGAATGAAGCAATTGAGAAAGGCGGTCTTCACATCCATTTGGCGGATCTCCCAACCCATCTCTGCTGCAATTGATATAATTGAGCGAATAGATGTATACCGAGCCACGGGAGCGAAGGTCTCCTCATAATCAACTCCCTCTACCTGTGAGAACCCTCTCGCCACAATCCGAGCCTTGAACTTCTATATGCTGCCATCTGCAACATGCTTTATTTTGTAGAGCCATCTGGAAATAAAAACTGATTTACCTTCAGGCCTAAGCACTACCTCCCAAACATCGCTCTTCATAATAGAAGAATACTCCTCCATCATGACCTCTCTCCAGACCTGCTGGCTGGCTGCCCCCTCATAACTAGAAGGCTCGGTGTAAACAGTGCTTGTTACCAATGCCATGTAACTACAGAACCGCTCAGGTGGTCTACTCTCTCTGACCTGTTTTTTCTTAATAAATGTCAGAGGACCTTATGTTTGATTACACACCTGTGCCCTTTTGCTTACCATGTGAATTCAACATTGCCAAAATGGTTCTTCCGGGCAGGATAATGCCCATATTCTAGTTGATGCATTGTCTACAAAGTAAAGTTTGTCTTAGATGGTTATCCCTTCTAGATCAGATGCGATAATGATAGCTGATAGATCTAGAAACTGGACCCAGCATTGAATTTTGCAAAGAGAAACGAAAATCATCATATTAATGAGAAAACAGATTTAACTAGTATTCAGATTCGGGAATAGTAATTTATACATGAAGCATTTTAAATACAGCCACACACTTGAGTTGTATTAGTTGTGCCAGAAATTTAGAGGGCACACTGTTTTAAATTGATCTGTCATGATCTCTTTTCTGTTTTGTCTCCAGACCCATATTACAAATACACTTACAACAGATTTTATGGGCTTGTTTGATGCAGGTCCCTTCCACTCTTGGACCTGTCATTTTTACTTCTTGGGTCAGAAGTGAACTTAATGAACTTTGGGATGGACCAAGACCAATTGTAAATGATAAAACACGTCTAATGGAGGTCTAATTGTTACGGCAAGTTTTCATATGGAATCCTTCTACCAAGTTAATGGGAAAGATTACCTCCCGAGAGATTATACATATTCTGCTGCATTCGGGTATCTATTTCTAACAATAATAATTTTATGTATTTTATCTTTTAGAGTGTACTGGCTTCATATTTATGGGATCATCTAAATAGGACGAGAAGAATGAAGGGCTAGTCTTAGGATAATCAAGAAATAATTGCAACACAGTGCTGATGTTTTGAATCGCCATTGCTTGCGTAATGGCCATACATTTTTTCTCATATGTAATGCAGATAAGCTCTAGTTTCTGTTGGTTTCTTCTAAATTCCTTACACTGAATAAAAATACGACAATTCTAGAAATGGAAAATTGTATAAGTTGAATTGCTGTGGCGATTCACACACACAGGAAACAACCTTTCTTGATTAGAAAATGAGATGCACATGGCATTTACTGATGGAAAAGAGACAATGAACCTGGGATTCTTGTGTTAATGTGTTTTATTGGCTTATCTCTGTAAATGTTAATAAGTGAGAATCCATTTATCCAGACAGTCCACAACGTTACATTTAAGTATCTGGGAGCAATTTCTAGATTACACAGAGAATTCCTCCTAGGGTTAGTGTTACCGAGATCCGGATGAGTTCTTAACCCAAAATTTCCATAGGTCAACAGGTCACTTCGGATTATTAATAGAATGTTCACCGTCTACAAAGTAGCATGACTTGTTGATAACTGGAACAAGATTCTCGTAAGAAGTGAAGTAGTTATCAAAAACATAGATCCAAGAGTTGCACAGAGAAGAAAAGCCAACTGGACTAATGCTAGAAAAACACTGCGCAGTCATGAGTTTTACATTTCCAATGCAATTATAGAAACAATGTGTCCATGCCAGTTTAATGCTCCATTCATTATGCAACTTTCAATTATCCACTCTCGACCACGAAGTTGAGTATGAATGGTTATACATTAGGTTTTTTTAACTAATATTTATTATTCTCTATTGTTATTACTTTTTTTGTCAATGGCGCTTGGTTGGTTGGTAGAGCTTTGGAGGAGTTATTCTCCCCACTTGGGGTTTAGATGATTAGATATGCTCACCACCGGTTTGAAAGGGAAACCATAGCTAAAAAGAATAGAATGGTGTCTGTATCAGAATGTATATTGTTGTTGCAACAGTAACTCGACGAGGCACTTCCTTTTTTGCTTGGATCAAGGAAAGAAATATTCAAGATATCGCAATGATCCACATGGGCACTTGGTTGGTTGGAACTTGGTACAGCCGGGTTGTTTTTATTTTTCTCACTGAGATTCAGATGTACCAATGTGTCCACCACTGGTTTGAAAGGTTTGAAAGGGAAACCATAGTGAACATTAACAGAATGGTGTGTGTATCATAATGTATATGTTGTTGCAATAGTAACTCGATGAAGCACTTCTTTGTGCTTGGATAAAGGGATGAAATATTCAAGATAATATCACAAGATCCACATGGGCGAAATATATCTTGTATGCATTGCATATATAAGCTGATGTCCAATTCAGATAGCATAGCCTTATATAAAGGAATTAGAAGCCCTATAAAGAAGATTTATAGTGGCACCATTGCAGGCAGTCGGGGATGATTTTTATGGAGTGCCTGCAGTATTGCTTAGTTAGTTGTTAACTAATGAAAATATCAGGCAAACATATGATAAGAGGAAGAAAGCGTCTCCAAATAATTGAAGGGGGTCGAGTAAAGATAGAAGAACCACTCTTTTTTTGATCACCAAGTCAACTAGACTAGAATAGCGGTATAGCTACCATGGAAGCACGAGTTATGCACGAATGGTATGGAAACACGAGTTATGCGGGAATGGGTTGTCGCATAAGATAATTGCAAAAAGAACAGAATGGTGACCAAGGAACGATTCATATAGTTGGTAGCATAATTGGAGAATACATATCTATAATCTCTAGTCTATCTATAAAATAACAGAGATAAATGTGTACAAGTAGCTGTCAATTCCCCTTTGGTTTTAAAGATACTAAAAATGCTGTATTGGTCCATAGGATGAGCCTTGTAGGCCTGCAGGGGATGCCATTTGGGCCTTGGCATGGATAAGAAAAATGTACACGTCATGCTTTTTGTTTTACTGGTTTCTTTTGTAATTTTGTTTTTTATAAATTACAATAATACCTCTTATCAAGCCAGAGTCGAGGACTTATTCTCCCATATCCGCCTTTCCAACACCACAGGTGTTGCATTCTGGTAATCACTTTACATGTCTTCGTAAGTGGCTGTATATGACAAATGAATCCATCCATGGATGTGCTTGACCAAACCAACATTTCCTCTTTGGCAGACTGTATACTTGGAAGGCATGACATGTGGGCATATATGGCATGACTTTTACGTACTTGGGGCTAATGCTACAGGGGTCAGCAAATTGCTACTGGGCTTACAAGGCACGAGTTGCATGCCTTAATGAGGGGTCAGCAAATTGCGATTGGGCTTACAAGGCACGAGTTGCATGTCTGAATGAAACACACGCTGGCATGAATTTGAGCATTTTTTTTAATTAATAATTTCAGTTTTGATTGCTTGTGGACAATTATAACCACAATTTTGCATTAATATATGGTATAAACTCACTCTAAGACAATCTGTATGAGATTTGAACTTTGAACTTTTCATAAGCAACAACAACGCTTTTACCAGTTCACCATGACTTAAATCTCCTAGCACAAGGATGATCACACAATCTCAATAATAAAATGATTTATTTAATGTGTAATGGTGTTAAGTATTTCTCCTCAATCCATATTAATGGTTATATAAATGTTTTTTATAATATTATAAAAATCACTAATTAACAAAATGTTTTGTAAACAGTGAACTAATATTTTGAAATTTCCTGGATGGTGCCATGCTTTGAACGCATTATTTTTGGAATCTTAAACCACAGCCATCATTCATGCAAGGAGTATTATGGTTGGAAATACCTATGAACCATTAATTTATGGAAATTTCATGTGGGTAATAGGGCCTACGGTTTCTCAATTTTGTCATTGCAATTGGGATGGAATGTGTGAAGTATTTATTTTATTGATTGATTACTGATGCATTTAAAAATAGTGTTATAATACACACCATTAAAATATGTAAATTGAATAAACTTCTAATTAAACTAGGGGGATTATTATTGGATGATTATTATGGATAATTAAACTAGTGAAATTTATTGGAGAATTATTATGGATAACTAAACTAGTTAAATAAATTTCAGCTTAACTATATAAACATACCCAAGAATATTGCCTTAAAATGTTCGAAAATAAAAGTAAATTTATTGGAGGATTATTATGGATAACTAAACTAGTTAAATAAATTTCAGCTTAGCTATATAAACATACCCAAGAATATTGGCTTCAAATGTTGGAAAATAAAAGTTGATACTGTAGATGGAAATTATTAGGTTTGTGTTAAACACGAAAAAATTAACTTTGTAACAATTTGATTGAAAGCATGATATATAAAATATATTTCAACAACGAACATACTTTATAAAAGTTGATATTGTAGATGGAAATTATTAGGTTTGTGTTAAAAGCAAAAAAAATTAACTTTGTAACAATTTGATTGAAAGCATGATATATGAAATATATATAAAACAATATTTCAACAATGAACATACTTTTTATTCAAAGTGGCTAGGGTTTTCGATGCCTTTATTGATTAGTCTACGCAAGTGAAGAATGAATGTTTGACAATAATTTAATGTCATACACCTAACAATTCAATACTACAATGGATTTCATTCATTAAATCAATGAATTTTGAGATTTTGTGAAGTGAAACATTCACATGGCAATTAATTGGCAACATCGAATTTAAACGCGTCACGAGAATTTTTTAACTTTATAAATACAAAATGGAAAATTAGCTTTAAATGGCGATGCTTTGTGTTTATATTAAAAATTTCGGGTTTAGAATGTAATCTCATTGTTCTCGGTTCTCTGGATCATTTAGCGATATAATATCCACGATTTTCCTCTAATCCTCTTCTGCTCTACCTATAAGACCATATCTAAGATAGGTTGGTAGAGGATATACATACTGCTGGGGTAGATGGAAGTCCAAGCATAAGACCATATATAAGATAGATTGGTAGAGATATAGATACCACTTGGGTAGATGGAAGTCCAAGCATTCTTGTCCTTTTATTTTCCCTTCTTCAATGTTCTTTTCTACCATTTTATCATTTATCGGTAATGTTCCTCTTCAAAGTTTCCTATGCTCTCATCTTGTGCTTTGCACTTGCATTGCCTATTCAACCCTTGAGTTTGTCCATTGTTTTGTGTATTAAGTATCATTAACCATTCATTGAATTTATATCGATCACACTTTCCCACTTACGCTTTTGGTCTTCAAAAGCTTCTTAGGAAACTAAGATTTTTTTGTTAATTTGCTTCTTGTATGCTTTTATGAAACATAACTCCCAACTTCAGTGCATGGCTATAGATTTGATTTTGACTCTATTTCAAATGAGTTATCACTAATATTTGATTTTGATTTATTGTTTTGGCTTCTGGCTTACGCAGTGCAAAATTCTACACATTGGTTCTCCACTATCAACAATCTTCAAATTCTAGAGTTCTATCAGAATTCATTCCCATCTTTGTTGTTCAAGTCTCTTTCATTCTTGGATATGGAGACAGGCTATCTTGGCAGGGAATCAAAGTGAAGTTGAATTTTGGTCCTTACTTGTTCACCGTTGAATGTGTTTTTTCACTATGTCTACACAACACTTGTTCAAAAGTGAGATCTCAACAACCAATATGCCATCACACAACGAAGCGACAACTTGGAGGTGTGGATTGCATTCTTCTACGGAGATCAATTGCTTCCCAACTTGGAAACAACTCTATTGTTGCATGTGCTCACACAATGTAGAAATTTCACATACAAGCTATTAAACTCTTGTAGACATTTCGTCAAACACTTGGGCAAACTTTTATTTCTGACTCCAATAAATTGTTAGCGATAATGCAGTTTTTTCACACATTCAACTGTCATTTATGAGCAGAAATACAAATTACCAAGTCTGGAAAATATTTGCAGCGGGACATAACAGTAAACAATCACCCCATTTGACACAAACATTTTGGGCCATGCCCCTAGGAAAACCTCGGAGGAAAAACCAATCTACGAGAAGTTTGATTGAGCTCACAATTTTTTTATAAAAAAATACATAGGAAAATTTCCATAAAAATACGGAGTCTTGTTGGAAATATTAAGTGGGGAGGGTGAATCATTGTTTCACTTTTCTTTGCAATTTAGTATCAAATGCATTACCCAATAACATCACATCAAAGGAACATGATATATATATATATATATAAGGAAACTACAACTGGAGGGACTACAACCCCAAAATTTACTAGCTCCCACAGGAAGGAGGAAATAACCTCCCGAAGGAAGCTACAATTTCCTTCTTTGGCACAACCTTGCCACCCTTTAGAATAAAAGATAAAACAAAGAACTCTCGAGCTCTCGTACTAGGGACAATGACCCAATTACAAGAACTTACAAACATTGCTCGCATCCAACTTCTGTTCAACTCCTTGTGATTATGTTAGACTTTTGTAGGCTTGAATTCAATATATCCTTGTTGCAAACTCGACTTCACATAATATAATTCAAAAGAATTTGTGATTTGTTAATGCGACTCACTCAAGCATAATATCAATACTGATGACCAACTTTGTTGCAATGAGATTCAAATATACTATTGGGTCAAACAGAGCATTAATCTTTGTCTTCTTGCCCTGTATCTTTATGTGGAAGAGTTTCGTCATTTATGGCTATACTCATATTCACCTCCTCTTGCACTGATGTACAAATAATCTTCTCATCAACATTTGAGTTACTTTCATCCTGGTTGCTTGTGTTGAGAAATTAGGGCGTTTAATTCAATTTCTCTTCTTGATAAATACTTGTGAACTTGTTATCCTTCTTTTACTTAGTCTTATCTTTGTTAACTTATTATGTCTTTCATCAAGTCAATTATCAAAATACAAGAGACAAAGTTTAGGCTCATCAAGCCAGGGCCAAAACCTCTCCCTCTTGGAGAGGAAAACCCAAAAGTAATTTTTCTTATAGATCTTCAATTGATGAATACTATGACCATATGACAAAGACCCTTGACACCAATATGCCTCCAAGACCTTTGTCACTGCTCTTCTTGGCTTCTCCTTTCTGCACTGCACTACACCAACACTAGGAAACTCGGTTCCTACTATAGAAGCCTTATACAAGAAACTCCTTCTTAACTTCCTTTGATCCTAGCTTCAACCTCCTCGAGTCCTCATCTTATTTCGATCTTCCTCCAACACTTTCCTATCCTTTCTTTAGCCTAAGACCGAACTTGTTCATGTAGTAACCCTTGGTCTCACTGAGATATAGGACCCTTAATACTTGCAGACTTATCCTCCTTCTTGTACACCTTGTAGCCTCTTCTACTCTCTCTATACCTCTGAGTTATCCGAGATATATTGACTAAGAGACCTTGCACCTTGTAAGGTCCTTGTATTTCTTTGTCAAGGCACCTACTGTAATTCAGATATGTGACACAAAACAAAAATATGAGATTATCTCTCTTCCTTCGCTGGATGTGCTTCCTTCGTTGCTTTGCTATCTTCTTCTCTTCACACTAAACCGCAAACTTGTGTTCACTTAAGATTTTAGACTTGAACGAAAACTTGATGATGAAGTGAGGCCACAATCCATTCTTATATAGGCATGGTCTCACTGTCCTTAGGCCGACATGATCTTCTTACTAGTAAGCCGACTTCTTCAAGGGTGTAGGCCAACTTCTTCAAGGGTGATCTTTCCATCATATTTTGAGCAGACTTGTTGGAGCATATTGACAAGGTCTTGAAGCATAGTATTACATCAATAACTTGTCTTTAGCAAGTGTAAAAACACTTCATATACATGACTCTAAATTATATATTTATGATAAGATGACGAACCCTAAAGACATAAAGAAGAAGTCTTTGACCTATAATAAAAACTCCTTGCTCATGAAACCCATGAGGCAAGATTTACAAAATACATTTTATTATCTTTGTCTTCTTCATTACGTAAATTCATAATTACAAGTCGTTATGAAGACCGAACCTAGTTACACTTTTTAACAACTTGAATTGGTGGCCCTGAGATTATTCTTCTTATTGTGTTTCTTTTTGTTCTTTGGGTTAAGCTATGGATGCAACTTCCAACACTTCTACTCTGTATAGCCATTAATTTTGCAGTTGTTGCTAAGATATTTGCAACTAATAGAACTCTCTAGTTTTCCACTATGATTTCTGCATTCAACTTATTTTTAAACACTCATTTGTTGCCAATGGGATTTCTTCCAACATACAACTCCATTAGATCCCAAGCCTCATTCTTGTCCAAGGTTGCCATTTCTTCAACCATGGCCCTTTTCTAGAGTTTGCCATCCTATGGATCCAATGCCTCCCTAATAGTTCTAGGATCTGTTGAAGAATGTTACTAGTGACGGTCTTCATAATTGTATTGTCAAAAGAAAGAAAAATATTTTTTTATTGTAAAAGAAATTGACTTATTAAAGCATGAGTTTCATGCTTGGATCAATGGTCAATAGGTCAAAGCACCCACTAGGTGCTCTAGGATTTTTATAGTAAGTCAAAGTCAAAATCATTATGTAAAAGGCAATTCTTGGGCTCATTGTATCAAAGATATAAATTTATTAGTCTTGTTTGTTGAGAATTTGGAGGGCTGGTGATTAATTCAAATTCTCTTCTTGATAGTTACTTGTGTGCTTACTTGAGTTACTTGTGTACTCTCTTCTTTAGCTTATTTAGTATTTCATCAAGTCAATTATCAAAATACACGAGACACAAGAATTAGGCTCCTAGAGCCAGGGCAAAACCTCTCCCTCTTGGAGAGGAAAACCCGCAAGGAATTCTTCTTATAGATTTTCAATTGACAAGTACCATGACCATGACCTAGACCCTTGACCTTAGTATGCCTTTAAGACCTTGTCTTTGCTCCACTAGACTTCTTATGACGATCTTCTTTTTTGCACTGCTCTGCACCACTACTAGGAAAGCTCGGTTCTTAGTCTTTAGACAATATGCTTCCTTGACCTTTTCTTTGTACCTCTTTATCTCCAAGTCTTTGATCCTTAGCTTGCTATAGTGATCTTTCCCTTTAGTCCTTTTTCCAAGATATGCTAAGCACACTGCTTTGAAAAAAATGGACCTTTAGTCCTTCCCTTTCTTAGTAGATCACCCTTCAACTTTGCATTAGAACATATCTTTGATTCACTCTTGATCACAACACTGTTTCTCCTTGATGTAACCTCGGTAGCACTGAGATGACCTCGGAGTATATAGCCCAGATACAAATATAAGACTTAATTTCCTTCGCCAATATTACACCTCTCTTCGAACCATAGTTTAGTACATAATTTGCTTGCTTGACTTTCTTCTACACACTGTAATTCAGACCCTGATCTCGTACTTCATTTCAGAACTAATCTGGACTTTTATCCTTACTGAAATCCACAATTCTTTAAGTGTAACATTCACTGTATCTTCCTATAATCCGCACCTTTTAAACTCTGTTGAAAACTGCAGAGCAATCCGCAAGATTCTATGTTTTCTGCACAGTATATACAGGTTTGTATATAGCTATCCCAGTATATTAATAAGCCGACATGTTAATATAATATAAGGCTGACTTGATCACAATTTTATAGGCCGACATGAAGGCTTTCTGGAGGAGAATTTTAATGCTGATATGAGGCATCTTTCTGAGCTTATGTCACAAGGTCTTTGAGGCATATTAGTTTGACTTGTCCCTCCATATATTTGACCCTTTACATTTATGACCAGAAGACAGATTCCTAAAGGACATCAAGAAGAAGTCCTTTGACCTATAATAAAGCCTTGCTCATGAAACCCATGAAGCAAACATACCAAAAATATATATATTATTATCTTTGTCTTCTTCATTTACATAAATACATAATTACATAGTCAATATGAAGACCGATCCTAGTTACACTTTTCAACACTCCCTCTTAACTAGGGAGGTATTCAAGCATGTACATGGTCACTTTCAAATTGAAGAATCTCATAAGAAGAATCATATTGGTAATTGCATCTGTATAACATCATATCTACCAGCATTGTCCTAGTGCAAGGCCTTGACAAACAACTTCATCTCTCAGTGAGACAATGGGCTACAATGTTGGCGAGACACATGACTTATAGACACCATAGTCATTGTCTCTCCAAGGTACATACTCCACCTAGGTGTTCCCAGAGTATGACCTTCTTGGAATATTCTTCTATTGGGTAGCCAACTCTCAAAGAATATTAGTCCTCGACTACTCTTATCTTGAATGCCCTATCTCATTCTCAAAGAGTATCGAATGCCAGATGATTACCCAATCCTCCATTCTGTCTTTGAGTTGAAGACCAGAATGATGTGTCTATCCATTCTCTCCACATGGCTTTCACTAAGACTTACAGCTGCTAGTCCTGCTCTAGTGCATGACACATGTATTAGAGAATCACATACGTCACTCCCTCTCAACTTAGGAAGGACATACTTCAAGTTTCTTCCAAGTAAGAAACTTACCACTAGGTTCTCTCTTGACCGGGGTCCTGCAGCAACAATCCATCTACTCATGAAGAATTCCTCCCCTCGATGTCATGGATTTTGATATTGAGGAATCTTCAACTTTTGGCTTCATAGGGCACAAATCATCCATCACTTTCAGTCACGAGTCATGTCCACTATCAGAAAGTGATTCATCAGTGTTTCTCATCTGGTCCACTGTTATGCCATGCTGCTTTTCTTCGAATCATCTCCAAGGATCATACATCCTTTCTTATGATTAGCAGCCCTGCACAAATTCATCCAGATAAACATATACATATGAACTTTTAAAACAAAAGTTACCTCAGTGATGAACCCGAACTCTGGTTCGAAAGCCCCTGCGAAGACCACCTTAGCGGCTGCTTGGGGAGGCTTTATTTCAGCAGGAAGATTATTATAGAGCTTATTGAACCTCTTTATGAATTTTGTTACATCCTCATTGTGTCTCTTCTTGAGAGCATTGAACTCTGTGAAAACGTATCCATGGTCCCTCTTTTCTCCCCATTTTAATGTGAAAATTTTTCCATTTCTTCCCAAGTGTGGACTGTGCTGTCAAGAGACTTGAACCATTTCTGGGCTTCTCCATCCAAGGATTGGAAAAAAGCCTTAATGCCACATCTAAGTGCTCTACATTAACATTCTCAGCGAAGGCGCAAAAGTTTTCAATATGTCTCTGCGCAGCATTACTATCTTCCCTGGTGAAACGAGGCAGTAACTTTAGATAATCTTGTGGCATGCCATTCAGTGCTTGAGGTAGAGCCAATGGAGTATATTTGTTGAGGAGGAAACTAGGTACAACCATGAGGGGCGGTGGTGGTAAGTTATGAGGATGATTGGGTTGGGGTATAACAGGTTTGTGATGAATAGAGGTTTGGATATTTGTCTGTAAAAAGCTTTGGAGTACTGCAACTTCTTTAACTTCTTATGCCTCGGGAGTAGGGTGCAAGGGAGGTAGAGAAGTATCAGCGGATCCGGCTTCGTCTTTTATGGTTGAACTGGCTAAAGCAGAGGCTTCTGGATAATACCCAAGTACACGGGTTGTGGAGCTAGGACCATAGATGTCAGCGTTCTGAGATGAGGAAGGCAAATCTTCTAGAGAAAATGAGGGTAGGTCAGCGTAGCTTGGTTGCTTCTCCTTCCAGATTCTCTTAAATATGATCTTTTCGAGATGAGATACAGAAGGGGTTCTCTGCTGGGAACTATCTGATCGAGTATGAGGCCTTGTGTAAGCCAGGATTACACTTGATTTGAACTTTGATAATAGTGGAGTCGCCAAGGTGAGGGCTATGCAACTCTCAACCCTTCGTGTTCACATGATTGAAGGGTGAAGATAATGTCGTATCTCAGGGAAAATATTTTCTAATTCGTTCCCCGACAACGACGCCAAAAAAATGTTGTAGCTCTTAGAGACATCCTTGAGTTGCAAAAGACCAGTGCCTAGGACATCTTAAAATCAGAGGTTAAATGTAGACAATTGTGAGGATGCCTTTGACATAATATGGATTAAGAGAGTAATGGTTGTGGTGGTTCAAAAATAATGAAGAAGTTGGAGTATGGTTCAGGAAAATTACTCTATACTGCGATAGGGCTCAAGAGGCGGCATGGCTTGGTGGCTTTTCAAGTGGGCCAAGTATGAAACAATGAGCATATGCTTTCAAAATATACATAGGCGTTGAGAAATCGCTGAGGAGGAGGAACCCACGAAGGACATGCTTAGAAGTCTTAAGAATCTGTCTCCTGTGAACTCAGAGGAAGCAGATGTAAGTGGGATGTGACCAACAGTAGAGATTCGTGGAGCGCGAATTAAGGGAGCACAACAAATATAACACAAGAGCGTCATACATATACGAATTCATGGATAAAATGCATACCACCAGCAGCGACATTACACGAATCGTCAAAGTAGCTGAACATGAAAAGATGATTATACATAAACATGAGATTTACTGAGAAACAAAGAAACTACAGATACATACTACTCATTGCCCCATTTGGAATCCAAATAAACAACGCTGCATTTTAGACTATATTAAAAACAACTCTCCCAAATATGTATCTCAGAGCATAAATAGCACATTTACACAAAACAACAACAAAACTTCTCCAAAATTCATAACCTTTCTTTCATCTCTGGACTCCCTACATATAGAGTTCTCCTTGAGGGTTCACGATCGAATAATCCTTCATGATCGACCCACACATGTGAAAATCAAAATATCCTAACCAACTAGCAGAGCGTGCATCAAGCAATCACTCCTGCAAACATAAAATCAAAATAGAATCGGGTGAAATCTCGATTTCACCAGCAAAACATCATAATCAAATAGTAAAAGAAAACAACTTAGTTGGCCACAGAGGCCAAATCCGAGAATCTTCAAAATGGGACGGCGAAGAGTGGCTGTGAACAGGTGGGCATTCTGACTTCCATTACTTGATTCCACCTGCTGTTGAAAACCTCCACTCCCTGTTCTCATAGTTTCCACTAACCGTTACAAAACGACCAATCATGTTGTGCGTGCCTTCCTCTTTGACAGGGAGTTCTTGGACAAAAAAATAAACCATATCTACGCTTGCTCCACCCAAAAACCCATGCATGTGCAGGACTTGCAAAACCGGAAACCAGATTTCAGAGGGGGGCCCCGGTTTGTGGTATTGGATGGGGGGGGGGGGTGTGAAATTACTGTAGGCTGAAACGTAGCACCAGAGGTGGTTTCCAAAACCGACCATTTCGGAAGCCCCCCGCCCCCCTACGTTAACCTTCGGAAGGTGAGGGGGGGCCGAACTAGATCATGAGTCGTCAGATGCGTGATGGGGAACAGAGATGAGAGGAAGATGGCAGAAGCGATGGTGGAGTCTAGCGGGATTATTAACATTGAAATAAGCGGGGAAAAGGCCACGGAAGGGCTATTTATGACGTGGTAGGGAGGTGGGGCCCAAGCTCATATCACAAATCACAATCGAGAGGTTTTACGTATGAGAAGCGGGGGATAAATGTTAAGACTTGCGATTTGCAAAGTGCGAGAAGCGGAGGGTGACGTGGCCAGACGGAGGTGGGGCCGCCTGAAGATCGCAAGCGAGAGTGTTAGTTATGGGAAAGTGCGGGTAGATGTTATACTCTGCGAAGAGTGATGCACGATGAGGGGAACGGTGACGCGGCATGATGGAGGTGGAGCCCAACTTACATCGCAAATCGAAATTGGAAGGTTTTACATATGAGAAAGTGGGAGTAAAGGTTATGGTTAGCGGAGTGTGAAGTGCGATCGCGAGAAGACGACGTGGCAAGGCAGAAGTGGGGCCGCCCGCACATCGTAGATCGCAAGTTTTTTTTGTGAGAAGTAGAGGGTAAATGGTTGTAATATGCGATGTGCGTTTTGCGATGGGCGGAGAGGTGGGCGATGCGAAAAGGAAGAAGGTTAGAGCTCTTTCATCTTTTGGCTACGGGGCATTCTCTCGACCTACGCTTTGAAGTGTTTGGCCTTCAATTTTAACCGCTCCCGCTCTTCATTTGCTTAACGCTGATGCTGCCTTATCCGTTCACAAAAAACCACAAGCCAACAAGGAGGATATGTTTTATTCCGTATTGAAGCCAACTTGCTAGGAGATGCTTGTCCTTGTCTTGAAGGGTCTTTTGACTCAATGACTTATACAAATATGTAACATGACCACGGAGGGTCCTTCATACATGACATAGAATCAAATTGAATTTTATGACTAGATGACTAATCCTAAGGGCTCACAATGGGAGCCATCACTAAAAAAAAATTCCTTGCTCATGAAACCCATGAGATAAGCATTGCAATAATAATTTTATTTTTCTTCTTTACATCAATTACATAAATCAAAATTACACATGTCATTTTGAAGATCGAACCTAGTTACACTTTTCAACACCTCCTCTTAACTTGGGAGGTATTCATAATGGTACTTGGTCATTCTCAATCTGAAGAATTCTGATAAGAAGAGTTGGATTGGTAACCCATCTATTTAACATCATATCAACCAACATTGTCACATAACAAGGCCTTGAATAACAACTCTATCTCTCCACAAGATCAGAGCACAATCCTGGTGAGATCAATGATGTATAGACACCCTCATCATTGTCTCTCTCAGAACATACCCCACTTGGGTTCTCGAAGTGTGTTCCACGAAAAATATTCTTACCTTGGATTCCTAGTCCTCAAAGAATATCGGTCCTATAATACTACTCGTCTTGGATGTTCTAACACATCCTCAAAGAGCATTGGATGCCAAATGTTTATCCAATCCTCCATTATGTCTTCCCAAGTGAAGAAGAGAATTATGTGTCTATCTCTCCCTCTTAATTAGGGAGGACATGTATATTCCAATAAAGGAATGTACCTAAGCTCCCTCTTTGCTTAGGCATTTTGTTTCCAAGTTTCTATCAAGTAAGAATCTTGCTTCCAACCTCCCTCTTAATTAGGGACCTACACCAACTCCTTAGGTGGAGATGATGGGATAATTAGCTTCTTGTAGAACTCCCTCCTTCAATTCCATGAGTTTCTTCTTTGTCATGGAGTCTAGATACATTGGGCTTTCTTTGTAGGGCACAAACCATCCATCACTTTCATCCTTGATCCATGTCATCATTTCTTTTGATGTAGGAGCATGAGGCTCGAGGGAAAAATTGCTTCATTTTTATTCCAAAAAGACAAAAAAAGTTTATAAGCAAAGGAGTGGGTTCCTTTAGCTGTCAATTTACTGTTTTGGTAGATAAGATTTGAATGATATTCAAGGATTTGAATCGCCTTGTATTTTAGTTAAGGATTTTTAGGCAAATATCATATAATAGGATTTTATTCCAAAATTAGAACAATTTGATTCAAAAGAACCGAATTGAAAGGATTGTGTGAAGATATATATATGTAAGTTGCAATGTATTGAAGAGAGGAGGATTTTGATGGAAATAGAAATGGATTAGAATACAATTTCAATTTCCTCTGTAGCTGGGTAATTGAGTATTTAATTTACTTTGTAAATTTTGATCCGTGCAATATTAAGTTATTGTAATTCAAATGGATTTGAGAAGTTGCCGAAGTCCATAAGCTAGCGCAAAACCGGAACCATCAAACTCAGCTATTCGTATGATTTACCAGTTTACCTCCCGCGTTATTAAGGAAAACTTCCCAGAAATATCGAATTTGATGGAGTTGAAGAAAAAGGGAAATGCGTAGTACGTGAGGAGGTTGGAGGAGTCACAACCATCGATCGGAAATCTAACGGTTATCGCATTTTAAATTGCACAATGTTTAACTATTTGAATGGACCCAATGATTTTATAAATTAGATTTTAATGTTTGAACTGTCCGTCCAACATGTGATAGATCAACGACTTTCGCATCAAACCTTTTAATCGGATGGATATCGCAAATCTAGTTGCATGGAGTTTAACAAGAAGTTTGGATGCGATAACTCAATTTAAAGGGTTTTAATATTATTTTAAATCCATCAATTCGACTCAGCAATATTTATTTGGTGTAATTTTAATATCGCTGCATTTTATATAATTGACATAATTATGCTGCCGTCATTTACGTGAAGGCTTTGCATTGGGTTTAATGTAAAGATTTTTATAAGGGTTGGTCCGTTGCCATAAGAAGAGAATTATGATGGTTGTTCCACTATTGTAACATTTTTTTTAATTAAGATTCCATAGATTATAGAAAGGTTGAAAATTGAGTTTTAATGCAATTAAAAATTTGTGTAACAAATTTTTAATGCATTTGAATTTTGGGTTATAAAGTTAGAAGTTTGATGACTGATACTCAAGGAAATTGAAGAAGTTCTGCCAGAACTTGAAGAAATTGTCTCAAGATTTGAAAGCTTATCACTCACACCTGCATCCAGACCACCATTAGTGGTATTAGAGCAGCATTTAGACACTAAGCAAGGTCTCAAAGATTAGGAAAAGAAATCCAACATGGCTTACAGAGTTGAAAGAGGAGGTGGTGCTGGTCGAAGAAGAGGAAGACCAATTGCAAATGCCGAATTGATGAAGTTATGCAACAGATGCAAGCCAGATTAGAAGCAACGAAAATGGGAAATCAAAGAGATGCAGATGCTGGAGATGTCAACGAGCTTGAAGTTGAATCTGCAGAATAGGGAGAACCTGTAGAAGTTACTCCTGAAATGAGATTTTTTAAATCAGTGTTGGGATCCACATCTAAACCCAGACTTGAAGTTTCAGTTTTTACAGGAAGCTTAAATCCAGAGGAATTGATAGATTGGGTTAATGACATGGATAAGTTCTTCGATTATGAAGAAATGGATGAAAGAAAAGGAGTGAAATTTGCTGTCACAAAATTGAAAGGACATGCAGCGATTTGGTGGGATGGAGTGCAGACAGAAAGAAGGAGACTTGGTAAGCAGCCAATAAAGAATTTGAACAAGATGGTGGCAAAGTTGAGAGGTAAGTTTTTACCAAGTGATTATCAACTTTCATTATTTAGACAAATGCAGAATCTTAGACAGAGATCAATGACAGTCAAAGAATACACAGAGGAATTTTACAAAGTGAGCATAAGAGCAGGACAAATTCAAGATACGATAGAGAAGATTGCAAGATATATTAATGGTCTCAGAATGGAAATCCAAGATGAGATAAGTCTGCTGTCTTCCAAAACAGTGGAAGAGGCTTATCAGATAGCCTTGAAGGCTGAAGAAAAACTCATAAGGAAGCAATCTGCCAGAAGTAGAGGTACTTTATGAGGAAAGGGAATTCAAGGTGGTAGATGAAGATCTACAACACCTAGAGAAGGAGCTAGTAGCAGCTCAAGTCAACATACATCCACAGAAGGTGATGCAAGTGGCAGAAGAAGTTTTTCCAGAGGAAGAGGAGGCAGAGGCAGAGGCAGAGGAAGAGAAATCAGATGTTATAGATGCAATAAGCTTGGACATAGAGCTTATGAATGTCCAGAGAATGTGGGGACAAATCAGAGAAATCTAATTGTTGCTCAGAATGAAGAAGAAGCAACAAAGATGCCAGAAGCAGCAAAAGTGCCAGAATCAGAGAATATACCAGAGAAAGGAGAATATTTGGTAGTTAAAAAAGTTTTGTTAAAACCAACAAAGGAAGTTGTTGAACCGACATAGAGAAAAACTTTGTTTAGAAGTGTGTACAAAGTTCAAGGAAAATGCTGTCAAATGGTAATTGATAGTGGCAGCACTGATAATTTGGTCTCTACAGAAGTGGTAGATAAATTGAAATTGAAGACAGAAACATCCAACACCCTACAAGGTGTCATGGCTTCAGAAATGACATCAACTATTAGTGAATGAACAATGTGAAGTGGAATTCCAGTTGGGCAGTTACAAAGACAGAATTATATGTGATGTGATGCCCATGGACGTATGTCACATATTGATGGGTAGACCTTGGCGGTATGACAGAGAAGCTATGCATGATGGGAAGAAGAACACATACAAGTTTTGAAAAGATGGTATCAATCATACATTGTTGCCGATAGAAAAAGAAGATGCATAAAAAAGAAGATATGATCCGAAAGCTTTATTACTGAGTGGAAAAGAATATTTGCAGTAGATTGAAGATGATGAGATAAACTTTGCATTAATTTGCAAACCCAAGGTAGTAATTAGTTCCACTAAAATTTTTGATTTACCAATTGAAATTTAAGAGATGTTGGAAAATTACTGTGATATCATTGTAGATGATTTTCCGGATGAATTACCACCTATTAGAAAAATCAACCATCATATAAATTTGATTCCAGGAGCAAATTTTTCCAAATAAAGCAGCATACAGGATGACTCCCACAGAAAATGAAGAAATCAGGAAGCAGGTGCAGGAGCTGTTAGATAAAGAATTGATCAGAGAAAGTTTGAGTCCTTGTGTAGTGCCAACAATGTTGAGTCCAAAAAAAGATGGAGGCTGGAGAATGTGCACTGATTCCAGAGCAATCAATAAAATAACAATCAGGTATAGATTTCCTTTACCCATAATTGAAGATTTGATGGATTGTTTAAGTGGTGCAAGATATTTTACAAAACTGGATTTAAAGAGTGGTTATCATCAAATTAGGATAAGGGAAGGAGATGAATGGAAAACAACTTTTAAAACAAATGAAGGATTGTATGAATTGATGGTAATGCCGTTTGGATTATAAAATGCTCCTAGTACATTTATGAGGCTTATGAATGAAGTGTTGAAGGAATTTATTGGTAAATTTGTAAATGAAGTGTTGAAGAACACCCGAGACATCTGAATTATGTTTTAAAGAAGTTGCATCAGGGAAAGTTGCTGGTAAATTTAAAAAAAAATTTCATTCATGAAGGAAGAGTTAGTATACCTAGGCTTTGTTGTTTCTGCTGATGAATTGAAGATGGATCCAGAGAAGATAAAGGCAATCCTAAAATGGCCTTCACCCAAAAGTGTTTTTGAGGTAAGAAGCTTCCATGGTCTTGCTAGTTCTTATAGAAAATTCATAAGGAATTTTAGTAAGATCAATGCTCCTATTATTGAAACCATAAAGAAGGACAAACAACCATTTAGATGGACTGATGAAGCAGAAAAAAATTTCCAGTTGTTGAAAAGAAAGATAACAGAAAAACCCATCTTAGTTTTGTCTGATTTTAATAAACATTTTCAAGTGAAATGTGATACCAGTGGAGAAGCTATTGGCGCTGTGTTAAGTCAAGAAGACAGACCTGTAGCGTATTTCAGTGAAAAACTAAACGAGACAAGAAGGAAATATTGTTCTTATGACAAAGAATTTTATGCAGTTATACATGCATTAAAGAAGTGGAGACATTATTTGATGTCTAAAGAGTTTGTGATTTATTCAGACAATCATGCATTGCAGTACATTATGCAGAAACCAAAATTAAATCAGAAGCATGCAAAATGGGTAGAGTATTTTTAGAGTTTCAATTTTGTATTGAAACATATAACTGGCCAAGCAAACAAAGTAGCAGATGCTTTAAGTAGAAAAAACATTTTAGTTCAAGAAAGTCAAATTCAAGTGTTGGGTTTTGATTTTCTTAAAGAATTGTATAAAACAGATTTGGATTTTAAAGAGGCATTTGAAGCATGCAATAATCCTATTTTGTTGGATAGAAGTAAGTGACTGGATTTTTTCTTGCAAGAAGGTTTGCTATTTAAAAGAAATTAGCTGTGCATACCAATTTGTTCTATGAGAGAAAATTTAATTAAGGAGAAACATAGTGGTGGACTTGGTGGAAATTTTGGGATAGACAAGACTTATGAACAACTGAGTCATTTTTATTTTTGGCCAAAGATGAGATCTGAAGTGGAGAAGTTTGTGCGAAATTGTAAAATTTGTCAGTATGCAAAGGGAAGGAGTCAAAACACAGGTTTGTATGTTCCATTACCTATTCCAGATAGACCTTGGGATATGGTAAGTATGGATTTTGTTTTGGGTTTACCTAAAACACTGAGAGGGAATGATGCATTCTATGTTGTAACTGACAAATTTTCTAAAATGACACATTTTATTCCATGTTATAAAACCAATGATGCTACTCATGCTGCTAATTTGTTTTTTAAAGAGATTGTAAGGTTGCATGGGTTACCTAAAAGCATCGTCTCAGATAGGGATACCAAATTTGTTGGTCACTTCTGGAGGACATTGTGGAAAAAGCTTGGTACTAAACTGAGTTTCAGCTTAGCTTATCACCCTCAGACTGATGGACAGATTGAGGTGGTGAACAGAAGCTTGGGTAATCTTTTGAGAAGTCTTGCACATGAACATCCTAAATAGTGGGATCAGATTTTGGCACAAACTGAATATGCTTATAATGACTCTCCTTGTTAGGTCCCTATATTACTAGTATAGTCCCTTATTTTTGTTAGTGTAACCCCCTTATTGTTATTTTTGTACCCCTGTAACCCCCATATTGTTATTAATGCGCCCTTCAATTATTATTGTTAGGTCGGCTAGGATTACATTATGGCCCCATGGAATCCTATATATAGAAAG
This sequence comes from Pinus albicaulis, assembly GCA_034641835.2. NCBI lineage: Eukaryota > Viridiplantae > Streptophyta > Pinopsida > Pinales > Pinaceae > Pinus > Pinus albicaulis. Next base: position 1,406,352,677 of record CM076581.1, on the reverse strand, counting down.
GAGGTTTTGTTATTTGTATCATCCAAGAATTGTTCATTCATGTAATGTATTGGAGGTTTCCCCCTCGAAGTGGCTTATTTCTATGGCATTGATATCTCTTTTCTTCTATTTTTGGAGTTGGTTTCTCAACATTTGGTATCAGAGGTTTGGATTCTCGGGTTTCGCTGCTCCAAACAGGTCATCGTGGCATTTTCGCTATAAATTTTTTTCTACGAAGGTTTAGAAGCTGAAATTTTTAGAGTGCGAAGCCGAAATCCAGAGGAACATCGTTGCAAAATTTCAGATCTTGGTTCGTAATATTTTCGAAGATATGGTCTGTGGAAGTTAGGGCTTTTGCAGGCTCCCGAATTTCATATCAAAGAGGTGATCGTGGGAAAATCTTCGTAACTCTCTCTCTGAGCATCAGATTGGAATTCTGTAAAAAGTGGCCACATGCACACGGACTGTAGTTTCCTGTCTATCAATTTCAGAGTCGAAGGAGGAAATAGTGACACGTGGCAAGTCGTACAAGTTCGCTCTACTGAACCAGCATATAATTAGGTCATCGTAGGAGATTGGGCACAAATTTGTCAAGAATGAAAATTAGGTCAGACCTGTGGCATTCGAAAGAGAATTCAGAGGGATACCTCAGTGCCAAATTTCAAATATTGAAGATCCGAAATCACAGAGATAATGCAGTTTCAATCTCGAGCTCCTCAAAAGCAAGAAAAAGGTGTTTATTTTTATTTTTTTTATTTTTTTATTTGATTTTTTTAAATTTTTTTATTTTATTTATTTTTTATTTTTATTTATTTATTTTTCCAAATTGCATAAGTCTTGTGTAAAAAAAATCAGTTTGAAGTGATTCCAAGGGCCTATTGAGCATATATTTCAGTATTGGGTTCTGAAATGCCTCCTAAAGAGAATACAACACCCATTAAGCCCTCAGAGTACTCTACTATGACTCATGAAGATGAAGAATTGCAACATGATCTATCAAAATTACAAGAGCAAGTGCACCAAATTTCGTTCTCGCAAAGAGCAATAAAAAATGAGCTGGAAGTTTTGAAGAAAGGTGTGGAAGCGAAGATGGATGGTTTGAAGAATAATATGGATGGTTTGAAGAAAGACGTGGAAGTTAAAATGAATGGCATGGAAGCTGGCATGGAACTTGAGATGGATGACATGGAAGAAAAAATGAAAGACAACATGGAAAACATGAAGAATGATCTAAAAGCAGACATGGAAGGTTTGACAAAGTTGATACAAGAAATGTTACCTAATGGCGAAAAGATAGTAGAGGAAACTCATGATGAGAACAAATAAATGTTAATTGTGATTTCATAAACTCTAATGTTGGATGGAAGAACCACCATATTCCAAAGATGGATATGAGGAAGTTTGATGGCAAGGATTCCGTAACATGGATACTACAAAAGGAGCAATATTTTGATCTCAATAATGTGAAAAATACACAAAAGGTACGCATTGCAACTTTACATTTATAACAAAATACATTTGTATGGCATCGATGGCTTTGCTATCGTAAAAAAATTGTCACTTTGTCAATTTTTATGGAGGAAATGGTAGCACATTATGAGGATACAAAGAACAACACCTTCTTTAGCCAATTGATAAATCTCAAACAAAAGGGTTCAGTGCCGGAGCACATTGAGGACTTCCAAAAATTGAATATAAGAGTAACTGATATTTTAGAGGAACACAGGATTGATGCTTTCATAGGGACTCTAAAGGATAACATACAACATGAAGTCCGCATTTGGGAACTTGATTCATTAGAGAAGGCATTCAGGTTGGCAAGAAAAATTGAATGTAAAATTATGGGGAAAAGGAAGCCTACCACTCACATCTATAAAGATGGAAGTGTTGCTACTCCTAGAATTCCACAACCTACAAGGTTGACACCACAGCAATTGGAAGAAAAAAGAGCAAAAGGGCTTTGCTACAATTGTGATAGAAAATACACTAAAGGTCATAAGTGCGCTGAGAACAAATTATTTTACATAGATTGTGAAGAGGAGGAAGAAAATAAAGAAGAAACTCCAAAAGTAGAGGATATACACCAGGAAGAAACCCTAGAAGAAGAAGAAATGAGTCCGACCATATCATGTAATGCATTGGCAGGAATTACCACTCCTCAAACTCTCAAGATAGGACATGTCAATAAGAAAAAGGTAATAGTGTTGATTGATTCGGGTAGTACCCATAATTTTATTCATTGTAAGGTATCCAAGGAATTGAATTGTTTCCTATATCCAGCACCAGAATGTCAAATGATGGTTGCGAATGGAGGAACTATACATTGCTCTGGAAAATGCCATAATAACAAACTAGCCATGGGAGAATATGTATTGAATAGTCCAATGCTTTCCATCCCAATGGGAGGTGCTGATGTTGTACTAGGAGTACGATGGTTACAATCTTTGGGGACGGTAGCTTTTAATTTTCAAGAACTTTTCTTGAAATTTTTTTCGGAAGGAAAGGAAATCGAATTACGGGGTATCACAAGGAAGCAAGGAAAGATAATAAGCTCTAATGTCATGACAAATCTTCTGAAGAAAGAACAACGGGGCGTAATTGAACAATTATGCTCATTGGAAGTTGATCATCTATTTCTCCAGATATCCAAAAAGTCTTGGACAATCATTCCAAGGTGTTTGATACTCCTAAAGGACTACCACCTATTCGTGATCATGATCATGCTATTCATTTGATTCCAGGAAGTGTTCCTGCAAACATCAAACCTTACAGATATCCTTATGTCCAAAAGAGCGAAATTGAACGCATGATTGCAGAAATGTTAGAGGTTGGTATAATTCAACCTAGTCAAAGTTATTTCTCTACTCCAGTAGTATTGGTGCACAAAAAAGATGGATCATGGTGCATGTGTCCGAATTATAGGGAGCTCAATAAGCTCACTATTAAAGATAAATTTCCCATTCCCGTGATTGATGAATTATTGGATGAATTACATGGAGCAATTTATTTTACCAAGTTGGATATTCGTTTAGGATATCATCAAATTAGAATGAAAACTGAAGATATCCGAAAACAACATTTCGAATTCATGAGGGTCATTATGAATTTTTGGTCATGCCTTTTGGCCTTACCAATGCACCTTCTACATTTCAAGGGTTGATGAATTCCATTTTCAAACCCTTCCTTAAAAAATTTGTGCTAGTATTTTTTGATGATATACTAATCTACAATAGGTCTTGGAAGGATCATGTTCAACATGTTGACAGGGTGCTCAAACTATTGGAGGAGAAACAATTATATGCAAAAACATGCAAATGTTTCTTTGGAGTACAAGAGGTGGAATATCTGGGTCATATTGGGCCATTAAGGAATGAAAAGTCCCCACAACCATAAAGCAGTTGTGCGGATTTCTTGGGTTAACATGGTATTATTGCAAGTTTGTTAAGAATTATGGGAGAATAGCAGCACCTCTAACAACATTATTGAAGAAAGATACATTTTCATGGACTCCTGAAGCAACTAAGGCCTTTGAACATCTTAAAGAGGTAATGTGCCTAGCACCAGTCTTAGCTACGCCAGACTTCACAAAAACCTTTATTGTGGAATGTGATGCCTCATGAAATGGAATTGGTTTTATTTTAATGCAAGATGGAAGACCCATTGCTTTTGAAAGTCGTTCAATCAAAGGAAAGTATTTACAAAAGGATATTTATGAGAAGGAAATGTTGGCAATACTACATGCACTAAAGAAATGGAGACCATACCTAATGGGAAGACACTTCAAGGTAAAAACTGATCATGATAGTCTTAAACACTTTTTGGAACAAAGACTATCTTCAAAAGAGAAACAAAAATGGGTCACAAAGATTTTGGGTTACGACTTTGAAATCGTCTACAAAAAAGGGAAGCAAAATGTTGTTGCAGATGCACTCTTAAGAAATGATGAAGAGGTGGAAGCATTGCTTTGTGCCATTTCAATTATCCAACCAGATTGGATAACCGAAGCAAGGGATGAATGGAAGAAGGGCAAAGAAGTGTGGACTCTCAATTAAAAGTTTCAACAAGATCCTAGTACATCTGATATATTTAGTTGGAAAAATGATTCCTTATGGTACAAAGATCGCTTATATATTTGCAAGAACTCCCAACTAAAACAAAAGATTCTTTTGGAATTGCATACTTCTCCTTTAGGAGGACACTCGAGATTTTTAAAAACTTACCACAGGGTGAAGAAAGATTTTTTTTTGGGATGGCCTTAAATCTGATATTCAAAATTTTGTGGCAGAATGTTTGGTTTGCCAGCAAAATAAAGTTGAAACAATTAAGACCCCGGGTCTTCTACAACCTTTATCCATTCCAAGTCAATGTTGGGAGGAGATTTCAATGGATTTTATCACAGGTTTACCTAAGTCCGAAGGAAGGAGTATCATCATGGTGGTAGTTGATAGACTTACCAAGTATGCACACTTTTGTGCATTATCTCATCCATTTAAAGTGAGTACAGTTGCTACTGCATTTATGGAAACAATTCAAAAGCTACATGGAAACCCGAAGATTATTGTAAGTGACATAGATCCCATTTTTACAGGAAATTTTTGGACGAAATTATTTTCTTGTTTGGGTACTCAACTAGCTCATAGCTCATCTTATCATCCTCAATTTGATGGCTAAACAGAGATAGTGAATAAATGTTTGGAAGGATATCTTTGTTGTTTTGTATTTGATAAGCAAGCACAATGGGTCAAGTGGTTACCTCTCGCTGAATGGTAGTATAACACTTCCTTCCATACTGCAGCAAAAATGACCCCATTTATGGCGCTTTATGGATATCATCCACCATCCACCACATCATCTTTAAGGGAAAATGTTAGGGTTCAAGCAGTGGAGGATCACATCGAGCATCAAAAAGAAGTTCTCGAACTCTTAAAGGATAACCTAAATTTGGCACAAAATCGAATGAAACAACAGGCATATCAACATCGCAGTGAGAGAAGTTTTGATGTGGGAGACTGGGTATTTTTACGGCTACAACCATAGAAACAAATTTCCCTCAAGCAAGCTAATAACGATAATAAATTATCGCCAAAGTACTATGGTCCTTACAAGGTTTTGCAAAAGATTGGTACTATGGCATACAAATTGGAGCTTCCTGCTTCTTCGTGAGTGCATCCAGTTTTCCATGTTTCATGCTTAAAAAAGGTTAAAGGGGACAAACTTCTAGTTCAAACAATATTTCCAGAACTTGACGAGGAAGGAAAAACCATATTGGAACCTGAAGCAGTCATGGAAACAAGAACTCGACAACTACGAAATCGATCAATTTCAGAGTATCTCATCAAATGGAAGAACTTACCCACTGAGGCTTCTAGATGGGAGGATGAGAATTTCATACAAAAGCACCCGAAGCTACTCAAGCGTTGAGGACAACACTTTTTTGAAGGAGAAGAGCATGTTAGGTCCCTATATTACTAGTATAGTCCCTTATTGTTGTTAGTGTAACCCCCTTATTGTTATTGTTGTACCCCTGTAACCCCCATATTGTTATTATTGTGCCCTTCAATTATTATTGTTAGCTTGGATAGGATTACATTGTGGCTCCATGGACTCCTATATATAGAAAGGAGGTTTTTTCATTTGTATCATCCAAGAATTGTTCATTCATGTAATGTATTGGAGGTTGCCCCCTCGAAGTGTTTTATTTCTAAGACGTTGATATCTCTTTTCTTCTATTTTTGGAGAAGGTTTCTCAACACTCCTAACATGAGTACATGACATAGTCCATTCCATATAGTTTATTGAATGCACCCAAGAGGAGTGTATGAACTAAGAAATTTGGGAGAAACAGAGATGAGAAGTGCTGATGGAGAAGAGTTTTCTTCAGAAATTCGAGCAATACATGAACAGGTAAAATAGCAGTTATAGGAAAACAACATCAAATACAAAATCAGAGTAGATTTGAAGAAAAGGGAAGTTAATTTTGAGGCTGGAGATTTCGTTCTAGCACACCTGAGGAAGGAAAGATTCCCAAAAAGGGCGTATAACAAATTGAAATTTAAGAAAATTGGGCCATGCAGAGTATTGAGAAATTTTTCTGCAAATGCTTATGAAATTGAATTACCCACTAACATTGGAATATCTCCAATTTTCAATGTTGCTGATTTGTACAGGTATGAAGACAGTGACAGAGATGATATAACTAGGGGAAAAGAAGAGATTGACTGGTTGAGATAGTTACCCACAGCAAAAACATTGCAGCCAGAGAAGATTTTAGACAAAAGATTGTCTAAAAAGACAAGAGGACGGGAGTATTTTGAGTATTTGATCAAGTGGAAAGATCAACCAGTTGCAGAAGCTACTTGGATGACAGATACCATGCTACAGAAATTGGGCAGTTCTTGAAGAAATTTGATAACCAACCCCGGTTTTCTTTTTCTTCTTATTTCTCCCATAAAGTTAAATGCCCATTCCCATAGCCATACATTCAACAAGTTGGAAAAAATAAATATTTTCTGAAAACACTAATTGTGGAAATTTCACAACGTTGAAATGCAAAAATAAAAACTCAAAAAAATAAATAAGCCACACACAGAATTTTGACACGCTGATTTTTGGTCAATATGACCCTGGAAAAACCCCCTAAACTCTTGGGGAAAACCAGTTCGAAAGATTCTCTTTATTTTCTGAATATCGCTTTTACAGTGAAACAAAAAAACACAGTAAAAATTCCAGCAACCAAATTTACAGACTTATCTCGATTTTCGTGCTTGCACACTGCCTCAGAAATTGTGCCAAATCAACAACTTGCACAAAAAAAAATATTACAACATTAATGATAGCAATAAACGCTGTATGACCACCTCAAGAAGCGTGCTGAAACAGGCTGTACAGTGCTGTATGGACTGTACTGATTGTACAACAGCCCTCCTCGAAATCCGAGCCCAAAAAAAGCCTGGAAAACAATGCTATAGCTGTTGTCCTTTTCTCGATTTTTGTGCAAAAAATAACAACAGTAATTTTCCTCGAAATCCGTGCCTAGTTTCGTGCCTCGAACTCCGTGCTTAATGTTGCTGCCCTCTTCCTCGATTTCTGTGCCTCCTTTCTTGGAAACTGTGCCTCTCTCTCTTGCTATACGAATTTTCTACCTTGGTATTTGTGCCAATAAATGCTGCTGTACCTTTTGCTGAATCTCCTCACTGCTGCCCTCTTTCTTCTCACTGCTTAGAAAATCTCCTTAGCTTTCTCTTCTCTTCTTTCAATCTGCTCATGAAAGAATGACTGATATTTTCCCTCCTTTAACCTAACCCTAAGTGACTTTTGGGGAATCCCTAAATCCAATGGTTGAGATAGCTTTAGATCCAAGGCTGAGATAGCTTTAGATCCAAGGCTGAGATTAAATACTCATTTAAATCTCACTTTCTATTTTTTAATTCACCCCACTTTAATAAAGACCCATTTAGTCATTTATTTCCAAAATCACTTTCCACTTTCTAATTTCACATTGACTTTATTAAAGTCACTTTAAAATTAGAGTTTAGTAACTTTATCACTTAAAGTCACTTTTAAATTAGATTTGACTTTATAACTTTATAAAGTCACTTTAAGAGAAAAATTAAATTCTTTTGGACACTTTTCTCTATGCCAAAGATCAAAGCCTTAGGGAACCACCTGTCCTCCGGTAACCAAATTTGAACACTCCCTCTTACCGTGGAAGGTGTTCCTCACCACATGCATCTTGTCTCTGAAGTGGACATGCTTGCCCCGTGGTAAGGCTTTGGCAAGAATATCTGCAACCTGCTCATCAGTGGGAATATACTCAAGCTTCACAACTCCCTTATGAACACAGTCCTTGATGAAATGATATCTAATGCTGATATGCTTTGACCTATCATGAAATACTGGATTATCTGTGAGTTTAATGCAACTATGATTATCACAGTATATCACTGAAGGTCTCAACGACTGACCAAATAAGCCAAACAACATCTTGCGAAGCCATATGGCCTCACAACTAGCTAGACTGGCTGCCATGTACTCTGCTTCCGCTGAACTCAATGCTACTGACTGCTGCTTTCGGCTGAACCATGACACCATTGTCGAACCCAACCCAAAACAACACCCTGAAGTGCTCTTCCTATCAGAAGTAAAACCTGCCCAATCAGAATCAGTGTAACCCGCCAATCTCACTCCACCCCCTTGCCTTTAATCCATACCATAATCCACTGTCCCCTGAAAGTACCGCAAAATGTGTTTTGCAGCAACCCAGTGCACCCTCTTGGGCTCACACATGAACTGGCTCATCGTGTTAACTGCAAAACATATATTTGGTCTAGTGTTGACCAAATACATCAAGAACCAATCAGCTGTCTATACAATGTGGGGTATACCAACTTGGAATCTGAAGCGTGAAGCTTCTTCTAGTTGGTGATCATCAGTGTCGACATGGGTCTACAATCCTCCATGTGGAATCTGCCAAGGATGTTCACAATATACTTCCCCTACCCCAGGAAGAAATGCCCCTCCTCCTGCCACACCTCCAAACCCAAAAAGTAATGCATCAAGCCAATGTCCTTCATCTCAAACTCCGACGCAAGATCTCTCTTGTAGTGCTCTATGAGTCTCTCTACACCCGTAATGACCAAGTCATCCACATACAACACCAGAATGAGAGGCTTCTCACCTATCACAATAAAGTAAAGGTTTGGATATGTATTACTCTTTGTGAAACCCATCTCCTGCAAGTATGTATCTATCCTGGAGTACCAAGCTCTGGGAGCTTGCTTCAGGCCATAAAGGGCCTTCTTCAGTTTGCACACATGGGACTCCTTCCCATGCACCTCAAAGCCCTGTGGCTGCTCAATGTACACCTCATCCTGTATGAAGCCATTGAGAAATGCGGTCTTCACATCCATCTAGTGGATCTTCCAACCCATCTCTGCTGTTATCGATATGATGGGGCGAATCGAAGTATATCGAGCCACGGGAGCGAAGGTATCCTCATAATCTACTCCCTCTACTTGGGAGAACCTTCTAGCCACAAACCTGGCTTTGAATTTCTCAATGCTGCCATTTGCAACATGCTTTACCTTGTAAAGCCATCTAGAAGTAACCACGGATTTTCCCTCAGGCCTTGGCACCACCTCCCAAACATCATTCTTCATGATAGAAGAATACTCCTCCTGCATGGCCTCTCTCCAGACCTGCTGGCTTGCTGCCTCCTCATAGATAGAAGGCTCAGAGTCAACGATGTTGGCAACCATTTCCATATAGATACAGAACCTGTCAGGTGGTCTGCTCTCTCTGACCGACCTCTTAGGCCCAGCAACAGATGTGGCCTCTCTCAAGGTATCCTGAAGCCACTTGGACTTCCTCTTCCCTGAGCACACTTCTCCCACTGGAGAATGAAACTCCTCCTCCTCATCAGGAGCCTGAACTCCTGACTTTCTGTCTGCTGTCCTCCTGCATGAACCTGAACCTGTAGACGCTAAAGTACCATGTGAACTGTCCATCAGTGGACTCCCTAGTGAACTGCTCTATGGACTGTTCTTCATGCTGCCCGAAGCACCACCCCTCTGACTCTGTGAGCCACTGCCCACTGATGGACCTGACACCGTAATTGATGTACCTCCGGATCCTCTTGATCTCTGCCCACTGGATCTCGACGACTGACTCAGCTGCTCCTGAGGGTCTGGCTGATCCAGAAACTCTAACTCCCGTGACCTCCTGAAGGCCCTGTCCTCCTCGAACTTCACATCCTGCCTAAAAACAACTCTCCTCTGTGCGGGAATATAAATCCGAAAGGCCTTCGAGGTGTCACTGTAGCTGACAAAGACACCTTTCTCTGCGGTGGGCTCTAGCTTGGTCCTCTTCTCCTTGGGTATGTAGGAGTATGAAATACACCCAAAGATACGAAGATGAGCAACGTCAGGCTTCTTCTGTTATGAATCTAATTCATAACTAAATTTATAAATATAGTTATTAATAGAATAAATAGAAATAAATGTAATTACTAGTTAATCAAATAGTAATTATGTAATTAGTGATTAAGTTAGTTGAAAAGGCATGTCTAAAAGACATGCCTGTTCATGAAAAGGTACCTGCATAGGTATAAAAGCAGGACCTCGTTGTAAACTTTCAATCATGTCATATCTTATCAATAAAATATTTATTATTATAAATACCCCGTGTATTTTTATAATTAAAGCCTTTTGCTATTAAATCTACAAATCTGCAAGTCTTCTGCTACAGTATTCAAATCATACGAATTCCGCTGCTACAGTGGTATCGGAGCCATATTGAGGACAAGTTGAAGCAATGGCACACAGCATCGTTCTACAAGCCTACGAACGTAGTTTACAAGCTCGAGCACATTATTTACCATATAATGTGCCATTACGTGAAAACCCCAAACTCATTAGAAAAATTCTCGAGAAGGTTCAGCACTTAGAGAAGTTATGTGCAGAATTTTCTGCAATAGTCCATAATAAAAAAGATGAAAAATGCAGTAATAATAATAAAACAGTTAGTTTTTCTAAAGGGAAATCAAGTAAAAAATCCATGGAAAAGTCAACTAAATATATCCCTCCACCAATGCGTAATAAAAGTAAAAAGGTAGAGAATTGTTGGAAGTGTGGAGATAAATATTTCCCAAAACATAAATGTGCCTTTTATACTGCCAGCAACAATAAAAAAAAACAAAAAGATGAAGAGCATGCTGATTCAGATAAAAATAATATGGAAGAAGGCTATCATGAACAACTGGTTGCAGTAAATTTATTGAATGCACAAGCTAAAGAAGCACAGGGCTGTGTTGAAGAAGATGCTACTGCTGAAGAATTGGTTAATGTGGAAGAAGCATTTGAGCATTATGAAGAGATCTCAAAAAAGCAGTTGGATGAGGCAAATAAAATTGGCAAGATAAATCTTGCAGCAACAGGGAAGGATCTGATAAAAGAGGAAAAACTTGGAGCTGTTACAATTGATTTAATTCCAGCTCTGGATATGGAAGAAGAAGCTGGTGGTGACGTTACTGCAGAGGAGGAGATCAAACTTTACACAATCATATGCGACATGTGCAGGCAAAGTCACCCTCATAACGATGCATATCAGTTGTTTGACTTATACAAGAAATCCTTAAAAGAGTATCTCACAGATACTGTTTTACCCGCCTTGAGAAGACAGCCTGATGATGAGTTGATGTTAAAAGAATTTGTGAGACGTTGGGGAATTTACAAAGTCATGGTTAGACGGCTATCACACATTTTTAATTATTTGGAACGTTATTTTGCTTCGTTAGATCGTTTTGTAGGTTTTAGATATAATATCTCCAAAGCTTCATTGAGTTGTTTCGGAGAAGTCGTCTTGAATGAATTACGAGACAATGTGAGGAAGTCTGTTATTGTTCTCGTTGATAAAGAGAGGGACGGAGAACAAATTGACTGCGCTTTATTGCGGAAGGTTATTCCTTGTATTGCGGAGATTGAAAGTGATGGGACAGAGTATTGGCCAGAAAAGAAAGAATATAAAAAAATGATGTTGGAAGCTGCTACAACTTACTATTCTCCAAAGGCTGCTTCGTGGTCTGTGGAGTATTCTAGACCAAATAGCACTGAAAATATGTCCACGAACTTGCAGGATACCCAATCTAACACAACAACATTTGCCATATCATCCAAAGATGAAAGTACTGAAAACACTTCAGCAGACATTACTAATTGTCATGGCGACCAAAGTAGCAGTTGCAGGGAATATTCAATATTGCCCCCAAAGCTTCCAGAGCACACAGACAAATACAGCCTGGTGCTGGACATGGATGGAACAATACTCGCAGAGAAACCAGATCCAGAATTGTATGTAGACTTCGCCCTCCAACAGGAAGGCACGGGAACGCGCACTTACATTTCGCTGCGGCCAAATCTCCAAGATTTCCTAAAATTGACATCCAGAATCTACGAGATCGTTATTTTCACAGAGAATTCGAAGGGCAAAGCCGATGCCATACTCGACAATTTGGGCGACGACAGTGCGAATTACATTACCCACCGCCTTTACAGAGACTCCTGTACAGAAATCAACGGGAAATTGGTTAAAGATTTGTCTGCCCTGGGACGCGATATCAGAAAAATTGTAATTGTGGACGACTGTGTTTTCCGCTATTCGCTGCAGCCCCGGAACGCGATACCCCTGATGTGTTACCCGGGAAACCCCAATGATGAGGAGCTCGATTGCCTGTTCGAGGTTCTCTTTGAGGTCTCCACAGAGGAAGATGTTCGAGATTTTCTCGGCACCCAATTCCCGGAATTGCATGATTCCGAGACCGGAATTCCCAATCAAATGGAGGAACATGCCCTAAACACAGGGTTTGTTGCTGCTCGGCTGGGGTCATATTTATCCTCTGATCTCCGAGAAAGGGGCAGGAAAAATACCCTGGTTCTCGACATGGACGGCACTCTGCTGAAGGAATCTTGGAAGAAACTGCCCGCAGGCTCCGATTATTTCCAGGTCTTTATAGGTTCCGAGGTCGCAACATATAGTGTTGAGAAATGGCCATCGGATTCCGATTCAGGCGCTCTGATTCCGACCTATGTTTACATTCGGCCGGGGTTGCAGAGGTTCTTGGACGAGATGTCCAGGGTTTTCCAGATTGTGATTTTCACAATGAGCTGTCGGGACAGAGCCGCTGTGCTTCTGCAGGAGATAAATTACGAGAAATGCGTCTCCATGTTTCTTGCCAGGGAATTCTGCAGCCACATTTATGGTAACTCTTTCAAAAAGCTGCAATTTCTTGGACTGGATATGAAGAATGTGGTGTTCATTGACGACCTGAAGGGTATGTGTGAGCAGTATCCGTCCAACTCCATTGAGATCAAAGCATTCGAAGGGGATGAATCCGATTGCGAGTTCGCTTGTTGTCGGATACAAATGAGCGGTGGAGTTAACGCCGTGGTGAGCCACGTAGCCAAATGTTGTGCCGGTCGATACCATCGTGACAGATAAATACACCGTTTCGATAGGCCGGGTCAAAATAAATCGATATATATATATATGCTACACCTTAATAATTACATATATAAAGTGTTAAGGTCGTGTATATATAAGTGACGGTTTAGGTTTAATTAAAATCATAACCAAAAATAAAACGTTATAATATATATATAAATATTAAAAATATATATATATATTATATATATGTATATACATATATATTTGTTATAACTATTATTAATTTAATTAATTATAATCACTATTTAATTAATTAAATTAATCGGAAAAAGAGAAAAAGAGTAGTTTTATATGATTATAAAAAATAAAAAAAAATAAAAAATGGAGTTCAAAGAGGATGTATAGAAAGAATTCTACAGGGAAGATATATATGCCTCGCAGATAAGTCAAAGAGAGGAAAGTTGTCGAGAAGTTAAGCTTTGAGGACAAAGCTTTTCGAAGAAGGAGGCAATGTTATGAATCTAATTCATAACTAAATTTATAAATATAGTTATTAATAGAATAAATAGAAATAAATGTAATTACTAGTTAATCAAATAGTAATTATGTAATTAGTGATTAAGTTAGCTGAAAAGGCATGTCTAAAAGACATGCCTGTTCATGAAAAGGTACCTGCATAGGTATAAAAGCAGGACCTCATTGTAAACTTTCAATCATGTTATACCTTATCAATAAATATTTATTATTATAAATACCCCGTGTATTTTTATAATTAAAGCCTTTTGCTATTAAATCTACCAATCTGAAAGTCTTCTGCTACAATATTCAAATCTACAGCTTCCGTTGTTACATCTTCCTAGAAAAAGCCTCCTCCGGAGTCACATGCCCCAAGGCACGATGCGGATTCCTGTTCTGCAAATATACAACACTGTTGTAGGCCTCTACCCACAAAAAAAATGGTAACCCCTGATCATGTAGCATGGCTTTGGAATCCCCTCCGATGGATCTGTTCTTCCTCTTCGTAACCCTGTTCTGCTGGGGTTTGTAAGGAACTGTGAACTCCCTCCTAATGCCTGCTTCCACACAATAATCAACAAAATCACCAAGGGTGTACTCTCCTCCCTTGTTCGACCTCAGGGACTTGATCTTTCGACCTGTCTGAGTCTCCACAAGAGCTCTGAACTCCTGAAACCGCTTGAAGACCTCACTCTTGGTCTTCAAGAAATAAATCCAGGTCCTCCTAGAGTGATCATTAATGAATAATACATAATACTCATATCCACTCAAGGAAACATGAGACATCCGACCGCTCACATTGGAATGAATCAAATCAAGTATCCCAGTTGATCTGCTGTCACTGCTGGGAAAAGGGGATTCAGAAAACTTGCCCATAGCACATCCTCTGCATGTATCAAAGTGATCAGTGCTGAAATCTGGCACACCTGTAGTGATTTCCCGCAATGTCCTCAAGGCTCCATGATACATGTGCCCCATCCTGTGGCGCCAAATCTTAGACAGATCTGAATTGCTAGCTCTGCTGCCGATACTACTACTCAATGCCAAAAGGGGTTGAAATGAAAACTTGTACACCTTTGCATGGCGTACACCAATCACTCTAGCTGAATCAGCTGGAGTGCCCCTGGGATATATCAACACTTGTCCTCTCTTGAACAATATCTCATACCCTATGTCCTCCAATGTTGAGACGGATGTGAGGTTCTTCCTCATCCCTGACACATATAGAACATCTGACACCTTCAAGGGAGGTTTGGGTTCCTTATCAAATGTCAATGTCCCTACACCGACTGCTCTAACAACGCTGTCATCTCCGAGTACTACCTCTATATCAGTGCCACTCTCTGAAAGCTCTGAGAAGTACTCATGAACTCCTATCATATGATGTGAAGCCCCACTGTCAACATACTAGATACCTGAATATGCTTTGCTAGTGGAGGGAAATGCATACTCCCTCTCAACCTTTGTGGCAGGTGATCTTGCAGTAGTGGACTCACAAGCAATGAACCCAAACTCCCGGTCAAAGCTATCCGTAAAGTCCTCTATCTCTGCTGATGCTGCCATGCTCTGGTTCTTCCCCTTCTTCTTCTTCTCCGGACACACAACTACATAGTGTCCCATCCTCTGAAAATTCCAACACTTCACCTTGGAATAGTCCTTCTGCGTGTTCCCCTGTTTACCTTTACCTTTGCCTTTGCCCCCACCACCACTTGTGAAAGCTTGCTTCTTTCCCTTGCCTTTCTTGCCTCGTGCCAACAGTGCTACATGCTCATCCTGTTCAACTGGTTTGGCTGCCCCAAGCTGGCTCTTTCTGATTTCTCTCTGTATGCAATCATCCCAGAACCTCTCCCAAGAGGGAAGGGTCTCACATGCACAAACCCCATCATCAAAGTTCAACCATGAACTAGGAAGACCATTCACTGCAATCCGCACCAACTCAGTGGGTGGAATGACCTCTCTAACTACTGCCAATGCATCTCTCACATTTGTAATCTTTGTGAGATATCCAGCTGCACTATAAGTCTTACCCATCTTAATGGTCTTCAACTTCTCCCTTAGGACCATTTTCCTGTTCTCATTGGTACCCTGGTAGAGATTGGTCAATGCTATCCACATCTCATGAGCATATCTATTTCCTCTCACATGAGGAATGCAATGGTCTTTGATTCCATCTAGAATCAATCTCTTACCCTTGTTATTCTTTTTATTAAAGGCTGCCAACTGAACAACATCAATAGGCACATTAACAGGGTTCTGTGCGGTATGCACCATGATATCCTAGACTTCTGTCTCCTCAAAGATGCTCTGCATTCTCTCCTTCCATACATTGTAGTTACTATGCCCATCCAACCTATCCTCCACCCTCAAGCCCAAAGACATGCTTGATGTCCTAATAAACTGAAAATAACACTGCTATAGTAAAGGTAATGATTTATGTGTGAAAAATCAGCGTGCTGTCACAAACAACACTTTTCAGCAAAATAGCTTTGATACCATGTAGAAATTTGATAACCAACCCCGGTTTTCAGTTTCTCCTTATTTCTCCTATAAAGTTAAATGCCCATTCCCATAACCATACATTCAACATGCTAGAATAAATAAATATTTGCTGAAAACACTAATTCTGGAAATTTCACAATGTTGAAATGCATAAATAAAAACTCAGAAAAATAAGTTAGCCACCCACAAAATTTTGACACGTTGATTTTTGGTCAATATGACCCTGGAAAAACCCCCTATAACTCTTGGGGAAAACCAGTTCGAAAACTTCTCTTTATTTTCTGAATATTGCTTTTACAGTGAAACAGAAAAACACAGTAAAAATTCCAACAACCAAATTTACAGACTTATCTCGATTTCCGTGCTTGCACACCGCCTCTAAAATTGTGCCAAATCAACAACTTTCAAAACATAAAATATTACAGCATTAATGACAGCAATAAATGTTGTACATCCACCTCGGGAAGCATGTCAAAACAGGCTGTACGGATTGTACAACAGCGCTCCTCGAAATCTGAGCCCAACAACTGCTTGGAAAACCGTGCTATAGCTACTGTCCTTTTCTCTATTTTTGTGCCAAAAATAATAGCAGTACTTTTCCTCGAAATATGTGCCTAGTTTTGTGCCTTGAACTACGTGCTTAATGCTACTGCCCTCTTCCTCGATTTCTGTGCCTCCTTTCTTGGAAATCGTGCCTCTCTTTTGCTGTACGGATTTCTTCCTTGGTATTTGTGCCAATAAATGCTGTTGTACCTTTTGCTGAATCTCCTCACTGCTGCCCTCTTTCTTCTCACTGCTCAGAAAATCTCCTTAGCTTTCTCTTCTCCTCTCTCAATCTGCTCATGAAAGAATGAATGACATTTTCCCTCCTTTTCCTCCTTTAACCTAAATCTAAGTGACTTTTGGGAAATCCCTAAATCCAATGGCTGAGATAGCTTTAGATATAGGGCTGAGATTGAATGCTCATTTAAATCTCACTTTCTATTTTTTAATTCACCCCACTTTAATAAAGACCCACTTTAATTAAGATTCCATAGATTATAAAAAGGTTGAAAATTGAGTTTTAATGCAATTAAAAATTTGTGTAACAAATTTTTAATGCATTTGAATTTTGGGTTATAAAGTTAGAAGTTTGATGACTGATACTCAGAAGGAAATTGAAGAAGTTTCGCCAGAACTTGAAGAAATTGTCTCAAGATTTGAAAGCTTATCACTCACACCTGCATCCAGACCACCATCTTTCATCGGAAAGTGATCCATCAATCCATATATGGCCTTCCTTCATGCCATGCTACCTTATTCATGCCATATTTCCTTAAGGATATTTCATCCTACTATATGGTAATCAACGGTGGAAGACATCCATAGATCTTCCCATGGCAGCCTTACATAAGCCCATCCAGATATCATTAAAAATAGGAAATGAACATTAAATAAAAATGATCTTTGTGATGATCTTTCATCATGACATCTTCTAGTTTTCATCAACATCCTAAATACATATCGACACACCTCCCAAATATATATATTTTCAAGGGTTTCTTTATTTTCCAGACTCCATCAGATTCCTCATATATTTCATGGAGATATCATAGTCAAACCTTTTAGTTATTGGATGTTGTTTTCCTTCATAGTTGCACATTCCAGGATCTCTTCCTTTCTTTATTCACACATTTTCTTCCAGGAACTATCGATCGTAGTCCTTCAAATCAACCACCTCATATTTCAGATGATGACGGATTATTTTGACTTCATCTAATCAATGTGTGACCTGTGCCTTCTTGCATCCTTTCACTGGAGGAGATCCTCTTATGTTCGGAGTAGAACATTCATTCATATTACCCGCAACCATATGGCATGACTCTTCAGTATTGAATATAAGAATACATAACTCATTCATATTTTAGGTCATATTTCTTCAACAACTTCCATGATTTAAAGAAATTCAATCCCTTGACCTGCTTATTGACATCATACCATCCTTTCATGAATGAATTCTTGATGAAACACTTGCTCCCTCTTGATTGGTGAATCTTTCGATGAAGATTCCAATAGAGGATCTTAAGTATCCTCATCCAGCAGATGTTTCCTCTTAATTGATGTATACTAATCTTTGCACTAGATGAATTTTTCTTTTCCCATAAGTGCTACTTATGCTTCTAATGAGTTTTCCAAGAGCTATCTTCTTCCACGGGAGATAGCCATAGAATTTTATTCCAACTATCCTTCATGCTTCCCTGTGATGATGTCATGGTCTCGTGCTTCTAATGCTTCTATGATTCCATGATGCATCCTATCACACTTATAATGATTTCTATTATGATCGTTATAATTTACAACATGAAAACATGAAAAACAGTAACTTGAAAAGAACTAGGTGAAGATGACTATCTCAATCATAGTAGAGATAATTTACTTCCTCTTTCTTGGAATTCTTCTTTTCAACTTCCTCCACTTCCTTGGTGATTGGGATTCTTCTCTTCCTCTTTTTTTATTGTCCTTCTTGAGCTTCAAACAATATCTCCTATAGTGCCCATATTCTTGACACCCATAACATTAAATCTTAGTCATGTTCTTCTTTTTTTCCGAGGACCAAAATTTCCAAATTTTCCTTTTCTTTTTGTCATTGCAGCATATGCCTGATTTTGTTCACTTGATCCCACATCATATTTTCCTTTAGCATGGATTCTTCAATATTGCATAGTGACCATAGTTCATAGAACAAAGTAGCTTCTTTCTTCTCATAGATACTAGAAGTAAAGTTACCCCACTCCTTCGGTAGTGCATTTATTACTACTGTAGTCATTTCCATGTCAGAAATTACTTCTCCCAGATCTTGAAGTTGATCCTTGATTTCAGATATCCTCATGAAGTATGAGGCTATTCCTTCTTCTTTTGAAATATTTAGCCTGTAGAGTTCTTGCCTTAGTGAGATAAATTCCCCTGTAGTTCTTATGGAATACAACTCTACCCGATTTTCGTATATTTATTTTGAAGTTTCAAGTTTTGATACATATGGGATGAGGGGATCCTTGATGGATTCAATGAGAATCATTTGAGCCCTAGCTTCCCCCTTCATAAACTTTGCAAGTTCTTGAGCATATTATTTTCTTGGTTTGGTGATAGATCCTTTGACTTGATCCATGACCTCATTTTCAATGAGATTTAGATTTGTCCTCTTCTTCCATGCAAGATAGTTTGAAGCCCCAACCAATTTGTTGATTTCCTTGCAAAAGGACATTTTGACAGATTCAGATGCAGACATATACTTACTTTTTCAGATGACACTTGTTGCTTCCTTTAATTTGATGATGATATAGATGATAAAAACCTTCTCCTTGATGAAGATATATTTCTTATTCAAGAATGATCTTTGACCCCTCAAAGAAGGAGATCACTTAGTTGATGATGGCTTCTTGATGGTGTCCTTCAATGGGAGGAACCTTGCTTCAATGAGAGTGGAATTGGTTTATAACCTTTTGAAGATAATGGAAACACCCTTTGATCTAGCTTCATTCGGATGAATAGTCTTCAAGTTAATTCAAATCAAGATCCTTGAGGTTTCCTTTGGTGATGATTGAGTGTGGATCCTAGGAATGATTTAGGGTTTTAGATTTCTTGAATATGATGATGTGGCATTTTATCTTGAAGTTCTTCTCTTGGATGTATAGACTTCAATCTACCTTTATTTGTATATCTCTTCACCTTGAGTAGATGTAGGGTTTTTTCTTTCCTTTTCTTGATGATGATCCCAAGACTTCTTCTTCGATTTAGGGTTTTGATACTTTGTTGTAGATCTTGACTTCACTTTGATATCCTTCGATCTTCTTTGATGTCTTTCTCGATATTTGATCCTTGAGTTCCCCTTGATAAGATTCTCTTTCTTGACTTTGTCACCTTAGCTTTGATTCCATGTTGAGAAATCTAGGGCATCAAGTATTAGGTTATTTCTCTAGTTATGATAATTATTTGTGAATTATTTTTACTTCTTAGATTAGTATCTTATTTTACTTATGTTATTAATGTTGTTTTTCATCAAACAAATACAAATTCACAAACCATAAAAATAGAAGAGATACAAAATATAAGTGATCAGCCAGGGCCAAAACCTCTCCCACTTGAGAGGAAAACCCAAACAAATTCTTATTCTTATAGAGAATTTGATTGATGAATACCAATTCTAGGACCCGTGACCTATTTTCCACTCCAAGACCAAGAAAAAAGTTCCCTTGATTATATCCTTAGTCAATGATCGTCAACCTTCCACTCCTTCCTTATTTTCGGCTCCTCTACAACATCAACTTCCTTCTACTTCAGAATTTCGGCCTCCTTGAATTAGGTATGCAATCCTTGAACCTAATTCAAAAATCATATCTTATGCATAATACCTTTTCTTATGCCTTGATTTCCCTCACTTTTGATGGGGTCTCCTTCTAGCTTGTCTTGACCTCCTTTTTTGACATGTACTTCTCCAAATTTGGTTACTTTGGATGATTGTAACCTTCTCGACCTTACTACAGTAGATGACCTCCTTCTTCTTCGCACACGTGACAACAAAACCACCCTAAAATAGACCCAAAAATGAATCTAAGAACTTCACTCTACTTCCTTCTCTCCTCGTTGATGATTAGGATTCCTTTTAATTAATCCTCGCAGTTCTAGATTTCATAACTGCTTGACCGACTTCTTTGCCCTTGTTAGAGTCGGTTAGTTTGTCAGTTGTCGAATGTCTTCGAATATGAAATTTTCTATCATGAAATGAGTCGAAACTCATAGATGTCTTACTGTCATGAGTTTGACCAAGCACTGTATGGGAAGTAATCATGAGTTTGGCTGTCAAATTTTTGGTCAAGAACATGAAATGGTGTTTAAGTCTTTGGGAACTATCGTCGCAAATTTTGAGTCAAGAGGGTCGTGTCTAAATGCTAATTTGTTATAAGGTTCATATGAACATCTATTTACAGTCAAGGGGATGTTGCTAGGTCCCTATAATACTAGTGTATACCCTTATTGTTATTGTTAGTGTAGCCCCCTTATTGTTATTGTTGTGCCCTTACATTGTTATTGTTATGTCGGCTAGGATTATATCGTGACCCGTTGGACTCCTATATATAGAAAAGAGGTTTTGTCATTTGTATCTTCCAAGAATTGTTCATTTATGTAATGTAAAGGAGGTTTCCCCCTCGAAAAGGCCGATTTCTAAGTCGTTGATCTATCTTTTCCTCTATTTTGTGAGCTAGTTTCATAACATTTGGTATTAGAGCTTTGGATTGTAGGAATTTACAGGGTAAGTTCCTTAGATAAAAACCAAAGGTCACCACTCACAAACAAATCACAAATTAGTACACCAGTATTATCACATGGTTAAAACCCTCGAAGAGGGAAATAGTCCACGACCTGAGCCAAAGTGACGACTTCAGGCAATTTATTTGTATAAAAAGAAAAGTTACATATGTTTCTCTCATAAACAGTTATTGGATAAATGACCTTCCATGCTCTTTAAATAGAGATCATGGAACAATCGGGTGTTAAGCCACGAATCAAGTGTCATTAATACCGAGGAGAGAGTGAACCATCGGATCACTACAAATCGTGACCGTCGGATTATAAGTTACAAATGTACATAGTGGAGAAACACACTTTACCTAACTCTACACTAGACTAAGTTATTCTTAAATATTTCCTATGTGTCAGAATATACTAACATCCCCCCTTAAGAACAACTTGGGATAGGATTGAAGGATTTACAAAGGTGACACAAAAGGAGCCTATTTCCTATGTGTTGAAAAATCGTAACATCCCCCCTTCAGAACAAATTGGGATAGGATTGAAGGATTTACAAAGGTGACACAATAGGAGAAGGAAGGAGGCATTAGAGCCTATCCCCCCTTAATGATAACTTTCTTGAACTCCAAGCATGGATCGAAGTTTGATAAACTTCGCTTCTGTCAGAGCCTTTGTAAAGATATCGACTACTTGATCATTGGTTGGACAATACTGCACTTCAAGAACACGATCATGAATGAGCTTTCTGATAAAGTGTATGTGGAGCTCGATGTGTTTCATACGCTGATGTTGAACTGGATCTTTACATAGCTGAATGGAACTCTGATTATCACACCAAAGTGTAGTTGGATGTTGTTGATGAAGACCGATTTCAGACAGTATCTGACGAAGCCACATGGCTTCCTTGCTGGCTTCAACTGCACCACGATACTCTGCTTCTGCTGAAGAAAGAGAGATGTCACTTTGTTTCTTACAAGACCATGTAATAGGTCTTGAACCAAGAGTGAATACATATCCTGCAGTAGACTTTCAATCATCAGGGTCACCATCCCAATCAGAATCTATGAAACCAATCAACAATGGAGATGCTCCTGCACTGTAATGAATCCCGAACTGCACTGTACCTCGAATATATCGAAGTATTATTTTAGCTACTTTCTAGTGACTTTCATGAGGTTGGTGCATAAACCGAGCGACAAGACCAACAACAAAGGAAAGGTCAGGATGAGTATGGGTTAGATACAAAATTTTACCAACAAGTTGACGGTATAAGGTAGCATCAACTTCAGGTGTAGTACAAGTGACTGAAAGCTTGACTCTAGAATAAAAGGGATAAGGGGCGGGCTTACAGTATTCCATGTGAAAGTGGTGTAGAAGATCATAGGCGTACTTGGACTGAGAGAGGGTAATACCTTCTTCAGATTGCAAGACTTGAAGACCAAGGAAATAATGCAAGCGTCCTAAGTATGTCATTTCAAACTTCTTTTTGAGGCTAGACTTCACATGGTTTATATGGTTGGGATCACTACCAGTAAGGATAAGATCATCAACATAAAGAACAAGGATGGTGAAGGACTTACCCACTTTCTTGGTGTAGACATTTTTGTCAGAATGACACCTAGAAAAGCCATTATCTAATAGAAATATATCCATTTTGGCATACCAAGCTCGAGGAACTTGTTTGAGACGATAGAGAGACTTCCTAAGGCGACAAACAAGGCTGGAGTCATTTTGGATAAATCCAGGGGGTTGTTCCATGTAGATTTCTTCATGCAAATCTCCATGTAAGAAGGCAGATTTAACATCCATCTGATGAACTTCCCATTTAAAGGAGGCAACAAGAGAAAGAACAAGGCAGATAGAATTCATTTTGGCAACAGGGGAGAAGGTTTCAGTATAGTCAATGCCTTCAACTTGTGAAAATCCTTTAGCGACAAGACGAGCTTTATGTCTATCCACTTTTCCATCTGGTCCAAACTTGGTTTTGTAAACCCATCTGCATCTGACAAGTTTTCTTCCTTTTGGAAGAGGAACAAGATCCCAAGTATCGTTTGCCAATAAGGAACAATATTGTTCATTCATATCTTCATCCCAATCGGGATGACTGGAGGCTTCTTCAAAGGTTTCTGGATCAAGATTTTTTGGAACTTTTTCCAATAAGGAAGAGGCTCTTTCGAATTGAGAACGTGTACGTCGTCAATCGGCAGGGTCACTTGCAAGAGAACTTGCTGCATCCTGAGTAGAGCAGACCCATCCTCGAAGCTATGGAGTAAAAGGAATAACTTCAAGAGGTGGAGGAGGATTTTCATCCTCATTGACATCATCTGAACTAGAAGGAATTCTATTAAAAACAGTAGTTATATGAGAGTGTGTACACACATGTCAATCAAAGCCTTCAGCCAAAGGTGGCACACCCAAGATTCTTTGCAGCCGTATATATTTTCATCAAATTTTACATCTCTTCTAATGATTATATTTTTGGATTTTGGTTGAAGAAGTGTATATCCTTTGACATCTTCAGAATATCGAACAAAAATGCATTTTTCACTCTTAGGTTCTAAGGCTTTATGTTTCACATCTGGAATATGGGCCCAAGCATCACTTCCAAAAATATGAAAGTGACTTACATCTGGTTTGATTGAGCTCTAGGCTTCTTCTGCAGCTATATTCTTTAAAACCTTAGTAGGAGTGTGATTTACTATGTAATTTGCACAGTTAATGGCTTCTGCCCAAAAATTGAGACCCCAATTCCTTGAGATTAAAGCATACAATTAGCCATTTCTTTTAAGGTTCGATTCTTCCTTTCAACTACACCATTTTGTTGTGGAGTATATGGAATGGTATGTTGCAATTGAATGCCATGCTCAGTGCAGAATTTGATAAATTTGTTGTTAACATATTCTCCTCCATTTTCTAATCTTAACTTAATAATTTGATGTCCATATTGTTTCTCAACAAAGGCCTTAAAGGCCAAGAACATGTTAAAAACTTCACTCTTGAGTTTTAAGAAGTATACCCAAGTGCATCTGGAAAAATCATCAATGAAAGTTAAGAAGTACTTGCAACTAGAGAAAGAAACAACAGGAAGTGGACCACATAAATCACTGTGCACATGCTGCAAAGGAGATGAAGCGTGCCAAGAGGCATGTTTGTCAAAACTATCATGATGATGTTTTCCGAGTACACATCCGGAGAAAACACCATCTCGGCAAGATACCATAGGAAAACCCATCACCATATTTTCCTTACATAGAGTTTGAAGAGAGCGATAGTTTAAGTGACCAAATCGCTCATGCCAAAGTTTGCTCACTTCATCATTATGAGCAACAAAAACGGAGGGAAGACATGAAGACCCAAAGTTGTCAAACTTATACAACCTTGTGGAATCATCAGCAATGCCAATATCTAAAATATGTCTAGGATCTTTGAGGTCCTTGATTACAACATCATGAGGTGAGAATTATACTATTTTCCCTTCACCTGAATGAGTTATATGATAAATATGTAAAAGTTTGGATGACAAGGTAGGAACACATAGTACATCATTAAAATGATCATTATCTAGATGAATGGTTCCAAATCCTATAACACTAAGAGATCTATCATCACCAACATAAATATGTTTGGTGTTACAATCATTTAAAGAAGAAAACATGGCTTTATTTTTGGCCATGTGGTAAGAAGCTCCAGAATCAATGAGCCACTCATGAGAATGAGAAGAAGAAGATATATTTAATGCATAACCAGATCTTGATGCTTAACAACCACAAGCAAAAAGTGCCATTCATGAGGATGAAGGTGAAGAGTGATCCAAATTGATGTTGTGATTCTTCATTGCTACTTATAAGGCTTCCATCTTCTTAAAACATTTGGACTCTATATGGCCATCATGATTACAAAAGTTGCAATGTCTATCTGTCTTCTTACCTTTGTTTTTATTTTCCTTATCATTTTGGTGAGTTGATTTTTCAGTTTGCGGCTGAAATTTCTTAGGACCCTTGTTTGGTTTCGGACCATACTTTTTAGGATACTGCTTCCTGGGATTCTTTTGAAATGATCGCTGCTGGGTTGCTAAGGCTTTTTTAGAAGCGTTTCCAGAAGTGATAAGACCAAGGTGTAAGAGTTTTTCTTGTTATCTTATCAAAGAATTGCAAAAGGCATCAAAAGAGGGGTTCTTGTAGGTGGTTCCTGAAGAAATGATGGCTTCTCTAGTGGAATGGAAGGTAGAAACAAATATAGAGTATGCAGGGCCAAGCTTAGCAAGAATGAAATAGATGAGGCTACCATCTTCCTTTTTGACCTTACAACCTTCTAAAAGAAGTCTAAGGGTCTTAAATTTTTATAAAAAATCTTCAATAGAGGAGAAATTATTGGGGTCCAAAGTAAGAAACTCATTTTCAAGCTGGTGGGCCCTAATTTGATTTTGAATGCCAAAGACAGTATTTAGCTTTTCTAGGGCTTCATGAGGGGTGGCAATGTCAAGGATATGAAATCGAAGATCTTGAGAAATGGACATTCCAGTCAACCCTCATGCTTGATCTTGTTTATTTTCCCATTTAGCGACTTTGTCATCATCGGAAGGTTTAGTTTCTTGTCCCTTGGCTATTCTATAAAGCCCTTTACTTCTAAGTATATCTATCATGTGAGGTAGCCATTGGAAATAATTGGTGCTGTTAAGAATAATCGGGCATGCACTTTCCATTTAAAAAAAAATGAAGCTGAAAAATGCTGAAACTAACTGCTCCAATGGAAAGATCTCGAAAAATCAGGGTGATTAAAAAAAAACAGCTCAAAAAACGGCTTCCGGATGAAGAAGTTATGCCTTTTTAAAAAATTGAGTTGTAGATGCCGAATAGTTACGGGAACAATTTGAAATTTGACAAACTTTATGTTGGAAATGTTGTCATTGATGGCAAAGGAGATGACAAAGGAGGAGCACATGAAACATCATTCAAGGAGCAGAGGAGGCAAAAAGAGAGGTAGCAAAGACAACAAAAAGAGAAGTAAGGAGCAACATCAGTTAAGGAGCAGAGGATAGCAAAGAAGAAAAAGCTATTTAAGGTGCAGAGTAGTGAGGACAAAATGAGGGCCATTGGATTTTGAAAAAGGGGCAGAGTTAAGAGAAGAAGATAATTGGGAGTATAAATGGATCCTATGTGCAATTGACTGTGCATGGATGAGTGTGAGTCTATCAGGGTTTATAAACAGAGTTGAATAAACCCTGTGGAAAAGGAGAAGTACCTGAACCAGCGATAAGGCAATGGAGGCAGAAAAGACAGAGACAGACAAAGGAGGCAGCAAAGAAGAGAACAAAGGAAGCAAAGGAGACAGGCGGAAGAAGACTGTCGAAATGTAACAGTCAAACACTAGACCGGAAGCAATGACAGAGACAGAAAAAAAAGCACAGCTAAGGCAGAGGTAGAGGCAGCGAATATAGAGGCAGAGCTGTTATCGCAGAAAGGCAGAGGCAAAGGCAGCGCTGTTATTCTGAGAATCACTACCCCAGCTGGTAGATACACTAAACATAAATTCCGAGAATCGTAACCCAGGTGGGAGGATACATAAATTCCGGGAATCTTAACCCAAGCGGCAGGTATATATATACAAACAAATTTCGAGAATCACTATCCCCGCTGGAAGATACACTAAAGATTGGAGCAACAAAGTATATATATAAATCTCATTCCGGGAATCGTTACCCATGCTGGAGGAAACACTAAAGCTGAAACATAAAGCTTATATATACATGCAGCGCATTACATATATTGCGCCTTATGCACAAAGGTCCAAAGCATATATATTAATCTATATGGAGCGCTTTATGATCGAAAGAACCAAAGTACCATAAGGTGGGACCCTTTCCCAATCGCATCGGAGAAAAACTATGTAGCGAAACATGTAAACAAAGAGTTGCGATTGCGATGAAAGCTTGGACCCGATGGGCGTATATATATTATAGTTATGGATGCGAAATTAAGAATACAAAAGGTTTGTTTGGATTTAAGTCAAACAAAAGTCTTATGCTGTGGGACCCTCACCCAATCGCATCGGAGAAAGGATTGGCAGCGGAACATATTGACAAGAGTTCCTATTGAGTTCCGGACCCGATGGGTATATGAACTATGATTCAAACATATTTTAAGTTCGACCTAATTGCATCGGATCAGAGTAATCGCATCGGAGAAGGAGTAGGGCATCGGAGCATGACAATAAAGGATTGCGATTGCGATTGAGTTCCGGACCCGATTGGTCTATAAATTATGATTTTGTTGGTTTGAGTTCCAATTCTAATCGCATCGGCACATTTAAGTGAATAGTGACTGATCGCATCAGAAAAAGGGCGGAATATCGGAACATGCAACTGGAAGTTGCGATTGCGATTAATCGCAATCGAAGTTATCGCATCGCATTGGATCGGGGTAATCGCAATCGGAGCATGAGCGGATCAATCGCAATCCGAAAACTCTGGAGAAGGCTGATCGCAATCGGAGGATAATGCAAGCTCAGATGGTGGGCCCGAAAGAGGATTTTATATGTTTAAACAATTTTTTTTATTACGCCGAGAGTTGATTTAAGTCGTATTAAAAAAAAAAAAAGAAAAAAAAAGGAAAAAAAGAAAAAAGAAGTTTGTATGTTAAACTCATTAAAATCATGTCGAAAGCTGAAGTTGTGTTATATATAAAAGGCGCTTCTTACAGAGACACCACGACAGAGCACATATTAAAACACCTTATTATTACTGTGCCGAGAATTAATTAGCATAATATAAAAGTGCAGTTACATATGTATGGCATACGGCAGTTACACTGCGACAGTGAACAAGGATACAAACAGAGCCGAAAGGAACGAAGACACAGTCAAAGAAAAGACAAATGCGCAGCGAGCCAAGAGGCTGAATGAGTGAGCTGGAGTTTTCATTATATGTGAATGTAAATATTGTAATTGAATTTTTTATTGTTTGTGATGCATTGGCAAGTCTTCGGAAGAGAACAAATATCCCACTGTAATGATAAATTGGTACCTACAGTTATATTTTCTGAATGAGCGGATAAAAGAGATGAGAAGGCAGAAGGAAAAGAGACATGGATGTCCATTTCGAATTCCCAGTAGAATACAAACAACCATGAAGCTCTTTTGTATAAAACATGGTAATATCCAAAGGGAGAGAGTTGACGAAAACAGAGTGAGAGAAGAAGAGAGTGTGCAGTAGAATTGAAGAGAGTTGAAGAAAATAAGAAAGCTGCAAGAGGTGAGAGAGAGTGAGCATAGAAAATGCTGAGTATGGAATTGAGGCAGAGAAGAGAAGAAGAAGGAGGAGCAGAACAAGATGTTGTGAAAAGTTAGAGAATGCAGAAATGAAGCAGTGAGGCAGAGAAGAAGGAGGAGCTGAGAAGAGAAGGAGGAGCTGATAGTGAATCTGAGAAGATGCAGAAATGATATAAGGCAGATATGAAGACTAGCGCACAACAATGAAGATGATACAACACAGAGCTGATATCCAAGGTAAATCAACAAGTGTTTTCCTTTTGAAAGAGTAAGGAAGTTGGAGCTTCCCTATCAAGTTGTAGCTTGATAGATGTCAGTTGTAGCTGACTGAGGTTGGAGCCTCCTGACAGTCACAGAATAGGATGGAGTTGGTGCTCCACATCAAGTTGTAGCTTGATAAAATGTCACTATAGCTGACCGAGGCTGGAGCCTCCCGTAGGCTGGTGCCTCGTGTACCGAGGAGTTGGAGCTCTTCAAGCTGTAGCTGCAGCACTTTCTGAGTGTAGGGAGCCTCCGTAGGTTTGAGGCCGAAAATCACAAGAGAGGGGAGTTGAGTTTGCCTGCATCACAACAAATAACAAGATGGCTTCCTATGGGTTTCCACTACTTATATCTCGTGTCTCCGTGCATGATGTTTATGTGTTGATCTGGTATATATCATCTGCTTAATACTTGCTGCTCTCATACTAAGTCTACTGTTACTTTATATTAATGCTTGCTGCTCACATTCTAAGATCACTCACATGTTAAGTTGAACATGAAATGAAGGTGTAAACAAGTGTTAATGAAAAAGTTTTAAAAGTCCATGAATGTGTTAAACTGATTCACCCCCCCCTCTTAGTTTAACTAAGGGTTAAACAATTGGTATCAGAGCGAGGTTCCTTTGGTGTAAGCTTAATAGCTTGAAGGAGATCTGGTTGAGTCATGGAATATCAAAATGCACCTGTGTTAAATACAACAAACTTTCCTGAATGGAGAGATAAGGTTAAAACAGGATTAATGGCCTATGAACCTGAGGTATGGAAGCTTGTATGTGATGGTTACTGCAAAGACTCACCCACGGTGAAAGAACAACAGAGGAATGCCAAGGCAAAATGTGTGATATATAACAATCTTCATAACAAGGATCTTGAGTTAATAATGGATTTAACTTCAGCAAAAGAAATCTGGGACAGATTGTATTTCATGCATGAAGTAGACACTGAGGATTGCATTGTCAAGAAGGAGAAGATAATTAAGAAAAAGAGAAATTCATGTCAAAAAGAATATGTTCAATCAAATGAGGTTCCTGCTAGTGTGAATGGTAGTAAGAGCCATGAAGAAATTGCAGCTGAAGAAAAAGCCAAACTTGACACAGCTCTGACTGAAATAGAAAAATTGAAGAATGAAAACAAAGACCTTAAGAGATTGGTACAAATATGTGATGAGAAAGAATATGAACATAGGAAAGAAATTATTGGCCTGAAGACACAGCTTGAAGAGGTAAAGAAAGTAGAAGACACTCTACTGCAACAAATGAGAGAGAAAAGTCAGGAATGTGAAATATTGGAAGAAGAAGTAGTGAGTCTGAGAAAGAATTTAGAAAAATCCCAAAGAGAACTATTAATGAATACTCCTCAAATGAAAAGCTCTGAACAACTGGACCAAATTCTAAATGCTCAAATATCTCCTCTCATAAAGGCTGGGATAGGATATGAAGGAGAAACTAGTAAGTCCAAGGCAGAAGATAATAAGAAAATAATTTTTGTAAAAGCTATAAAGAACAGTGAAACATCTTAGCAAATTCCTACAGAAGCAGAAGCCAGCAAGAACATGAGTTGCAGAGAAACAAATAGAATCAAGCAGCAACATGAAAGAACAGAGAATGAGAAGATGAAACAATCAACTGCTAAAGGCTCATATGCTCCTAAGGATGAATTGAACAAATTTGGAAGATGTCAAAGGAGGTTCCTCCCTCCTATGAAAAATAGCACATGTTTCTCTTGTCATAAACCAGGAGATAATGCAGCATATTGTAAGACAAAGCCAATCCAGTCCAACCAACAAAGGATGCAGCAAAAGAGAAGAACCCCTCAAGCAAGAAAATGGAAAAGACAATCTTTCACCAGGTACACAAATCATTTCCATGGCTACTGTTATGCATGCAATAATTTTGGACATAAAATTGTTGATTGTAAAATGTATTCAAGAAGGGGAAAAAATTATTATACATCAGCCCAAATGTACTTTGACAAAATAAGATGTTATGTATGCCTCAAGCTTGGCCACAAAGCAAAGGACTGTAAACTACCATATATACTAAAGAACTCTAGACAGATGATGGAAACAAAGCAAATCAAACAAAACTATGAATTTAAGAGAAATGTAGACATTATGAAGAACCCCAATAAAGTATGGAAGGAAAAGAGAAAGGGGGAGACTATTATCTCAATAACATAATGAATCCTCCATAGTCTCAGGGGGAGTTGCTCTAGGAAGCAAAGCAAAAATCCATCTAGTAATATATATGAAGCAAAATCCCAGGGGGAGAGCAGTTCATAAATAGACCCCATGAAAGCAGTCTGAAAAGAGCTCCATGTAATAAGAACAGCTATGAGATCAAGAAGATTATTTGAAGTATTCAATAGCTGACATATTGATAGAAGGAGAAAAAGCAGCAAGCAACCATGATGATAGAGGAAACATCAATAATGAACATGTAAGCTAAGAAGATATCAGCACATTAAAGGATGATCACAGAATGCATCACACTGCTAGAATTAACAATGAACCCCATTAAGAATGTTGAGTAAGAAAGGTGCCTATCATTAGTTCATTACATCTCTCATCTACAAAAAGTTCACTTGGAGGAATGCAGTTAAGTGAGTAATAAATCTTTGAGTAATCAGCCCATGAAGATTCATAGAAAAGAAATGGAATATGTCTTCCTGAAGATCATTATGTTAGGCAATTGAATTGCACCTAAAGCAGTAAGGATTCTGGAGCAGTCCTAGAAAGGAAATGCAGTGACTTTCTTTTAAATCAGAATGACAGACAAAGCAAAAGGTCAATGATGACAAGATCAGATTCAGTATATTGATGACTGTGGGTGTGAACAGTGGAAAGCTCAATAGTATAATTTATGAAGGATGTCTTAATTATGGGTTAATGTGCAAACTAAAGTAAAATCTCTGCATAATTTACCAAGGGAGTATCAACTGGTACTTGGTAATTTACAAGCAACATGCTTATCAACTAAATATCAAGTGTTATCAGTGGAGCAGCAGTATGGTACATGTCCTCAGGATCAAAGGATTATAGCAAAAGAACCTCAAGGTAATATTCCCAGTATTATTTGCATTCAACATGAAAAGGTCAGTAGCAGAGCAAAAATAACATTATCTTGCTTACACTTGAATTGTATATTGAGCACTGAAGCAATATATTTTTCTATAAATAATTTCATGCCTTCCTGAAGTTGGTACATGTATATCTTCAAGGCCTCTTTCTTAAGATCAGTTACAAAACTGTGTGAAGTCTGTTTGCTGAGTTTTCAATTAAACATCTTGAATATGCTTTTGTGGAAGTTCATTCTGATAGAACAGTCAAAGTATCTGAAGAATAAAGGACTAGCTGTGATTACCATCTGAAGTTCAAAAGTTTTTTAAAATCATCTAAATCCTACTTCAGCACAAAGGATTTACTGGTAATCCACCTTTAAAGAGAGATTTATCATTGACATACATACCTCCTCATGTCATAAATAAAACTGCATGATTGATAAATAAGACTGACCAATACATTGAAGGATTTGTTTTGAAAGTACAGTGTGCAAGCAGTAAAAGTCATTTGGTCTCTTATATTGAAAGATGCTGCCTAATTTCACAATAAATTGTGAACTCTGGTTTGATTCATTGATCACATCAGTAACAAGGACCTGCAACTATTAAGTGTAATATTATTATCAACATCCTAGCTCAAATCATCACCAACAGGCAAGAAAAGTGAACCACAACTATAAAAGACATATTGGCTTCATCACAATTGAACAAATGCTGTACTACAAATGAGTATTGCAGAAGAAGACATATTCCATCCACAATCTTCCTCACCAGAAATGTATTGGCGCACTACATCAGATAGAGACATAAACTGCAATAAACACCCCACTTCCTTTATATCCTAAGTTCGAACCTCTACCTCTCTTCGCAATCACACATCGCAAGATTCAAAGGATAAGCGCCCAAAGGTAAATGTTATAGTCATCGAAGTGCGATATGCGAGACTGGCGAGACCCATATTATCCTCGTATACACCCCGAATTCTTTGAAATCCTCATATCATGGTTCGGGCGGATTTTTCCATTTCTTAACTAAAATCACTTATCCGCTTGGAAAAGCTTATGGTGGGGTCCATTTCCCGATCGCAATCGCAAATCGCAGATTTCAAAGGATGAGTGCGGGAGGTAAAGGTTAAAATCAACGAAGTGTGATATGTGATGCCACGGTGAGGCCCAATCGCAGATCGCAAATTTTAGAAAACAAGTGCAAGGACAAATTTTAAATTCGCCGATATGCGATATGAGGTGACGTGGCATGGTGATGGGGCAGTGACATGGCAAGTGACAGAGAGACATGGCAGTGACATGACAAGGTGACGTGGAAGATGACGTGGCCTCAACCCAATCGCAATCACAAATCTCAAAACTTAAAAGATAAGTTGCGAAGTTAAAGTGTTAAAACCGCGAAGTGCGATATGCGATGCCATGGCGGGACCCAATCGCAGTCGCAAATCACAAAAATTAAAAGATAAGTTGTGAAGATAAAGTGTTAAAACTGTGAATTGCGATATGCGATGCCATGGTGGGACTCGATCGCAGTCGAAAATCGCAAAAAACAAAGGATAAGTATGAAGGGTAAATGTTAAGTCTTGCGCTGTGCAAAGTGCGCGTATGCAATGCGGCTCCACGATGAAGTTTATAATATTTCAAATCCGGGTAAATTATTTTTTATGCTATTTCATTTAAAAAATGGTTAAACACAAAAAGGAAGGACTCGAGTAGCAAAAGGGTCGTGTCGAGTCCCACCCATGTGCTATGTCATTCCACCTTTAATCGCCCTCCACCTTTCCTCCCTCTCCACTTCTCTCCCTACATCCGACAGTCCTTATCCAATTTCGGCATCCCCGCAGCATTCGAACTTTATCAAGGGGGGGGGGAGGGGGGTCTGAAATGGGTGGTATCCCATACCGCCCGTCTAGCTACGTGTCGTGCCCAAGATTACTTTGCATCCCCCTTGTCCAATACCACTTACCACTCTCACCCCCGTCGGAAAAGCTATTTCCACCATCCTCCCAAACTGTTGTCGTCATATGACCGTTTCCAATGCCGCCACGCTACATCCTCTATCATCCATCCCTATCCGCAAATCGCCATCCCTCCACAGTTGGGCGTACAAAGTTTGAAAATCATTTTATGAAGAAAGAAGGGTTAAACACGGTTGAAAGGGCTCGGGTAGAAAAAGACACCAAGGGTTGAATCGGGCATTTATGTAGAGATATAATAGCAGAAATCGAAGGGGCAGTAGAAAATGCATCAGCACAGTCACTAATCAATGAAAATAGCCAGCATTGCACTCGACTTAATTATCCAACGCCAGTTTTTTGAAGAGCAAGGCTAGATGTCAGGAATACTTTATTGGCCGCCTCTTAGGCGTCACTCGAACCAGTTTCCAACCACTCTGTAATTAATAACATATTGCCAAAAGCCATCGTTGGAGGCCAGGCTGGTCTTATCACCACTTGGAGGTTTCCACTTGTCCAGTTTTGCTTGAATGTAATTACTGCAGTAGACAGACTATTCGACGTAATTTTTCTATAAATAATGTATGCATTAGCAATATGAAGTAGGTCCAGAAGGGGAAAAACCATTGTAATAGACTCATTCTATTGTAAACACTCTCTTTTGATGAATAAAGGATTATGTTTTTTTCCATATTCTTGTGTTATACTCTGTGGTGAAGTGATTCTCCCACGTAATTTTTTATTCTCCTGTTTACATACTGTTTTCTTTTCTTTGCTATCGACACAAATTTTTGTGTAGGATTTACCATGGGGTACCCTGCTCAGTCTTGAAACAACACATTATGTTTTCATCTGAGACCAAAATGCAGAATTTAGAGTCGGTCTGCTCTGCACTCCTGTTGAACCTTAATCCTCTTTTCCATTTCATAAGCTGTTAAGATCCATTAACATGGCTAGCTTTCCTGGTTGCACCTGACCTTAGTTATTCATCCATTTTAATCTGTTTGCACTTGTTTTGACTCCATAGCCCAATGGGCCTCTTCTGCTGCCTCAACAAAAAATCTTCAAACAAAACCCCTATGCACTAATAGCTAGCCTAAAATTCCCCTATAAACAAAGCTATATCTAACAGAGAGAGCCCTCTCTGAGTCCAGGAAGGCTAGGTCCTGGATTCCAAAGTTGGTTTGATGTTTCCCTTCATAGTTGTCTTCAACCTTTAGAATTTACGGGGAGCTAACAAGAAGGAAAGGAAGTTAAATTATGGGGTATCACAGGGAAGCCAGGAAAGTTGATCAGCTCTAATTTCATGACAAATCTTCTGAAGAAAGAACAAGGAGGCATAATTGCACTATTATGCTCACTAGAGGTTAAAACATTGAAATCATCTATTTCTCCAGCTCTCGAAAAATTCTTGGAAAACCATTCCAAGGTGTTTGAAACTCCCAAATGATTCCCACCTATTCGTGATCATGATCATGCTATTCATTTGATTGTAGGAAGTGTTCCTCCAAAGATCAGGCCTTACATATACCTTATGCCCAAAAGAGTGAGATTGAATGTATGGTTGCAAAAATGCTAGAGGCTGGTATAATTCAACCTTGTCAAAGTTCTTTCTCTGCTCCAGTAGTACTGGTACACAAGAAGGATGGATCATGGTGTATGTGTCTGGATTATAGTGAGCTCAACAAGCTCACTATTAAAGATAAATTTCCCATCCCTGTCATTGATGAATTATAGGATGAATTACATGGAGCAATTTACTTCACCAAGATGAATCTTTGTTCTGGATATCATCAAATTATAATGAAGATTGAATACATTCCAAAAACAACATTCATAACTCATGAGGGTCATTATGAATTTTTGGTCATGCCTTTTGGCCTTACTAATGCACCTTACACATTTCAAGGTTTGATGAATTCCATTTTCAAACCCTTCCTTAGAAAATTTGCGTTTGTATTTTTTGATGATATACTAATTTACAACAAGTATTAGAAGGATCATGTTCAACATGTTGACATGATGCTCAAACTATTGGATGAGAAACAATTATATGAAAAAAACCTCCAAATGTTTCTTTGGAGTACATGAGGTGGAATATTTGGGTCATATTGTCTCTCATGAGGGTGTTAAGGTAGACCCTAACAAAATTAAATCCATTAAGGAATGGAAAATCCCTACAACCATAAAGCATCTTCGAGGATTTCTGTGGTCAACTGGGTATTATCACAAGTTTGTTAAGAATTATGGGAGAATATCGACACCTCTAACATCATTATTGAAGAAAGATGCATTTTATTGGACTCTAGAAGAAACTAAGGCCTTTGAACATCTTAAAGAGGAAAGTGCCAAGCATCGGTCTTAGCTATGCCAGACTTCACAAAAACCTTTATTGTGGAATGTGATGCCTCGAGAAATGTAATTGGTGTGGTTTTAATGCAAGAAGGAAGACCCATTGCTTTTGAAAGTTGTCCAATCAAAGGAAAATATTTACTGAAACCTATTTATGAGAAGTAACTGTTGGCAATAATACATGCACTAAAGCAATGGTGACCTTACCTAATGGGAAGACACTTCATGGTAAAAATAGATCATGATAGTCTTAAATACTTTTTGAAACAAAAATTATCTTCAGAAGAGCAGCAAAAATGGGTCATAAAGTTGTTGGGTTATGACTTTGAAATCATCTACAAAAAATGGAAGCAAAATGTTGTTGCAGATGCACTCTCAAGAAAGGATGAGGATGTGGAAGTATTTCTTTGTGCCATTTCTATTATCCAACCTGAGTGGATAACCGAAGCAAGGGATGAATGGAAGAATGATTAAGAGGTGTGGACACTCATTCAAAAGTTGTAGCAAGATCCCAATACATCTGAAACATTTAGTTGGAAAAATGATTCATTATGGTACAAAGATTGCTTATATCTTTGTAAGAATTCCCAACTCAAACAAAATATTATTTTGGAATTGCATGCCTCTCCCTTAGGAGGGCACTTAAGATTTTTAAAAACTTACCTCAAGAAGGAATTTTTTTGGGATGGCCTTAAATATGATATTCAAAAGTTTGTGGCAGAATGTTTGGTTTGCCAACAAAATAAAGTTGAGACAATTAAGACCCCAGGTCTGTTACAACCTTTATCCATTACAATTCAACGTTGGGAGGAGGTTTCAATGGATTTTATCATAGGTTTATCCAAGTCCAAAGGAAATACTGTCATCATGGTGGTAGTTGAGAGAATTACCAAGTATGCACACTTTTGTGTATTATCTCATCCATTTAAAGCCAATACATTTGCTACTGCATTTATGGAAATAATTTAAAAGCTACATGGAAACCCAAAGATTATTATAAGCGACAAAGATCCCATTTTTATAGGAATTTTCCAGACATAATTATTTTCTTGTTTGGGTACTCAATTAGCTCATATCTCATCATATCATCCTCAATATGATGGGAAAACTGAGATAGTGAACACATGTTTGGAAGGATATCTTCATTGCTTTGTATCTGATAAACAAACACAATGGGTCAAGTGGTTACCTTTGGCTGAATGGTGGTATAACACTTCCATACTACAATGAAAATGACCCCATTTATGGCACTTTATGGATATCATCCACCCCCCATCACATCATTTTTAAGAGAAAATTATAAGGTTCAAGCAGTGGAAGATCACGTCAAGCATCAAAAACAAGTTCTCAAACTCTTAAAGGATAACCCCACCTTCGCGCATAATCGAATGAAACAACATGCATATCAACATCACTGTGAAATAAGTTTTGATGTAGGCGATTGGGTATTTTTACGGCTACAACCATACAAACAAATGTCCCTCAAGCAAGCTAATAAGGATAATAAATTATCACCAAAGTATTATGGTCCTTAAAAGGTGTTACAAAGATTGGTACTATGGCATACAAATGGGAGCTTCTTGCATCTTCCTGAGTGCACCCATTTTTTCATGTTTCATGCTTAAATAAGGTTATAGCTAACAAGCTCCCAGTTCAAACAATATTGCTAGAAGTTGACGAGGAAGGAAAAATCATATTGGAACTTGAAGCAATCACGGAAAAAAGAACTCGACAACTACAAAATCAATAAATTTCAGAGTATCTTATCAAGTGGAAGAACTTACCCGCTGAAGATTCGACATGGGAGGATGAGAATTTTATACAGAAGCATCCAAAAATACTCAAGCAATTAGCACAACAGTTTTTTTAAGGAGAGGGGCATGCTAGGTCCCTATAATACTAGTGTATACCCTTATTGTTATTGTTAGTGTAGCTACCTTATTGTTATTGTTGTGCCCATGTAGTCCCCATTTTATTATTATTATGCCCCAAAGAAGTCGAGTGTTGTTATTGTTATTTCGGCTAGGATTATATTGTGACCCCTTGGAATCCTATATATAGAAAGGAGGTTTTTTCATTTGTATCACCCAAGAACTTTTCATTTATGTAATTTAAAGGAGGTTTCTCCCCCGAAGAGGATGATTTCTAAGTCATTGATCTATATTATCCTATATTTTGTGAGCTGGTTTCATAATAGATGTTGTTCATGGTAGCATGGTTTGAATATAATACTTATTTCTCGCTTCTTATATCCCATATTCCCTTCAAAATTCATCATTCATATATTATTCCCCATCTCCTATTCCTATTTTCCCTTATCCTCTTTAATTATCCTTTATCCCTACATATCCTACTCCCCTATTCCCTTATTCCCTTC
The DNA here is from genome assembly GCA_034641835.2 of Pinus albicaulis. NCBI lineage: Eukaryota > Viridiplantae > Streptophyta > Pinopsida > Pinales > Pinaceae > Pinus > Pinus albicaulis. Next base: position 1,406,314,183 of record CM076581.1, on the reverse strand, counting down.
TAAAATATTTCATATCCCCATATTCCCAACCATTTATATCCCCCCATTCTACCTTAGTCCTATTTCCATTTGATGAATCATTATTACCCATGGTGTGCACATAACACCCATATCCTCATACATTAACACACCCCCTCACACTCATATCTATCACTTGAATATTTCTAAGTTCCCATGCTCACACATGATTATTCATTAAGTGGAGCGTTGAAATAAACATCATTTTCTGTCACACCATTAAATTGATAAATCAAATTTGAATGTTCACGATGAAGCCACCTTTTTTCATTGAATTTTGGTTGCTGATGGTTGATTTAGTTCGTGGTGCATGAAATTCTGGGGGTTGATCACAAGATTGAAGAGAAAACACAGGAGAAAAAATGTCGCTACACCATCGATACTTAGGACACTGCATAACCACTAAGAAACAAATTCATTGAGGTTGTCCATTACTGCCCAAACCATTTTTAGTTGGTGTGAGCCACTACACAACCCTGGCCTACAAGTCCCTACATGTCTTTTGAAGGTTCCATTTGTCAGAGGTCAGAGGGGTCAACCTTCTACATAGTTGGAAGCCACCTCAACCCATTTTCAACCAGCGAAGTGTCATCTATGAGGAGAAACATGACTTGGCATCATGCTACCCAGTTTCTACCTAGTCAATGCATAACATTATCATTCCACTGTCAGTTTTTTATAATTTTTCTATTTTTTGCTATGATGGATATGGTTCGAAGATTTAGATAGTTGTCTAGATATATTTTTCTTTAAGATAGTGATAAGCATTATTAATTTTTTGTCTTTTACCATTTCAGAAAAGGATTGTAAACAGTAGTAAGTTTCTACTTTTTAGTTTGTTTTTGATCCTCTCCATGGATCGAGGATACATTGCATACAACTACTGATTAATCTATTATGTATGCCTATTTAAGATGAAAAACTGAATGAAAATAGGGTTGGAGAGTATTGATATAAGAATTTAGAATCTGGTGTATGGTTTTTGTGTTTACAGTTTAATGAAAGAAAGGATTTAGATGGACATATTTTCCTAACAATATTTGTAGAGGATATTGTGGTATGACATTTTGGATATATGTTTTTCTTGTGTCTCTCTTATGTCAAATTTTCTTAAAGTCTGGAGGAGGAATTAAGTAGTTCTAGAATTCAAAGAAAGTTTTCTCTAGTTTTACTATATCCCGATGTTTTAGTTGCAAATGAAACATTTTTATTCCCTATTTTTTATTTGTTTCCTGTAAGCTTTGTTGTATGTCAGATCGATTTATTTCTCTGTTTTCCCACTGTACTACATAAATTTGAATTTTCCAAACCTATGTGATTATTGGGTTTATGCATGGAAATTATTGGTAAACTTTGATCACCTACACCTACACCATATCTCAGAAACTTTTGTCAATCCCCCAGCTAAATATTTAAAAGAAATCTTCAGATCCAGTTTCTCTTTAAGAAATTTTCACTTTAAAGTCTTTTACTTTTGAGTTTTTCGAGTGAGGGAACCCCCTCCGGTTGGAGAACACCAGTCTCTGAACCCAAAGAGGTTTGTGGTTACCTTCGTGAATCTATCCTCAACCTAGTAGAATTCATAGAGTGCTAAGATATTGGTTCCGTTGCCGGGGACTCGAATTATCTAAATTTTCCCTGGGAAATATGCTTGTTTAAGAGAGTCTTATCATAGGATGAAGTGTAAAAATCACCTTGTATGGTACTGAGGTCGATTTCATGTAGGAAATCTGGCTCCTAAGAGACACACCAGACAAAACCATGATCCAGACCCTCTAAAGCCCATTGATAATCCTAAAAGTCTTATCAAGAGAAATAAGGTAACTGAAAAAGCCTCATCACCTCAGTTCCCTTTGAACAAATCTCACTCCTCCCCTGATAAATTATTCACCTTTGAAGATCTTGAATTTTATTTGGCTTTTGAAAATTCTCTTTGTAGGAAAAAAATATGAAAATTTCATCTCTTAAATTATGATAAATGAATCAGTATTGAGACCTTCCATCAGTCCTGTCAAATCCATTTCACCTAAAGACCCATTAATTCAGTCCCAAAGTTTTCAAAATTTGTTGGATCAGTTGCTACATACCGTCGAAAAATTAGAAATATTTCAGTTTGACAACCAATATTCAACTGCTACTCGCTTTTCTCACGATGACCCATTATCTGTTGTCCCATCATCTGCACCTTCCATAATTTCATATAGCAGTACACTTTCTGTTTCGTTTGCTACTCATACACTTCCTGTTTCCAGCACTACTGTTAGTGCGACCATCTGTCAAACACCAACTATCGTAACAAGATATGCCCCTTTGGTTCTCCATGGAAAACTGCATGATATGCCTAAAAAATATGGTCAAATACTTCCCTAGTACGATGGTATAGGGGAGGTCACAACAAAGAAACATGTGGATAAAATCAATGATTTTGAGGACTTGGAAGACATGGACCATGAGGATGTGAAAGTAAGGTTGTTCGCTCAAATTTTCTCTAGTGATGTGAAGAAATGGTTTAGGAATAACCGCCCTACTGCTTATGCTAATTATCAGGAGTTAGAAGATGATTTCCTAAAAAGATGGGGCGAGAAAAAGAATCCTCTGCAAATTCTGGATGAGTACAACAATATTAAAAGGAAGCCTTGAAAAGCAGTTCAAGTTTTTTCTGCAAGGTTTAATAAAGTTTATAACTCCATCCCCGCAGACATAAAACCTCCTCCTGGGCTTTCTCTCTCCATTATACTGATTCTTTTGACCCTGAGATGGCATACCGAATCAGGGAAAGGAATCCAAAAATGCTTGAAGATATGCAAAGCAACGCGTTCAATGTAAAGGCCAATTTTTTGGCAAAGAAGGCTAAGTAGAAAAAAAAGAGAAGAGTTACAATTAAGGAAGACCCTGCCACTTATTCTGATGCAAAATTTGATACACCGGTTAAAACCATGGAGAAGATGATGGAGAATATCTCTCTAACTGACCGGGCATCATCCAGAGAACCTCAAGTCGGTCCACAAATTATAAACCCAAATTTCGGAGGCAACCACAACTGCCAAATAAGCCACAAGAATAAAAAGGTCGGGAGTAGTCACAACATCAAATTAAACAACCTTTTTCAGCAAAAATATGCTTAGGAAAAAGATGGGGAGGAAAAGCAACTATCATAAGATCAAATCCTCTGCTTTGGTGTTGGGCAGTAGGTTGTCTATTCGACCCAAGAAGATCAAGAATAGGAGCAACTCAAAATCTGGCATCACAAGAAGAAGAATTGATGGCTACCCAATATCAATATGACATGATGACGATGGAGTCCGAGGAGAATAGAAAGGGCTTCCAAAATTCCATCATGCAAGTTAAACAATAGTACAATTTGAGAAATAGAATAGTGGGCATCAATGCAGCAAAAGGAGACAACAAACAAGATCCAAACAAAGAGGGAGGTGGCAACAAACATTGTGAAGAAGGATGCCCCTAGCACAAGTCCTCAAAAGAAGGATGTACCTAGTGCAAGTTCTCAAAGGAAAAAGCCTTCTATCACTATCTTGCAGAGGAAATAAGACACATCCAAAGATGCTGCGGAAAAGAAAGATGATGTCCATAAAGAGGTTGACAAGGTATCAAACCCTTTTAACCTTGAAGCCAAATTAGCTAAGTTGGAGGTGTCTATCCCTCTTAGTGAATTGTTGAAATGACTAGTATAGATCCCATATTTTGAGAGAATTGAAGTTTGATAAAATTTTTGATACAGTCAATATAGTTGAAGATCATCCAACTATTGTTTTTTGTCCAAAGATCAATGATAAGGGACATGATGGATAGGTGCCCTTGTTTTATGTTAGTTTGAATGTGCATGAGCGGTTTTTACACAATGCTATGCTGGATTTCGGGGCTTCACAAAATCTAATGCTGAAGGTGATCATGGAAAGGTTAGGCCTAGATATTACAAGGCCCTACAAGGACCTTTATTCATTTGATTCCATCAAGGTGGAGTACCTAGGATTAATCAAATATTTGGTGGTGTCCTTAACTCAAATTCCTTCAAAATGTATGGTGATGGATATAGTGGTGGTGGATATACCTCCCAAGTTTGGTATGCTCTTTTCTAGATCCCCGATGGCGAAACTGAATGGAGCAATGCAAACAGACATGTCTTACATTAAGGTTTCATTTTTCGGTGGTCATACAAGAATATTGTACCGTGAGCCACTCATGCAGTTTATGATCAATAGTAAGGATAAGCCCGTAAATCATCTAGTGTACGCTATCCAATTTGATTTGGACTCATTTATGTTTTTCAATTCAGGTTGTGCTAATGATAAAGATACTGTTGCAGATATAGAAGAAGAAAGAGACAAGGATCAAACTTTAGATATTTCAGATGAAAAATCAAAGCAGGACAACGAAGTAAACTCAGAAGAAAAGAGAGACAACAAAGTTGAATTTTATTTTTCAGACATTAGAAAAGAAGGCGCAGGTAAGGAAAAATCTGAACAAGGCAGTCATGAAATGGGGTGAAGACAACAAGAAATATTTCAGTGAGGTCAAGGCTGCATTGTCCCATGCTCCCACACTTGTCTTCCCAGATTATACACGTGAATTCATAATATTTTCTTTTTGTTTTGAACACAGTATCATTGTTGTCCTATTGCAAAAAAATCATCAGGGAATCGGACAACCCATCTCTTTCTTCGGTAGGATTCTCAGAGATGATGCCTTTAGATATGAAATAATGGAGAAGAAGGGATTGGATCTTGTCAAGGCATTGAAGGGCTTCCGTGTGTAGATTTTTCATTCCTATGTCGTGGCTTATGTACCTTGTGCTGTAGTCAAATACATTTTGACTCAAAGTGATCCAGATAGGAGGAGGGGAAAATGGACTGCTTCTATACTTGAGTATGACACCGAGATCAAGACAACAAAGTTGATTAAAGGACAAGGTTTGGCTTGAATGATGGCCAAATCGAATCCGCAGTCACTCCAAATAAATTCCTTGGTTGTCCTGATAGAAGATTAAGCTTCAAGCGTTTCCCAACCATTGCCAGAATTTTTTTTTATTCTTCCTGGTATGCTGATATTTTGCATGTGTTTCATCATTTACAAACACCTCCTCGGTTTCGGTCTACCCAAAACAAAGGCTCAATTTCTCAAACTAAAGGCATACAAATTTTTCATTGTTGATAAGTTTTTATACTGGAAGGACCCCGATGGAATATTGATGAAATTTTTGATAGGGGAGGAATCTCATAAAACAATAAAGGACTTTCACAAGGGAGATTTTGGTGGTCACCTATATTGGAAGAAAACAACAAATAAAATTCTAAGGGTTGGCCTTTATTGGCCTAGCTTGTTTTCTTATGTGTATAAGAGGGTGGCCAACTTTCAAGAATGTAAGCTGTTTGAAGGAAGAAATATGTTGCTTCCGCTACCTCTAAAACCTGTAGCAGTTGAGTCTCCATTCTAGCCATGGGGGCTCGATTTTATTAGCGAAATTCATCCCACTTATTTTTGACATCACATGTGGATATTGACGGCAACAAACTATTTCACCAAGTGCCGATTGAGGAAGTCCCGACTAGACAAGCTACAAACACAGTAATCATATAGTTTTTGGAAGGTAACATTATTTCTTGTTTTTGGAAGGTAACGTTTCTCTGATTATCGACCTATCTCCCTCTGCAACTGCATATACAAGATCACTGCCAAAATCATTGCTAACCGTATCAAACCCATCCTCTCTGAACACATTTCTCCTGAACAATTTTCTTTCCTCCACCATCGCCAGATTCATGAAGCTGTTGGCACTGCTCAGGAATTCCTACACTCCATCAAATGCAAAAAGTTCAAAAGCATCATTTTAAAACTGGACCTCGCTAAAGCTTTCAATCACTCTAATTGGCTCTTCATTCACATGATCCTCACCCATCTAGGTTTCCCCTACCACTTCATTAAATGGATCATGTGCTACATCACCAATGTATCTATCAGTGTCCTCATCAATGGATCTGCATCCTCATTCTTCCACTCGGAACAAGGACTCCGACAGGGGTGTCCTCTATCCCCTCTCCTTTTCCTCCTCATCATGGAAGCTCTGAGCCAACTAATCAGGGATGAAAAGCAACAAGGTCGCCTACAGGGAATCAAAATCACATAAGGGTGCACACTCTCCCATCTACTTTTTGTCAATGATGTTCTCATTTTCCTCAATGGATAAATTGGTGACATTCTATCCTTTTCAGCTGCACTTGCCACCTTCAGCATTGCCACTGGTATGGTATGTAATGCACAAAAATCGACCATATCTGATTTTGGATGCACTCTACAAGAGAGGGGATTGTCATTGAATAGATTCCCTTTCAACCCCTAGACCCCCTGGATGGTCTCTGATACTTGGGTTTTAGACTAACCCTCTAGTTATCGCATTACTGACTGGTCATGGCTTACTGCCAAATTGGAAAGAAGAATTTTTATATGGCACAACAGATGGCTATCTCAGGCTAGCCGTCTCACCTTAATTAAATCTGTACTTGATCTGAAAATGGTATGGATAACTTGTATGTATTTCAAGAACCTACCACTCAGTTTAAATTAAAATGATCTAGCTTTTACTTGACAATTTTGTGGAATTATTTACTTGAAAGTGGTGAATGAATTTTTGCTATTTATGTGTCTTAAATTCATTTGTTCTTGTTGTAATTTAAGATGTTTGAAATCAACAATATGCAGCAAATAATAATTCAAACACAATAGCAATTTTAATCTAGGAGTTCACCCGAAATCTCGTGGGCTAATTCTCCTTTGAGCTTTGTCATCTTGACTCAGCTCTTTGGGATTATGGTAAGTTTTTTTTTCCAAAGTAAATAATTAATTCCAATGAATACAACAATGATCCAAAGGACTGAAAATACCATAAATATCCCTCTAATGGCTGTCCAAATTTTGCAAACAACTTTAGGTTCTTGTTGACACGATTCCTTCTGTCGGTGCACTAAGCTACTCTGAGCTTCTAAATGGCACAAACTTTCTGAGAATTTGTTTCTGTCACTGAAACCACTCCTGCTGTATCCAACACACATCATTCATCAAATACCAACTGATAAATTTCTCAAATTGAGCACTGCATTCCCCAAATAGGCTATGCTCTACGGTTTGCCCAGGGCTGCACAGAACTTCAAATCAACTTCTCGAGATGTATAAGTTCTCAAAATGTTCTAAAACCATTTTCATTGGTTCCAAAATGTCTGAAATAGCCAAGTTAGACTATTTTTTCATCAAAAATGGCCTCCGGTTGCTCCGGTTTCGCCTCAATCACCAATCGGCAACCCTTGGCACTAGGGTCAAGGAAAACTTATCTGCTGAGTTTTCGACCTCCAAAAGTATTTAACACTTGCTGAAACCTTTGTAAATAGATTCAAAATGATTTTTTCAGCCAATAATTACCACTGGTTCACTGCAAATGGTCTCAAACAACTCTTTCTAAGCCCTACACTGCTGCTGGAAAAAGATGGCACTAATGACCCCTCGAACTTTAATGAAGCTTTTAAGCCTTCAAACGTTCCCTACAGGCTCTGTAAACCATTTCATCAGATTCTTAACATCTTAATTATCCAATTTTGACTATTGGAACTCTGAAAAAGGACTCTAACTCCCCTAGTTAGGCCTCAAACTGAAAATGTCTCATGGTGGCCCTAATGGCTCCTTTATCTTCCCTGAAGAAAAAGTTGCATAAGATCACCTCCATTTGACCTCAAACCTGTCCCAAAATGTTCAGGAGGTCGAAGAGACCCAAAATTGACTAAAATTTCATCCAATTTGGTTCAATAATGAGAGATTTATGACCAAAACCAATTTGTCCCAATTTCCTCCACTAAATGTGGGGCAACTGCCAGTTAACTCCACTAAAAGTGGAAGTCCGCCTAAATTTGGGAGCACCTCCAAAATCTCTGCCATATTAAATTCCACTTAATTGAAGCTTAATTAAATATTAAAACTGAGATTAGGCTTTTTAAGCGCTCTTAACATTAAGCTCCCACACTGGTCATATGATGAGGTTCCATGGGAGGAGGGCTGGCCCCTCCGTGCTTCGCCGGACCCACTCGACATTCAAAGTGCAATAATTTTTTCATATGGTGTCCATTTTTCGAACCGTTTGTGGCGCCGGAATCAGGAAGACAAGACCTATGCAACCATATTGGTTTTAACCCAATCCTATAACTTTGAATTTTGAGCTAATCCTTAGGTCCTTGATCTAGTTCTGATCAGTACTTGAGGTTACACCTGTCTACTGGATGTAACTTGCTTGGATACCTCGAGAAATCATTGATAGAATACAACATTTATGTTGTAGATTCTTATGGAATGGAAGCCGTGATGGACACACATATGCATGGGTTAAATGGGATCGCATCGCCCTCCCCAAAAAATGGGGAGGATGGGGCATCAAGAACCTAGATATCTTCGCAAAAGCGCTCGAAAAAAAAATGGGTTGGACGATAATGACCTCCAGGAATCTCTGGACTCAGGTGGTATATATGAAATATATTCGGCCCCTGAATATCATTGACTGGATAAGACAACCCTCTTGGAGTCATAAGAACATTTCAACAATCTGGAAGGCAGTCTTAGCCTCTCTCCTGCACATTCGTAATGGTCTGAGTTGGAGAATCAGATTAGGAAATTTGGCACGCATTGGAATTGATTCCTGGTCTGGGAGTGGGAATGCACACACCCTTCCCCGTGATATCATAAACCACCTATGTGAGCGCGACATACATTTCATTGCATAAATTGTTGATCCTCTGTCCACAACTCTCTATTTGCAGGGCTGGAAATCAGCAAATCAACTTGGCCTCCCTTGGCCGATGCACCAATCTTGGCAATCCTACATAGGGGCTCTATCTAAAGGACACATCCATATTGGCACTGGGGACAATGAAATAATATGGACACCCTATAAAACTAGGTATTACTCTCCCAAAGAGGGATATATACACATATACTCGGATCACTCACCACATGTGCATACTTGGAGGTGGAGGAGTATTTGGAAACTCAGAGCACCACCCCGCACCAGGATCTTCATGTGGTGCATCCTGTCAAACATTGCACCCACCATGGAAAATATACACAAAAGATCCATTTACGGCCCCTTCTAGTGCTCACTCTGTAGGATGGACTCTGAAACTATTGAACACCTCTTTCTCGGCTTTCACACCTCTCGGGAATTATGGACTTATATCCTCTCTGATTTGCACATCAACTCTCAGTGGATGGGACAGAACATTGTAGAAGATTTGAAAAACTGGTGGCAAATAGTCTCTCCGCAAAAGGCTCAGAATATCCCTCTCCTCATTTGCTGGGGTATTTGGCTGGCCAAGAATGGCATCATATTTCAGGATCGGCATCCCTTCTGGCACTCGATTACATCCTGCATCTTATCTACCTACAACTCCATCTCCGATGATGATACCCCTCGCCCTCCGAGAACCATTACACCAGAAGTTATTAACTTCAATCTCCCTTGGGCTTTCTTCGACGGGTCTGCCCAACTCTAGGGATGTGTTGGTGGTGCCCTTCTTCATATCACCCCTCAGCACTATTTCAAAATTAAAATGGGACTTGGACCTGGAATGAACAACTTCACAGAACTCATCACTCTTCGTCATATCCTACAGTTTTCATTAGAGCATGATGTTCATCACTTGCAAATTTTTGGCGATTCTAAAATCATCATCAATTGGTTCAACAACACTGCTACATGCCACGTGCACACACTTCAGAATATTTTGGAGGATATTTGGCATCTGAAAGCTCAATATTTATCCCTCTCCTGTTCTCACATTTACAGGGAACACAACAAAATTTCTGACAGTCTTTCCAAGGCGGCAACGATCTAGCATAGGGGGCTATGGCTCATAGAAGAACAGAAGGACCTCCAACACTTCAGCTATTACCATCAACCTTTCAATGACCAACCATACATATGATATCAGCTCTTTTTTGACAGTTTTTTGTTTATATGATCGACCTTAATTATTGTATATATTTTGATCGCCATATATGTACACCCCTTGGGGGTCTTTTTGACTGAACAATATGATGTGACCATAGTCACAAAAATGCATATGCAATGCATCTAAAACATGTAATTTTCAAAATAAATGAAAATTATGATTTTTCCTTGGGAAAAATAAAAACATTATTTCTTTTTTTGTTTGTTCACAAAATATTATCACAGATAATGCTGCAGCTTTCAGATCCAAAAAGATGATAGAGTTATGTCACAAATATAAATTTTTTCTAGGACACTCTACAGTCTACTACCCTCAAGGTAATGGCTTGGTAGAATCCTCGAATAAAAGTCTGGTAAACATCATCAAGAAAATGTTGTAGGAAGACAAGAAGAGTTGGCACAAAAATTTGGTACATGCGCTATGGGAAGACCATGTGAGTAATGAGAAGTTGATCGACATATCTCCATTTCAGCTGGTCTATGGAACATATGCTCTCTTTCCTTCCTCATTAGGAGTCCCAATCATGAAGCTATTGCATGAGGCAGAAGTAGAACCAAATGACATGCAATGAAGGATTGGACAAATGATTCAGCTTCAGGAGTCCAGGGAAGAAGTGTTTAAGAACACAACTAATTCAAGACAAAATCAAAATGTTATATGATAGGATAACAAAAATAGTTGATTTTCAGATTGGAGATCTGGTACTAAAATGGGATGCCAGGAGCGAAGTGAAAGGAAAGCATGGGAAGTTCGAGAATTTTTTGAAAGGTTCATTCAATATTGCTGCGTTCAGAGGGGAAAATGCTTATCTGCTCTAGAATTTTTCAGATGAACTAGTTGGAGTAGGGCCTGTGAATAGCAGGCTGCTAAAGCATTTTCTTACCTAATTCCATGATTGGAGCATCATTTCATTGTACATACCATTTTAATCTTTGAATACTGCAAGTGTGGGCAGTTTGTGTTGGGATTTGAAGCCCGAAGTGAAGGCCCTAAGGTCTCAACATTTTACTGTCATAAATAATTAAGCCGGTCTGCTAAATATTTTCTATCATTCAATAATCAGTTTCATTTATTTCAGTCAGTTAGATTTGTTTTTTTGGACTGTTTGTCATTTTCAGTTTATATGTTGACTATGTTGCCAAATGGATAAGCTTCTGGTTTGCGTTATTGTTCTTGGCACCTCACAGGGAGGTTGCCATCCCCAATGGAGACAATGTTAGAGTCAGTTAGTTTGTCAATTTTCGAATGTATTTGAATTTGAAATTTTTTGTCATGAAATGAGTCAAAACTCATACACATCTTACTGTCATGAGTTTGACCAAGCACTATATGGGAAGTCATCATGAGTTTGGTTGTCAAAGTTTTGGTCAAGAATATGAAATGGTGTTTAAGTCTTTGGTAACTATCGTCACAAATTTTGAGTCAAGTGGGTCGTGTCTAAATGCTCGTATGTTATAAGGTTCATATGAACATCTATTTACAGTCAAGGGGATGTTGTTCAAGGCATCATGGTTTGAATATCATACTTATTTGCTACTTCTTATATCCCATATTCCCTTCAAAATTCATCATTCATATACTCTTCCCCATCTCCTATTCCTATTTTCCCTTATCCTCTTTCATTATCCTTTAACCCTACATATCCTACTCCCCTGTCCCCTTATTCCCTTCTAAAATATTTCATATCCCCATATACCAAACCATTCTTATCCCCCCATTCTATCTTAATCCTGTTTCCTTTTTATGAATCATTATTACCCATGGTGGGCACATAACACCCATATCCTCATACATTAATCCACCCCCTCGCACTCATATCTATCACCCAAATATTTCTAAGTTCCCATGCTACCACATGATTATTCATTACGCGGAGCGTTGAAATAAATATCATTGTCTGTCACACCATTAAATTGACTCAATCAAATTTGAATGTTCACGACAAATTTTCCTTTTTCATTGAATTTTGGTTGCTTATGGTTGATTTGGTTTGTGGTGCATGAAACTTCGTGGGTTGATCACATGATTGAAGATAAAACGTAGGAGAACATAGGTCGCTATGCCATCTCTACGCAGGACGTTGCATAACCACTACACAACGAATTCATTGAGGATGTCTGCTACTACCCAGACATTTTTCAGTTGGTGTGAGACGCTACGTATCCCCTGCCTACATGTCCCTACAGGTATTTTTAAGGTTCTAGTTATCAGAGGTCAGAGGGGTCAATGTGCTACATAGTTGGAAGCCACCTTAGCCCATTTCCATCAACCAAGTGTCAACTATTAGGAGAAACATGTCTTGGCAGTGTGCTACCCAACTGCTACCTAGTCAATGCACAACACTATCAGTCCACTGTCAGCTTTTTCGAATTTTTCTATTTTTTGTTTTGATGGATATGGTTCAGAGATTTAGACATTTGTCTAGATATTTTTTTCTTTAAGATAGTGATAAGCATTATTAGTTTTTTGTCTTTTATCAATTCGGAAAAGGATTGTAAACAATATTAAGTTTCTACTCTTTAGTTTGTTTTCTATCTTCTCCATTTGATTGAGGATACATTGCATCCAACTACTGATTAATCTATTATGTATGCCTATATAAGATGAAAAAATGAATGAAAATAGGGTTGGAGAGTATTAATATCAGCTTTTAGACTTTGGTGTATGGTTTTTGTGTTTATACTTTAATGAAAGAAAGGATTTAGATGCACAAATTTTCCCAACAATCTCTGTAGAGGATATTGTGGTATGACATTTTGGATATATGTTTTTCTTGTGTCTCTCTTATGTAAAATTTTCTTAAAGTCTGGAAGAGGAATTAAGTAATTCTAGAATTCAAATAAAGTTTGTTCCATTTTTACTATATCCTGATGTTTCATTTGCAAATGAAGAATTTTTATTCCCTATTTGTTATTTGTTTCCTTTAAGCTTTGTTGTATGTAAGATAAATTTCTTTCTTTGTTTTCCCACTGTACTACATAACTTTGAATTTTCCAAAATGTGTATCAAGAATAGATCTGTGTGATGACTGGGTTATGCATGGAAATTATTGGTAAAATTTGATCACCTACACCTACACCATATCTCAGAAACTTTTGTTAATCCCCCAGCTAAATATTTAAAAGAACTCTTCAGATTTGGTCTCTATTTAATAAATTTTCACTTTAAAGTATTTTACTTTTGAGTTTGTCGAGTGAGGGAGCCCCCTCCGATTGGAGAAGACCAGTCTCTCAACCCAAATAATTTTGTGGTTACCTTCGTGAATCTATCCTCATCCTAGTAGAATTCATGGAGTGCTAACAACCCCAAATGAAATCTGAACTGACCTATTTATAATTGTTTCCCCATCAAATAAACTGACCTGTTGGAGCGTGAGCCAACATGTTATTTGGAGGAGATTTTTTATTCCATATTGTTAAGCAGGTAAATCGTCTCTGTGGACAGAGACGATCCCTCTAGCCCTAGAGTGGGTCTAGAAACAAAGAGACATGCTAGAGTGTTGATTCCTAATTACTGAATGAAAGAGGACACGGTAGATTGACCTACCTGGAGTCCAATGCTGTTGTCGTTGCTGTAGTGGTGGTGGCCTCTCGCTCCTGCCTTGGCGAGTCACAATACTTCAGCCGTCATGCTCGGATACCTACACAGAGAACAGAAAACAAGAACAACATATGACATAATAACACTTCATTCATAACTATTAGCTAGTCAAATAAGGCTAAACACATTGCATTAAACAAATGTCATAACACAAAAGTGGAACCAAACAATAGTCACGTATATGTATTGATAGAAGGAAGAGATACAACCAAAGCTTTGACATCGAGGTCTCCTCCAACGAGGTTCAATCGAAGCACATCTCAAATTTTTGTCAGGGAATTCAGACGGGATGAAGGCATGGACTCAAGCTCTCTCAGAAGGCATGGATTCAAGCTCTCTCAATGTAATTCCTTCTTATTCTATCTCTTCAGAAGTTCTGCTATAGTATGTTCAATTCTCCAAGTTCAGCTAGCTTATGCAAAGAGAGATAGCTTCTTTTTATAGAGGAAAATGAGGAGGTTAGGATCCCTACAAAGGTGGGAGGGAGGCCTATCCTTTAGGAGGTTCCCATAAGAGGTGGAAACCATAAACCAAAGGAGGAATTCGTGGTTTATCAGTTCAACCACTCCCAATGACTCATCCTCGAAGTCGTTGGAATGGAATCTCCACCTCTATTTTTAAAAAACATTCCATAAACAACTCGGTGCGGGTGGCTAACTGAGACAGAGCGCCAGCTGGCACGAGGCCCAGTTTTAATCTTCCTCTTTGGCGCGAGGGCATAACTGAATACTCATGCCCAGAAAAAAACATGTTCTTTTGAGTCTCTGCTCAGGGAATTGTCAACAGAAGGAATCTTACTCTCATGAAAAGGGATACAATGATGGTCTTTACAAGGCACGACATTGCTTATTGATCATGGAAATGACCCTCCAATGGGAGAGATGGGTATTGCAGGGACAATGAAAAAATGTTGTGTAATAGATTCCCCCTAAAGCATGAGGTCTGAGGGAGAGGGAGGGGCGAAATGATTTATGAGAACGTGTTCGAACCAAACACCGCTGTCGGAAAACCTGAAATTACGAATACAACTGATATCTCTGATACATGAACATGTGGTATGGGAGCAACCATCCATAATAGAGTGTTTAAAAACTGTGATCCAAGGTATGGACGCAACCATCGAGTAGTAAGGATCAACAAATAGACTTAGGTATGGTCGCAGCCATCCAATCAAAAGAGTCATGCGATAAGTCATAATAATCCACAAAAATCTGCAGTCTGGATTTTATTAGACAAAACCCAGGGTCTTGCGCTCCATCTCGACCCGAACAAGTACAGATTCAAGCATGAAAATATATGAGCTGAAGTCGAACATGCAAGAAAATCACCTGATTACCAGCTAATGATGAAAGCTGTTAACATGCACGAGAGAAACCACCAATAATGACAATGGCTCTCAAGGTACAACCGGTAAAATCCATGGAATGTGAACAATGATATGGCGTCAAACACCTGCAGAATCACTCGATTGAAGGCCAATGAGGTGGACCTTGCATCGAATGCGAAGAACCTCCCATTGAGGCATGCAGGCTCCAAGGTACCAGAAGGGAGTCTCTAGATCAAATTCCTGGATAATGAGCTGAAGTTGACAGGAAGCGACTTGATCGAAGGTGGGCCATAATTTTTCCCACATCATTGACACGAGACACACTAACATAATGATAGTGAATCAGGACCAACAAAGAATCATGGGGAGGTTGAAAATTGCAGAGGAAAAACTTCTCTTGAACATATGAACGACATGACTCTGGATTTGGCAGTATTTGACATCAAGGGATATGAGGTCATGGTGACGTGGCAAAGAGAAAATGAGAAGTCAAAAGAGATTACCCAAACCCATGGAGGAAAAAGTGACAAAATGAGATGTCCCCAACCCGACACGAATGCAGACACGTGTCATGTTTAAGAGCGACATACTGCCAACATAAATAAAACTTGGTTCCATTTTCCCCCACCATTTCTGGCGAGTACCCCAAGTATTTTTTAAAACAAGCTTGAAGGGGATAACATATGCTTGTGCTGTAAGTTTTTCCTTCAGACAAATCCATCCTAGTACATTTTACGAGCCCTAGGAAGGAGGAACTCAAATAACGTTATGGTGACGAAGTCCGATGTCATCAGAGTTTAACGAGTTTGACAAAGGGAGAACTCGACATCTTTTCATGTTTTGAGAGTTTGAAAAGAAGGTATAAAATAAAACTCCAGCATGGCCCTTTTCGTAAATAGTCTCTCAGATCTGAAACGATAGAAAAAAATATCTGAAAGAACCTCTTAGTCGCGATAGGCTAAGGTATTCATTTTTCGTAAATAATCCATCCCAACCTGAAAAAGGGGTAAATGTATATTGGGTAGATATCGTTTCACAGCCATTTAATGAGTTCAAAACGACAAGAGTCTCGTCAATATTTTTAATTTCTAAGAGTCAGAAAAGAGCTAAAAGTTGACTCCTCCTATAGGAACGAGTGGTATTACGGGTAGCAACTGGTTCCGGTGATGGTGGAACTTATCAGAACATGATAAAAGTCAAGAGGCTGGCTAACAAGACCACCCATTGCATCAATTCCTCAGTAATGGGTAAAACAATCAATTGAAGGCATATCATCGGCCAAGGAGATGGTGACGACGGAATGAGAAAACCAACACTCGCCTGGCAAAACAGGCTGATAAAATGGAAATCACGAGAGGTAAAATAAGAACAGTTTCATTTTTACACAAGCTTTAAATCATGAAACTTT
This sequence comes from Pinus albicaulis, assembly GCA_034641835.2. Taxonomy (NCBI): domain Eukaryota; kingdom Viridiplantae; phylum Streptophyta; class Pinopsida; order Pinales; family Pinaceae; genus Pinus; species Pinus albicaulis. The sequence goes on along the minus strand of CM076581.1, from coordinate 1,406,297,829 downwards.
GCTTGAGGTTGGTTTTATTTTTACACAAGCTTGAAACTGAAACAGAATATGCTTGGAACCGGTTTCATTTTTACACAAGTTTGAAACAAAAATAAACTATGCTTGGGATTGGTTTCATTTTTACACAAGCTTGAAACAAAGATAAAATATGCTTGAAAAAAGGGCATGCCCCCAGCATGGTGACTCAATTCGAGGCTTGAAAAATGGGCATGCCCCCAGCATGGTGACTCAATTCGAGGTACATTCCCCCCAAGCTTCAGTCCATATGAAAGGCATATGGAGTGAATGTTCAAATTACGAGATCAAGAGAAAGACTCGACTGGGATTTTACGAGATCATATCAAAAACTCGAAATGAACATGAACGTGTTTCATTGTTTTAATGAGGTTGACACATTAAAAGAACTATCCTCATGAAATAATTCATTTTTTTAATGAGGTTGACATAGAAAACGAACTATCCTCAGACAAACTTGTTTCATTTTTTAAGGAGCTTGACACAAGAAAATGAGCTTTGCTCCGAATGACCTTTTACCATAACGAATAAGAGGTCATGGCTTCCAAGAGGTTTGCATCTGATGGGAGAACAAAATCCTGGAAATCACAATCGAATGCCCCCAGTAGATGGTACTCGATGGAACCATCACTGGATGAGGGCAACGAACAAGTGGCCACATAATTAACCCGTGGCAGGGAAGATATAATTGGTGGATAAAGACCCGGAAAGGACGATGGTGGGCCAACTGCCACCTCTGGACCAAAGAATGAAAGCTGATCAATGGCCACGATCACACGAAAGAGGGAGGAGACAAGTGCGCCCATGGCATAAGCATAGTCGCGCCCCAAGAGTAAATTGAAATCCAAGGGGCCTAGAACAACCATCACGTCTATATAAATGTTTTTCCCTCTCAAAGTGATCGATAACTCTGGAAGGATCCCTAACAGTTGACTGGTTCCTCTGTTAAATGCCAACAGATTCTACGTAACAGGCATAAGCAGTGGAGAACCAAAAGCTTTCCAAGTAGTTGAAGACATAACACTAATAGACGCGCCTTCATCTATAATTGTGCTAGGTACAACCATATCGAAGGCCTGTACCATGATCTCAAATGGCACATAAGAAGGCAGACGGTATCCCGCAAATAGACTCCAATCGAAGGAAGGGACCAAACTACTTGGAGGGGGAACCATAGAAATGAGATGGTCATCCCTTGGTGTTACCGGGGCAAGAGGAGAATCCTCCTGGACCTCAGATACGGGAGCAAGAAGAGTAACTTCTTGAGTCACAGGGATAGGAGGATATTTCTCCAAGTCCGAGGAATCTGAAGAAACAAGAAGAACGTGAGGGGGATGAGATCTACTATTAACGGAAAAGACCTGATGAACCACAGGCGGGATTAGATCAACCGATTCGACGACCAATGGTTGGTTGGGAACATGTTCTTGAATTTTAATTTCCGAAGGAATAGGATCCACCAAGGATGAATCTTGATCGATGGGTTGATCAACTAGCGGAGGACTCAAATAAAGCTTCTGGTAATTGGTCGGAAGGCAGGACATAGAAATAGTAGGGTTGTCCAACACTCTCTTGGCTTCATCCATGTACGGACAAATGTGAATGGGATGATGCCCTTCACACAACCTACAAGGATTGGTAATATTACCGTGTTTCTTATGAGTCTTATCATTACTAGTCGAAGATGTGCCACCAATATGACTTCCAGAAGCCAAAGGCAACGACAAACGGCCATTGGACCATACTTCAAGTACCTTGGGAATGCCAGGGAAGTATCAAAGAAGATGGTCACCTTTGCAAAACATGCAAGGGAATTTGAATTTTCGTGGAAGGTTGGATGGTTTATCAATGGAAGGTGTCTTAGGAGCAACAACTGCAGCGTCATCCTCTCGCTTAACATATTTCTTATTTTTCGTCTTCTTCTTCTTCTTCTTAGCCACCTGGTAATTACTAGAATCCAGACTGTCACTAGGCATAATTACACATAAAAAATAACCGAGAAGCAAGAAAAATTGACCAAAAGACTCATTAAGTATGTCAAACCAAATCCTACAGGAGTTGGCATGATTGTAAGGCTATATTTAGTGCCAAACAGGGGTTTTCGCGACTACAAAAAAAGCAACCTGCGCCAATCGGCGCAACTGTTCAGACGAAAAATGCGCCAAGCTGGTTTACTATGGAAAAAAGGGAAAAACCAAAACTCAATGAGCATAGGTCAATCTTGACACTCTGGAGCTGAATAAAGGAGGTAAACTAAGCAAGCAAACCAGAAAAAGACAGCTAAGCAAATCAATGATTGAAACTGACCCAACAAGATGAAACAACAAACTCACACTGATCCCCAGTGGAGTCACCAATTTGTTAAGCAGGTAAATCCTCTTTGCGGATAGAGACGATCCCTCTAGCCCTAGAGTGGGTCTAGAAACAAAGAGACATGCTAGAGTGTTGATTCCTAATTACTGAATGAAAGAGGACACGGTAGATTGACCTACTTGGAGTGCAACCCTATCGTCGTTACTGTAGTGGTGGTGGCCTCTCGCTCCTGCCTTGGCGAGTCACAATCCTTCAACAGTCATGCTCGGATACCTGCACATAGAACATAAAACAAGAACAACATACGACATAATAACACTTCATTCATAACTATTAGCTAGTCAAAGAGGGCTAAACATATTGCATTAAACAAATGTCATAACACAAAAGTGGAACCAAACAATAGTCACGTATATGTATTGATAGAAGGAAGAGATACAACCAAAGCTTTGATGTCGAGGTCTCCTCTAGCGGGGTTCAGCCGAAGCGCGTCTCAGATGTTTGTCAGGGAATTCATACGGGATGAAGGCATGGACTCAAGCTCTCTCAGAAGGCATGGACTCAAGCTCTCTCAACGTAATTCCTTCTTATTCTATCTCTTCAGAAGTTTTGCTATAGTATGTTCAATTCTCCAAGTTCAACTAGCTTATGCAAAGAGAGATAACTTCTTTTTATAGAGGAAAAGGAGGAGGTTAGGATCCCTACAAAGGTCGGAGGGAGGCCTATCCTTTAGGAGGTTCCCATAATAGGTGGAAACCATAAACCAAAGGAGGAAGTCCGTGGTTTATCAGTTCAACCACTCCCAATGACTCATCCTCGAAGTTGTTGGAATGGAATCTCCGCCTCTATTTTTAAAAAACATTCCATAAACAATGACGCGGGTGGCTAACTGAGACAGAGCGCCAGCTGGCGTGGGTCCCGGTGTTAATCTTCCTCTTCGGCGTGAGGGCATAACTGACTACTCGTGCCCAGGAAAAAACATGGTTTTTTGAGTCTCTGCTCAGGGAATTGTCAACAGAAGGAATATTACTCTCATGCAAAGGGATACAATAATGGTCTTTGCAAGGCATGACACTACTTATTGATCACGGAAATGACCCTCCAATGGGCGAGATGGGGATTGCAGGGACAGTGAAAAAAATGTTGTGTAACACATATTGAAGCCGACTTGCTAGGAGATGTGTGTGCTTGTCTTGGAGGGTATTTTTAATCTTTCACTAAATTATACAAATATGTAACATGCCGACGAAGGGTCCTTCATACATGACATAGACTTAAATTGAATTTTATGACTAGATGACAAATTCTAAAGGCTCACAATGGGAGCCATCACTAAAACTAAAATTCCTTGCTCATGAAGCCCATGAGACAAGCATTACAATAATAATTTTATTTTTATTCCTTACATCAATTACATAAAATCATAATTACACATGTCATTATGAAGACCAAACCTAGTTACACTTTTCAACACTCCCTCTTAACTAGGAAGGTATTCATAATGGTACTTGGTCATTCTCAATCTGAAGAATTCTCATAATAAGAGTTGGATTGGTATCCCATCTGTTTAGCATCATATCACCAACATTTTCACATAACAAGGCGTTAGGATAATAGCTCTATCTCTCCACAGGATCATATCAAAATGTTGGTGAGACCAATGATGTATAAACAACCTCACCAATGTATCTCTCGGAGCATACCCCACCCAGGTTCTCAGAGTGTGTTCCACCAGGACTATTCTTATCTTGGACTTCTATTCCTCAAATAGTATCAGTCCCTTACAACTACTCTTGTCTTGGATGTCATAACACATCCTCAAAGAGCATCAGATGCCAGATGTTTACCCAATCCTCCATTATGTTTTCCCAAGTGAAGATGATACTTGTGTGTCTATCTCTCCCTCTTAATTAGGGAGGACATGTCTATTCCAATTAAGGAATGTACTCATTCATACGAAAGGAATGTACCTAAGCTCCCTCTTGGCTTAGGAATTTTTCTTCCAAGTTTCTAGCAAGTAAGAAACTTGTTTCCAGACTCCCTCTTAATTAGGGACCCACATCAAATCCTTAGGTGGAGATGATGGAATAATCAATTTCTTGTAGAAATCCTTCCTTCGATGTCATGAGTTTCTTATTTTTCATTAAGTCTAAATACATTGGGACTTCTTCACAGGGTTAAAACCATCCATTACTTTCATCCTTGAGGCATCTCATCATTTCTTTCATTAGAAAGTGATCCATCAATCCATATTTGGCCTTCCTTCATGCCATGATCCTTTGTTAATGCCATGTTTACTTAAGGATATTTCATCATACTATATGGTCATCAATGGTGGAATACATCCATAGATCTTCCCTTGGCATCCCTGCATAAGCCCATCGAGATATCATTCAAAAGAGGAAATGAGCATTAAATCAAAATTACCTTTGTGATGGTCTTGCATCATGACATATTCTAGTTTGCATCAACATCCTGCATACATATCAACACATCTCCCAGATAGATATATATTTTCAAGGGCTTCTTTATTTTTCCGACTCCATCAGAGTCTTCATATCTTTCATCAAGATATATGTTACACAACATTTTGTCACCGTCCCTGCAATCCCCATTCCGTACATTCGAGGCTCATTTCTGTGATCAAAATAAAGTGTCATGCCATGCAAATACCATCATTGCATCCCTTGCCACGAGGAAAACATTCCTTATATTGACTATTTCCTGAAAAGACCACCAAAAACACCTGTTTTTGCCTTGGCACTGGTATCCCGTTATGCACTCGCTTGAATGAGGCAGATTAACACTGGCCCCCGCCAGCTGGTGCTCTATCTCAGTTAACTACCAGCGCCAATCTGTTTATGGATTTTTTTTTTTTTAAATAGAGGCGAAGTTTCGATCACAACAACTTCATGGATGAGTCATAGGGAATGGTTCGACTGAATAACCACGACTTTCCTCCTTTGGCCTCTTGTTTCCACCTTTTGGGGAAACCTCCAAAGGGATAAGGTCTCCCTTCCACCATAGTAGGGATCCCAAACTCCTCCTCTCCCTCTATAAATATAGCCATCCTCCATTGATGAAGCTAGCTGAACTGAAGATATTGTAGCAGAAACGCTGGAGAGAACAGAAGAGTCCCTTATTGAGAGAGCTTAGGCTTGTGCCTTCATCCCGTCCGAATTCCCTGACATTCATCGAGATGCGCTCCATCTGAACCCCGTTGAAGGAGGCTACAACTTCAAGGCTTGGTTGTAACTCTTTCTTCTATTAATAAATATGTATAACTATTGTCTAGTTCCCATGTCACGTTGATGTGTTTTATTGATGCAATATGCTTAACCGTCCTTTACTGGTTAGTAATTATGAATGAGATTGTTGTTTTGTATGATGCTCTTGTTTGTTGATCTTGTGCAGGTATCCAAGCATCGCGGCGAAAGGATCGTGACTTGCCGAGGTAGGAATTGAGAGGCCACCACTACAATAGCCACAATGACAACATTGGAATCCAGGCAGGTCGATCTACCTCGTCTATTTCATTCAGTAATTAGGAACCTACACTCTAGTTTGTCCTTTTGTTACTAGATCCACTCTAGGGCTAGAAGGATCGTCTCTATCCGCAGAGAGGATTTACTTCCATAAAAAATTTCTCCACTGGGGATCAGTGTGAGTTTGTCTTTTGCCCTTGTCAAGTTGACTTCGGTCGTTTGCATGTTTATCTATCTTTTCTGGTCTGTTTGCTTGATTAGAATCCTCTTGTTCAACTCCAAAGTATCAATATTGACCTTTTCTCATTAGATTTCCCATTCTCCCATAGGTATTCGGCTTGGCGCTATTTTTGATTGAACAGTCGCGCCGAGTGGCACATGTTGCTTATGTTTCACTAGCACCAACCTCCGTTTGGCGTGGATTACCGCCTTACAGTCGCGCCAAATCCTGTAGGGTTTGGTTTGATTGCTTTTTTGATTTTTTTTGGTCAGTTGTGCTTGCATCTGGGTGGATTTCTGATTTTCAATTGTTTTGTTGAGATTGTTTTGACTATCATAGACTTATTATTCTCAGTTGTAGGTCTGTTTACTTGTCAGTGCAGTTTATGGCCTTAGGGTTTCTGAGTGTCTTAGCTCACTGAGCCCTTTTGATTGGAAGTTGAGTCTTTTTATTCTTGACATTTCTTGGTCAATTGCGTTTAATTATTTTGATCCTTTGAGTATTTGTTTTGATTGAATGATCATTTCAGATTTCATTTGATTATTCTTCTTGCTACTCCAAGCACAGATCATGTTGCTTGTTTGGATCGTTTCAAAGTTTTTCTTTGATTGGAAGAGCGTGCCATTGGTTTGAGTGCATTTTTGTGTTTGTATTGATTTCTTTGAATTATTCAGATTAGCTCTTTACATTCGCAATCCTCGAACTAGTACTTGTTTTGTTTTTTCGTGTAATTAGTGCATTGTATGCTTCATTTCATTGAAAAAATAAAAAATTTCATTCTTTCGTTTGCATTAAAAAGGAAAGTTCTTTTGCATAACTAGTGAATGATTAACTAGGAAAGAATTTTTCATTTTTCGCTTGATTAAATTAGATGCATTAGCGGATTTCTTCATTTGGTTTCATTTGATTGCTATTGTTTGAAAGATCTCTATCCTTCTCGTAATTAGCGTTCATTGAATGGAAAATGGTGTTCATTTGCATATAGTTTGCATTTAGGAAATTTGAGATAGAAATTCGGTAGGGCCTTGAAATTGCAACATAATTCAAGGTCAACTTTAAAATCAATTGAATTAACCTTAGGAAACATTGGAACCTAGCGCAAATATTTTAGTGGTCTAGGCTAGAGACGTGTTTCGGAATCTTAAAACCTAGTAGCTGTCGTTCGCCTGTTGGCTTTAGACAACGCTAGTACAGACTTGTGCTCCCCGTACCATCGAGTATATAAAGGGATACCCCTATAGGTTCAAATCCTTTATCCATAGGAAGCCGAGTCTGCTGCCTTTAACCATGATACACTGAACACAACATTCGGGGAGACTGCCTGCACGTATGAAAATTCTTTGGTCATTTCTCTTTCATTTGATCAGCAAGGTGTATATGGAAGTTCACGGAAACTTGGTACACCCTCTTTCTTAGATTACTAGAGTAGTCATTTTGATCTTTTCGTGACTCTTTAAAAAGAGAAGAGATCATCGACCATTTGTCCTTTCACTCTCGTTTAAAATTGAAAGTGACTAGAGTCATCTTTTGTCTGTTTCTCGACTCTTAAAACATGAAACAACAAAGTCCGGTTTCAATGTCATAAAATTAATTACCCACGATTACATGCCTGTTAAAATTTTGTTACTTGGCTTGTTTTTGTTTTTCCTTAGGCCTGGTATTGAAGCCTTCTTTTTGCTATCTCTTTTTCCTTTTCTATTTTGAAATATAGTCACAGTGGTGGAACCACCAGTTTCATCGTCTTCTTCACTGCCTCCTAGTGGTAGTTACTTTCTTGAAGTTTCTTACGAAACCCCTCAGTCCAGTAGGTCTGCTAATTTTTTGCAGTCTATTCTCCCGACCGTTTTACCTCTCGCTACTCGATCTCCTCCTGAAGAGCCAGTTGATTTCAATTGGCCTCCTCCAAGTGCGTGGTCTGGTTTTGGGGACGAGGAAGAATTCCCTCCTCTTACTTCGGGATCACCATTTGTAGCTGCGGCTATACCCCCTAGTCCTTGTCGTCTTTTTGACGATCTTACGACTTCATCAGATATGGATTCTTCGAGTCCTGTTGATAGTGAAGGATTTCCTGTTTCTACAGGAGAATATCAACTTTTCCTTGAAGATCTTCCGCATGTTTCTGTTCAATCTTCTCCTCAATCGGTGTCACTTCCACCCGGTTATCGGACTTTGAGTCAGATTATGTCTGGTGTTGCATCCATAGCACAATCCAGTACATTAAATCACCCTAGGAGTTCGTCCTCCATTCATTGGGTCTGTCACCTTCGACACTGAGTTCGTCGGTTATTGTTACATTTGTCCCAGTCCGACCTACCGTCTGTGTAGCTTCATCTACACTGGTTGTTACGACACAGTCGTCAGAGTCTTTTTTCACACTCGTAGGTTTATAGTACTTAATCCTACGTGGCCTATCAATCAGGGTTCGAGCAAATCAGAAGCGCGAGCGCTGCAGGATAATCACTACTACATAAAGATAATCATGTTGCTTTCTAGATAATGGTAGACCTCCAACAAAATCCATAGAAACACTTTCCCATGGTATAGAAGGTACTGAAATTGGCGTATATAAACCAAGATTCCTATTGTTAGGCTTGCTTGTAGCACATAATGAACAACCTCTAATGAAACTTGAAACACTATCTACCATGCGAGGCCAATAACAATACCTCTGTAAATGTGCCACCATTTTTCTTACCCCTAGATGTCCAGCAATAAGAGAAGAATGAGCTTCTCTCATGATGCTTAGTCTCTCCCCCTGTGGTATACATAACTTGCCCATATGAAACAGATAATTATTATGCAAATGATAATCATTCTCCTCAACATGATTCCCTTCACTCAAGTTAGCATACACCTCCTTAAAATCAACATCTGATGCATACTGTTCTATGTAGCTCTCATGTACAATAGAATCATTCTTAAGTAAAGTAGTAGCACTAATAATAGGCCTTGAAAGCATATCAACAACTTTATTGTAAATACCAAGTGAAATTGTTGTAGGAAGCCCTTCCATCTGAAATGTCGTGATTGTTGCAATTTACTTTGCGATTGCAAGTACTGTAAAGGCTGATGGTCGGTATGAACAACTGTTTCTTTGCCCATCAAATACTGTTTCCACTTTTTGATGCTTTGTACCAACTCATACAACTCCTGATCATATTTAGGATAATTCACAATAGCACCATTAAATGTCTCAGAATGAAATGCGATAGGCTTACCATGCTGTAGGAGAACTGCACCCATGGCATAATCACTAGCATCGGTCTGAATCTCGAATGGCTGTCTCAAGTCCAGTAATGCAAGGACTGGAGCTGAACTTATCTTCTCTTTCAAATACTCGAAAGATTTCTGTTCTTTCCTCCCCATTGGAAAGCACACTTCACACTTGTCACTGCATGCATAGGAGCTGCTATGGTAGATAAGTTAGAAATAAGCTTCCTCCAATACTGAGCTGCACCCAAATTTTTTTTTACCTCTGTAATGGATTTGGGAGTAGGCCAATTCACAATGGATTCTACCTTAGAAGGATCAATTCTCAAAGCACCTCCTCCTACTATGTGTCCCAAATAAACCAAAAAAGTCTTTCCAAATTCACACTTTGACATTTTAAGAAACAACTGATTTTTCTTCAAAATATCAAGTACTTTCTTAACATGCATGACATGCTCTTCTCTAGTCTTGCTAAAAATTAATATGTCATCTAAGTAGACAATAATGAAATCATCAAGAAAAGGACGTAAGACATCATCCATTACCCGCATGAAAGTTGCAGGTGCATTGCATAAACCAAATGGCATAACAAGCCACTCAAAGAGTCCCTGTTTGGTTTTAAATGTTGTCTTCCAAATGTCACTTTATGCAATTCTAACTTGATGATAACCACTACGTAAGTCTAACTTAGTGAAATATTTAGCATCTTTCAACTGATCTAAAAAATCATATATCCTTGGGAGTGGGTAACGATTCTTTACCGTTATCTTTTTCAATGCCCTGAAGTCCACACACATGCGCCAAGTTCCATCTTTCTTTGGAATCAACACTATCGATGAACCACATGGCGAAGTGCTTGGTATTATGAATCCTTTGTCCGACAAGTATTTAATTTTCCTTTTGATTTCATCATTCTCCATGATAGACATGCGGTACATGCCTATGTTAGGAAGAGGACAATCTTGATGTAATTGGATTTCATGTTGAATCTCCCTTTTAGGAGGTAAAACTGTCGGTTCCTGAAACATCTCATGATGTGCATCAACTACATCATATAAATCTGATTTAAGCTTGGAATCACAATTTTCAAATGACTCATGATTCACTTCAACCTTGGGCTTAACCATAAGAAGTACAAAACTCTTACTAGAATTCACTAGCCTTTTTACCTGTCCTGCATTTACCATCGCTATATTTTCCTTCTTGCGATGTGCTCTGACAATAAACTCATTGCCATATTTAAAGACATGATACTTATTTTCATGGCGATGGAAGATCGCTTTCCTGTCAAATAAGTAAGGACTTCCCAAAACAATTCATGATATATCAAGCAGTACTACATCAAGTTCAACTGTGTCAATAAAGTGTGCAGTAATCGCAAATCGCAATATGTACTTTCTTGAGACTTGTAAGTTTGCATCCTTGCATATCAACAAAAGTGGATAAGGATTTGGATGTGGAATGGTCTCAAGTTTAAGTTGTTTGACCAAGTCTTCTGATATGAGATTTTCTTGTGACCCACTATCAAACAATGTGTCAATTTTTGTATGTTTTGAGACTACCCTCACGTGGAACAATTCAATTATTTCTTCCTCATTTGGAGTTTGTACATGACAGTTTGAAGTACTAGTGCTTGGCTTAGTTTCAATTTCCTTTCCATTCATACTCTTCAAACCCATGGCTGCAATTTTGGTTTCGTCACCTGAATCATCACCTAAGTCTTGTGGTGTAGTTGTAGTAGCTGTAGTTTTCTTCTTTCCTTTGTTTTTGTTAAACTGTGTTCTTTTTTAGGGTGTAATTTCCAACACTTTTTCTCTTCATCGCCTTCTCTTGAACAGTGTTTACATATCACTTTCTCACCCTCTTATTTGACAGATGCATTCTTTTTTCCTTTTCCCTTAAAGTTTTCATCTTTGTTTTTCCCCTTAAAAGGCTTGTTTCTACCCTCATCAAAAGTGTTTTTTTCCTCTAGCCTCTAAATGCGTAGCTTGTACACAAACTTCGTATAGACTAGTAGGATTGAACATAAGGATAGTATGTCTAAGGTAGCTGTGCAAACCACCTATATATTTCAGCAAAGTATCTTGACTTAGTAAGTATACCCCTAATAAGAGTGCTCTTCTCCTAAACTCTTGGGTGTAGTCTTGTACATTTTGTCCCGTAAGTTGTCTGAATTTTTTCTAGTTTGTGATAGCCTTTTGTAAATGAGCTAATGGATAAAATTGCTTTTTAATTGCAGTAATAAATTCAGCCCATGATAAAGTGATCTTACCATGTTTTTTAATTTCATCCTTGGTCTTGGCTTCCCACCATACCATTGCTTCTCCAACCATTCTCAATGAGGCTAACTGTATCTTGGTGTCGTCATCATGAAGGTTTTGTATCCTCAAGTAAACTTCCAACTGTCTTATTCAATTGTCAATTTTCTATGCATTGACTTCACCGTTAAACACAGGCAACTCAAATTTGACATCAAGCTTTAAAAATGGACTTTTACCAGTAGTTTTAGATTTGTGAGATTGATTCACCGAAGTTGAGGATGACGATGTAGAGGAAGAGGATGAAGATGGGTGTTGTTCAATCCTTAGCATTAGCCACGGGTGTACTAAAGGATGGAAAAGCTACGCATTAAGGTTTGATATCAAATGGAAAATATTAAATTCAAAAGGGTCAAAAGGGGAAAAGGTGGTGATAAGCACATGTATTAAAGCCGATGGACAAACAACACAAAGCGGTGAAAGGCCAAATAATAAATAAACAGGAAATATTAAGGTAAAAGGGGGACGCAACGCTAGACACTAACATAAACATGAAAAGGAGCTGCCCCCCACGAAAGAAAGCACGTGTGGAAAGTCCGAGGGGGTCGAGTGTTGAAAATGGCAACAAGAAACAGTGAAGGAGGCCTCCTGAAACATCTTTCCTGATCCTAGTTGGAAAGTGATCACCTAAACTAGGTGGGGACCACACATGTGATTTTTGTCGAAAAATCTATTTTTAAACTATGTCTATTTTTAGACATACGGAGCATGATTCGGGGATTCCAGTTGGAGATTCTTGAAGTATGCGACATGTTGGTAAAAATAGATGAGACTCATATTTTTAGGTCACGGGCTATTTTTAGACTGCCTCTCCTAAAAATATGGAAGTCAAATATTATTTACCCTTAATAATATTTAGACTATAAACAGCAGTTTACTCTCTTGGAGCACTTCAGCTCGAGTCATGGAGGTGGCTCATGCAACTGACAGAGGAATCATGTGGTTCCTAGGGTTTGATGGCATCTTGCATGTTATACTTCAGTTAGACTCATGTGGCAGAGTTTTGGTGGAGTTGATTGAGGAGTTAATGGAGAAGGTGTTCTCGTTAACTAGTTGAACTAGTTGTATTTAGTTTAACTGGCTAATACACTAGAGATGAGTTGTGTGAATTAAATATTATTTAATTCACTAATTATTAACTCATTATTCAACTAAAGAACACATCATTTTAACTCAGTGCATGGACAATTCAGTGGCGACAAGTGAAAGAGGTAGATGAAAGGGTTGAGATAGCTATCAGTTGTGACATTAGTTGTGCATGAGATTTGCACCACACTTGGAGGAAATTGCCAATGAGAATTGCGCAGTTGGAGCTAGTGGGATTCGAACTTAGATCTCATCCAATATCCTTTTGGATTGCGCAGTAGAGGCAGGCAATTAGTGGATGTGTTTTGAACCTGTGACTTGTTCAAAACCAAGCTAGTTTGTGTGTAGCTTTATGAGATAGTACTGAGTACTTGTGAGGAGTATTGTGCTATGTATTGCTGCATGTTCTCTCCATTATAATATACAGAATAGCTGAGGGGTTTTCAGCTATAAGCTTTCCCCATACATACTGTGTTAATGTGTGTGATGATTTGATGTGCTATCGCTTCTATTCTTTCCGCATGTGACAATTAATTGTAGAAGAGATTATGTGTTATGCATGCAATTCGAAATTGATGTATGATCGGGTTAATATTAATTGAATAAGTGATTTATTCAGCTAATTTCTACATCGAACAGCGGGGAAAGGACGAGACCCATACCCCCGCGGACTGACGACACGTGGCATGGTAACGTTTCACAGTGGAAAGGAGATGGTGAAAATAGGCCACGGGATGTGATTACGTGGCAGAGTAAAGGTGGACCCGCACAGTAGGGAAAGACAGGTGTTAGTTCGGCGAAGTAAATCATGCGCGGTAAGGGTTGGACAACATATGTGGATAAAAGGTAAGGTAAGTTCATTAGGTCAGCTGGTACTGAGACCCGTACCAGCCTTTAACCCGACACGAGGCGCGCACCTACACCTTGATATCGCCAATCCCCACGTGCCACGTGTCTCATTGTCAGTGTCCTTACGACACTTGCCTTCTGTCATCTTACTCATCCGCCTTTTTAACCCAAACAGCCCGCTCCAGTGGTAACAAACTCCCGTATTTCTCTCTGGTAAAAAGACACAGGTTACTTTCTACGGCAAATACCAAGTAGGGAAGAGCGCCCGGTCTACCCCAATCACTGTTAGAGTTCCCCGCGTCGCTTTCCCGAGCAGTGTCACCCTCTGTCCAGGTATTCTATTCTCTATTTTCCCTTTGTTTCCTTTCTCTGTTTCGAATTCTTAAAATGACAGCCATGGGAAGGGGAACGCCCAAGAAGAACAAGCCAGAAACTCCCCAGGTCCGTGAGTCTAGGAACCCTCCTGGTTTTGAACCCCTTTACGACCTGCATTCTGGTATCTGCGACCCAAAATATCCTTTTGACATACGCAGTATCAAACCCCTGCTTTTTGGCCGCCATTGCAAGAATGCAGACCGTTTCCGAGTTATCGCGTCTGGCTTCTACCACCAAGTCACCCCCTAGGTCCATTCTTGTATTGATTTTATCATCTGGCTCAGAGATGCCTATGATGTGCATCGGGACGCTTTCGTTTCTCCTCATGGGAATGTGATTTTCTCTCTCTCTCCCGATGTTATCAGACAGGCCCTCCGTTTCCCTCCCAGCGACACATACTTCAGTTTCAAAGATGAAACCTTGCTAACCTAGTTCAATATGCAGTCAAAGGAAGCCCACCGTGCCTTCATATCCTCCATAACCATCGACCAGGCAACTGCCCTGCCTTCATTGGAGCCGTATTCACTAAGTCTGTTTGTCGAAGAGGTTCGACCTGTTCTGTCTCTCATCGCCGGCCTTTTGGGGATAGGGAGCCCGGAAGACATTTCTATGGTATGCATTCGCTTTCTATGGCTCATGTCACAGAACGGGGTTATGTTGGACATCCCGGGTTTCCTCTCCTCAACCATCCTAACCCAATTCCAAGAGCTCGCACAAGCCCGCAAGTTTCGCTTTTGCTCAATGGTGTTCTACCTCTTCTTGTTCCAGCATGCAGATAAGTTCGGCCATTTGGGGTTAGATAGGGTTTATTCTGAGAATTCCCAACCCAAACCAGTCTTCGACTAGAATTTCTTCGTCCGTCATTTACCTAGGGGAGAGGGTTATGCGAACTTCGTGAACACTTTCATGTCCATCGCCTACACCATCATTCATGACATGCCTTCACCTAGGGTTTTCCCAGAGATGAAATGCTGGCTGCAGGCTGGGAAATACCAGTGTACCGGAGATTGGTTCCTTGATGAAGATTATACTGAAATTCGGGTCTATGGAGCCGAAGTTGCTCCATACCGGTTGCCAGTTTTCCCCGTCCGACGAGTTTACGCCCTCGAGTACATCCGGCAAGCTCTCAAAGCCGACCAGCTTCATTTTGTCCCTGCTAAGAAAGGCTACATCCTAAGGCTTCCTGTCCAAATCGGCCCATTCGTGGTAAACTCTAGATATGCCCTCCCAATTGCTGAAAAAATGTTACAAAACATGGACCTGAGGTTGGGAACAAGCTGGGCTTATGACCCACGAGAAATCATTTCAAATAAAAGAATAAGAAACAGGTCTACGCCCTACATACATGAGCCGAGGCCATTTATGGAGTGGAGGGCTAACCTCGAAATTTGGCCCATGTTTTCGCAGATGGAGACAGACTCATCTGCTACAGGGGAAGAGGAGGAAGTCAACAGGGGCGCAAGTGGAGAAGAGGCAGGTACCTCCGGAGGGGCACCACCGCCCAAGAGGCAGAGGGTGGCCACTAGTGAAGCAGAAGTGATAGGAGAAGGGCAATTACTGGAACCCTTCACGAAGTTTGGCGAATTCGATAAAGGCAAGGCGGGGATAACAATGCTGAGAGACAGCGTCGCCTCCTCCGATTACACAGAGGTTACGCAAGCCATCATCGAGCCCACTTCATCCAAGGCGAGCGAAAGGGAGCGGACTAATAAAACAATCCGAGACAGATACAAGGCTGAGTTAGGGGGGTTTTTTGAAAAATACCATACCAGGCTCTCCGCCTCTATCAATGCAGACACTGAAAGCCTGGTACTGTCTATGGCGGAGGCCATCCTGGACCCAAATTCTGATGTTCCTAGTTATAAGGTGCTCGAATTGGCCATTGATATGAAGAAGGTACCGGTCCACGACATGAATGACTTGTTCCAAATGATCTGTGACATGATGAAGGACAAACTATCGCAGATTACCCTCGCATTAAAAAAGATGGAACAAAAATATGAACAGTTGAGGGAATCCTTTGTTGCGGAACAGACTGCTTGTCGTGCCAACGCACATCAGGTGCGCGATCTCCAGGATCAAATAAAAAACTCAGATGAAGGAGGGAAAGGTACACAAGCAGCACTTATAACTAAGTTGCAGAAGGATATTACAGCCGCAAAGAGATAGGCGCGCATACCGGCTTCGCATCCTGTACAGACTGCTGAATTGGTACAAGCGGAGGAAGAGAAAAAGGAACTGTCTGCTAGGCTTTTCAGGGAGAGAGAAGAGAAGGAAAAGATGGCCAAGAGGATCGGCGAGTTAGAAAACAGAGCAACAAAGCTACAAACCCGGTGGGATTCACACAGTTGTCATACGGCTGAAGCATCAAGCGGGACCGGCTCAGTGTCAGCACAACTATCCACAACTAGAGCCGAGATTGAAGTGTTGGAGAAACAAGCATCCACGACCAGGCAAAAGGTCGCAGAATTGGAGGGCGCCCTGGCCGAAAAGACCAGAACAGTTGAAGAGCTACAAAGGGAAGTCGAGGAAAAGAAAAAGTCACGGCTGAGCAGCACAAAACCATTGTTGATATGAAGAGTGGAGCAAAGGGGAACCTCACCCTTCTCGAGGCCAGAAGTTTAATCTCGTCGGACATAATCACGGCGGTAACCGAGCAATGGGAATTCTTGACAATGATAGGGGAGCTCAAGTCCACTATTCCTTATCTCAACAGAAAATTGCAGGAGGCAGGGGGTGATCTGCCTAACAGAGCTCAACACGCCAGGGACTACATCTCATTTCTTTATGCACTAAGGGCAAATGACTTGGGGAAACATGGTATCTCCAGTCGATTTACAGAGGTCATCGAGTGTCAAAAGCTCATCGATAAAGAGGAAGCTCGAGAAGCGGCTTCAAGGGCTCTTCAACGGGTGGCGGACAATGTCGAACAGTTTGACGAGGTATGGGATGAGATCACCACAGCCGGACTCCCTTCCTGTTGGGAACCAACTGCCCCTGCCGTGCTTGTGCTTCTAGACCAATAGACAACGCGTTTACAAACAGAAAGAGATCGGACTGACCTTCAAATGGGGAAAGCGACCCAGCTCAAAGCCAGTACAATTGTCACAGTCCTCAAAAAGGAGTTTAATCTCCTTTACATGATCAGACACCGGCTCCCTACTGAGGCAAGTATTCACGCTCTCGACGAAGCTTTTATCAAAGTGTAGAAGCTCTCAGCGATGCCAGAACCAACCTCCGAGAGTCAGCAGAGATTGACACAGTTCATGAGTCAGCATACTAGTTCCTCCGCAAACGTGCCTCCGCCAGAATCTGCAACGACTTCCACCCAGCCTCGCCCGTGACTTTTCAGTTAGCTCATGATATGGTCTAAACGGCCTATTTCACTTTCATTTAGTTTATTTCTTTCAAATTTTCGAGTGAGTTGTTTTTCCCCCACTCTTGCATTTTACTTTTTACATCAAACAGTTGTTTAAGTTTCTGTTTTGAAATTGGCCCGGGGCCTGTTTATGCATGATGGGAGGGCTGATTCCCCATCATGAAATTTTGTTATGAAAATGAATTTTAACAAATTTTGTTCATGCGAAGAATATATTTCCCCGAAATATCTTCCCGCTGAAATGGGAGGAGTCCTATATAAGACAGATAAAAGAAGAAAGAAAGGTTCCAATTCTTTGGAAGAAGTTGATTGTGTAAGGATTTTCTGTATGTGTTTTGTGAAAAATCAAATGCTAATGTGAAGAGCCCGTTGGGTTTCAATGATAAGGAGTTATACTTTAATAAGGATTCTGGCCCTGGTTTATGGTAGTGTGTGATTCTCTCTTGTTTATTGCAATATCGTTGTTCATTTCATTTACATCCATGTCTCTGGTATTATATTCTGAAATGCGAGTGTCCCGTTGTTTCTGATATGAATTTATCTCTCTGATACTTATATCATAAGCTTCCTGGTACTTTAAAATGGCTCAGATATAATACAATGTTTCATTTCCGATTCATACACGTTTCTACTATATTGACCATTACGAAGCGCTATTGATGAAAGTTACCAGTATGTATGGATTCTTAGTCATATAAGCCCATCATATGCTGGGAAACTCTTCTTGGTGACGTTTTCATAACAGTTTATATCTCCTCCGTTCTATGCAGCTCAGTAGTCTCTTTATATATCTTCTTTTTCTGCCATACATCATGGATCCGGCCCCGTTTACTGTGAACTGTCTTAAAGTTGTCTGATACAGCAGTGTTTGAGTTCAATATTACATTCATCTAGTATTACTCTTTAAGCATCAAACTGTCTAAAGTTTTGGTTCCACTCAAATGTTATTCTCTGTTTGTAAAGAAGTAGTATGAGAGCCCTGTCTTGTTAAAACGTTAAACGCTGTTATGCATCCTCTGCTCTCCATACATTATAAGATGTCCTAGGCACTGGTCTATAGCAACTCTAGGCTGTCTCTAGGAGTTACAACAATGGGGATGGTGGATCACCATTTCCTCCGTGTCCTTTCTTTGACTTGTCATCACTTTTATTTCCTGATGAAGAACCCTCTCCTTCTTTCTGATTTTTAGACCCTTCTGCAACAAGCCTATCATTCCTTTCTTAGTAGAGTATCCTCACCATCTCAGTCATGTCCAAGAAAGGTTTTCGGAACAACCGTTCCTCTTCTTTGGGATCCATATATTCAGAAGCTTCTCCCTCCCTTGAAGACATGCTTGAAGCTACTTCTATGGCTCTTGGAGGTGGCTCTCTGACCTTTCTTGGTTGTGGATTAATTTTTACACTGACCAAATTTTTTCACCTCTCTTGAGTTTAAGCCTAGTAAGCATCAAAACTTGCAAACAATCAACTATACCTTTGCGCAAAAAAAATGCAGAGTAAAACTCGAGCTTTTAAGCCTCCAATCCTTAGCTCTGATACCAACTGATATGAAAATGAAACTATTTGTATCTGTTGTTCAAAGTATTCATTTCCATTTAATTAAGTGTGCAAAGTGTTTTTCATGTCTTGCAAATTAAACAAAGTGTTTTTGGTAACTGTTTTTGAGTTTATGTGTAGGGAATGTTAATTAAAATTACTGTTTAACATCTTGAATCAGAAATACACAGCAGAATAAGTTCACCATAACAACACAACAACATGATGAGGCAGTTCACCCCTCCTGGGCTACATCTACCGAGTACAAGGCTCTTAATGGGCATGCTCTTGCTCTATTAAGTTTCTCAAATTGGTTTTATAGTGAGAAACAAGCCTAAACATGCTTAAATAGCTATGAAATTGAATTCAGAAGACAAAAATAAGCTAAGAATGGCTTTTATTTCACCTCAAACAGTGAAGTGTAGCCCAATATAGCTCCATTTCCCTCATGGCCCTGATGGCTCTCCAAGCTTCCCTGAAGCAAAAATGGCTGAAAAGCACCTCTATTGGCTCTGAAACCTTTCTCAATGGCTCCAAAATTCTCATAATACCCAAAGTTGACTAGAATTTTGTCTAATTTGGTCGAATATGGAGAAAGTTATGATCCAAACAGTATTTTGCCTAGTGGCACTAGAAATCCTCCTCCAAAACTGGAGGAACTCCAGTTAGAGCCACCAAAATCGGCGGACTTGGAAAAAATGTGGAACCGCACTGCTAATTTGGTGGAGAAATTTAGTTTAACTCTCAGTTGGGTGCGTGTTCACATGCGGAAATGTCGGACACATTTTACATTGGCGGTTAAGTGTTTAGCCCCTACCCATGGTCACGGGTAGAGGTCACATGGCTAGGGCTAACCCTAAATTTTTTTGTCTGTTCCACAAAGCTCAGCTCCTAGTTATGGTGCATGGTCACAAGACCCGCAGCCTTAAGCCCTGAGGGTTATCCCTTAACAATTTCCACTAGTTCATACGTTCAAACGACGCCGCTATAACCTGACTCGCCTTCGTTCAGGTCAGGTCGACCTCCGCCTGACCCGACTCGTTTATCTCTGCACGAGACCCGTTCACTGCTAACCTGAACTCTTTTACCTCTGCACGAACACGTTCACTGCTGACCCGAACTCGTTTTCCTCTGCACGAACACGTTCAGGGTGACTCGACTCCGTTCAGGTCGGGTCAGGTCTGCCCACCAAACTGATTTTTGACAAGACTTGAACCTTGGGTCTATGGCCACGTGGCAGCTTCTGGGAAGGCCACGTGGCACCCTCTGATAGGGCCCCAAACCATATAAATAAAATAAAAATTTTCCATAAAAAATTTCTAAAGATGACAAATTTTTGAGTTCAAAGGTCTTGTTTTGAAGGTTATTGGGCGTTTCAAAACTTCAATATCTTCTTCATACGACATCAGATTTGGGTCCCGTTCATGGCGCTAGAATCACAACGACGAGGCCTATCCGGTCGTTCAGTTTGCAACCAATTCTGAGCAGTTCCAATTTTGAGCATTTTTTTCCTCTTGGACATGATCACCTGATCAATAATACTGGTCATCCAGGTCTTTGGCTTTAAACCACTTCTCACCCATATTAGGTATCCTTGTAGCAGCAACAATGATAGGTGTGGATATGGTGAAGGTCACACCTGCAAGGGTCACCTAATTGTATTTAAGGTTTGAGATGAAAAATCTGCTCAAAATAGGGTGGTGTTGAACTCTTTGGATCATTTGGCAGAAATTAAGGCAACCGACATATTCAAAGCAAGAGAATTTCATGGGTGAGGACATCAGTTCTTTGGTGTTGGTGGGCTCAAGCTTCAAAATTCTTCCTCCCTTGTGAGGTCTTCTTTCCTCTCTGTCCTCCTCTTCCTCCATGAAATCTCTGTCTTCCTCCCCCACGGTGTTTTTTTTAGTTTTGAAACCCTAGGGAAAGGAAAGGGGAATGGAAAATAATTTTAGGGAATGGGGATGGGAGTAGGAAAAATTGGGGGAATAGGGAACTTAGAGGACTGATATGGGATTAAAATGCTTAAGGAAATTAGAAGGGGAAATTTATTACAGGTATAGGGGAAGCTGCCTAGAAAATTTGTAGTCTAGGAGCTAGGGTTTTCGAAAATGCAGTTTGGGGATAGGGATTTAGTGATGTAGGAATAGGATATGGTTCACTGTAATATGGGAAGGGAATCCAGGGTCTAGGGAACAATTTAGGGTTGTAGGAATAAAATATAGGGTTTCTTAGCTTTAAAACTTTGCAAATTTGAATGAGAGATTTAACACTTTAAATTTGCAAATGGGAAATTCAAGGAGGGCACAAAATGGTGTTTCTTACTTGTCATGAGGTGGAGAAACCCTTAGTTGGTAGTTTGGAGCACTTGCATGAAGTTTTGAAGGTTGAGAGTGAAACTGGGCAGGAGCGCAGCGCCAGTTGTAGGAGCACAACGCCTTACTGCCAGGAGCGCAGTGTCCTTCTCCAAGAGTGCAACGCCTTTACCAGGAGCGCAACGCCTTGCCTCCAGGAGCACAACACCACCCAAAATTTGAATTTTGGTCCTGCAAACTTGTTTTTCGAGCTGAGGGAGTGTGAGCTCGATGGTTAGGAGTGAAAATGAGTGCTTTCTTTGTCCTATGATGGGCTTTATACTTGATGATTTGAATTAATTTGCCTTTGGGACCCACTTTTCTTCTTCTCATTCACTTGAAACTTTGAAATCTTTACCTTTCACTTTTGTTTGTGATCTTTGGAACCATGAACTTACTACGTATTGAGAAAACATAAAATTACATAATGAAATGAAAATTACATAATGGAATAAAAACTACATATTTACATTTCAACTTTACATGGTAAAGTGAATTTATTGGTCACTCTTAGTCTTGATGGTCTTTTATGCAATGGAAATGATGTTTTAATGTACCTTGAAAACCCTAAGACCTAATGGACAAATTGACTAAATGGACTTCATGATGATATGACTGAAAAAAATGATAAATACTCATGAATAATGGACACTCAATATGTGATAAAGTGAGCCAACGAGTGATGAGATGACATTTTTTTGAAAAGAGTGAACTTTGATTAAAATCTGCACCAAGTGACCAAATTTTTGCATGACCTAGTGGAATGAAATTTTTTTTTCTGAGTGGGACCCCTTACATGACATGAAAGAGTTAATTTTGATCACTGGTGGAAGGATGAAAATACTGACACTAACAATTCGGATGAATAGTCTTCAAGCTACTTCAACTCAAGATCCTTGAGGTTTCCTTTGGTGATGATTTAGTGTGGATCCGAGGAATGATTCATGGTTTTGAATTTCTTAAAGATGATGATGTGGCCTTTGATCTTGAAGTGCTTCTCTTGGATGTATAGACTTCAAGCTACCTTGATTTGTAGATCTCTTCACCTTGAGAAGATGCGGGGCTTTGGATTTCCTATTCTTGATAATGAGCCCAATACTTCTTCTTCGATCTATTGTTTTGATACTTCTTTGTAGATCTTGACTTCACTTTGATATCCTTCGATCTGCTTTGATTTATTTCTCGATATTCGATCCTTGAGCACCACTTGATAAGATGCACTTCCTTGACTTTGTCACCTTAACTTTGATTCCATTTTGATAAATATAGGACATCAAGTATTAGGTGGTTTCTCTACTTATGATAATTGTTTTTGAATTATTTTTACTTCTTAGATTAGGATCTTCTTTTACTTATGTTATTAGTGTTCTTTTTCATCAAACAACTACCAATTCATAAACCATAAAAAGACAAGAGGTACAGAATATAAGTGATTAGCTAGGGTCAAAACCTCTCCCACTTGACAAAAAACCCAAACGAATTCTTCTTCTCATAGATACTTCAATTGACGAATACCAATACCAAGACCCTTGACCTATTTTCCACTCCAGTACCAAGATACAAGTTCCCTTTGTGAAATCCTTAGTCAATAATAGTCAACATTCTGCTCCTTCCTTCTTCTCAGCTCCTATTCAACTTCAGCTTCCTTTTGCTTCAGGATTTTTGCCTCCTTGAATTAGGTATGAAATCCTTGACCCTAATTCATAAATCCTATCTTATGCATAAGACCTTTTCTTATTCCTTGATTTCCTTCACTTTGGATAGGGTCTCCTTCTAGCTTGTCTCGACCTCCCTTTTTGACTTGTACTTCTCCAAATTTGGTTACCTTTGATGATTGTAACCTTTAGGATTTGGTCAATGTTTTGAACCAACTAATGTGGTTCATCCTTAGGACAACGTGAAAAATCCAATCAATCTTCAGGAATATATAGTATGGATGCATCATTTCCCAGAGTTAGCCGTTAGTGAATTAGTTATTAAGTTCAATAATATTGAAATTGGTTGTTGGGAAATATTTATTAAAATATTATATATTTATTAAATGGGTTGATTTTAATAAATAATTCTTAAAGTAAACAAATAATATCATAAGGTTTAAGAATTGGTTAAAAAAATGTATTTATTAATAAAGGGTATTATTTAATTAAATAAATTTATCATAAAGTATATTTGTTATTATTATTATTATTATTATTATTCGTAAATAAATTATATATATGTTAAAAGGTTAAGAGTGGTTACAAATGATTATTAATAAAGGTTAAGAACAATACAAAAAACATATAAAATAATGAAAGGATAAAATAAATTCAAGGGGTTTAGAATAGGATCACAATACTTGTGCTCCTTATTATGCAACTCTCCCTCGATCGTCGAGTCTTGTTCTGGTGTAATCTCTGGTTACGATAGCCCATCTCCCTTCTTGAGCTTTGGAAATCCCTCCTTGAGCCTGATCCTTGGCGCCATAGATTTATCTGTTGATGTTAATAACTTTAATTTTGGTTTTGATAAAATAATAACAACAACAACAACAACAACAACAACATTAATAACAATAATATGACTAATTCTAATAATAATAATAATAATGATGATGATGATGATGAAGATATCAATAATAATAATAATAATAATAATAATATGAATATGAATAATAAGAATAATTTTGATAATAAAAATGATATTAATAATAATATTAACAATAATATGAATATGAACAATATCAATAATAATAATAATAATTCCCTTACTGGTTTTAAGAATGTTATTAACCTTTCCAGTAAAAATTTTGATTGTTTCATTTTTAGTCTCCTTAATAAAGGGCTTATTTTTTCCATTGCCCCTAAGAATATTCCCATCGATGACATTATCTGTAACATCGAGTATGGTATTAGGGACCTTTCAGATAATGTTAAGGAGACTATTAGGCAAGATTGTGCTATTATTCTCGGGAAGGTTAAGCCTCCCAAAAGAAACCTTAGTAAAGTTGAGTTTCTTGCCCTTAGAGCCCTTTGTGATAACCCTGACATTGTCATCCTTAAGACTGACAAAGGTGCTGTCGTAGCCATTTTGGATAAATATGACTATGTCAGCAAAATGATTGACCATCTTTCGACAAGTGGTAGTTATGCCAAACTTAAAAAGAATCCCATTAAATCTGTGTCTAAGGAAGTTTCCCTCGCCATTAAGTCGAATTTGTCTCTTACTCCTCTTTCTAGAATGCTTATTGATAACAATCACCTCACCCCCAAGATTTATGGCCTTCCCAAGATTCATAAATCCGGGGCCCCATTGAGACCTATTGTTAATGCAATAGGTGGGTCTACTTATCTTCTTGCTAAATTCTTGGCCCAAAAGCTTAAACCCCTTGTGGATTACACGGATTCCTATGTTAAGGACTCAACTTCATTTATTAAGGAATGGAAGGATATCAGGTTGGATACCGGGGAGTTGTTAGTAAGTTTTGACGTTGTTTCCTTATTTACCGAAATCCCCATCCAAGAGGTCATTGATGTCATAAATAAGATCTCAGACCAGGACACTGTCAAATTAGTTGGTCTCTACCTCACCTCGACCTTCGTCAGTTTCCAAGGTGAGTTCCACGAGCAAACTTGCGGTGTTGCGATGGGTTCCCCTCTTTCCCCTATAGTTGCTAACATATTTATGGAATATTTTGAGACTAAGGCCTTAGCCTCATCTCAATTTCGCCCTGGAAAGTGGAAGAGGTTTGTGAATGATACTAGTGTCATATGGCCCCATGGACGTGAGAAGTTGGATATATTTTTCTAAGCCACCTAAATTCCAAATCCGACTCCATCAATTTCACGATGGAAGTGGAGGTGGACAGATGCCTTCCCTTCCTTGAAATCCTCCTCTCTAGAATGGATGATGGTTCCATTTCTCACCAATTTTTTCGCAAGAAAACTCACACAGAACAGTATCTTCATGCTTGTTCTCATCATTTTCCTGCCCAGAAATTTGGTGTTATTAGCACTCTTGCTACCCATGCTTTGAGAAAATTTGATGAAAACCACCCGGAGTCGGAAAAATCCCATCTTTGATATCTTTATAAACAATGGGTATAGTAGAACTCAAGTCCTTAAGGCCTTTCAAAAAGCCTATAAAGCATTAAGAGTAAAAACTTCTCGCCTGAATCTTATCTCCAAGGTTCATCTCTCGTTTATCGAAGGGACCACAAACATGATTTCCCATTTCCTTAGAAATAATAATATCTCCTCTTCATTCAGACATTTTTTTACCATTATAAATTTTCTTGGATCTGTTAAATATCTGATCGACCCTAAGGACATGAAAGGGGTTTACCTAGTTCCTTATTCCTGTGGTATTCCTTATATTGGTGAAACGGGCCGGTCCATTGAACAGAGAATCCATGAGCATGTTGCAGAAAATAGGCAAAATCGTTCCCGCACATCAGATCTAACTGAACATGCGGAAAAATCCTGTCACCATGTCTGCATTGAGGACTCCAAATTCATTGCTAGGGTTGACCACTTCCACCATAGTAAGCTTAGAAAGGTGATTGAGATTGAGAGGCATGCTAGGAATCTTAACATGGATGAAGGTTGGAAAGTGAGTAAGAGATGGATTCGCTCACTTTGTGCTTGCTTGGGTTTTTATTGTGTTAGGTCTTTGAGTTTATTTCATTTTATTATTTATTTATGGTTTCTTTCTATTTTGTTCCATATATTTCTATTTTACTTCATTATTTAATAATAACCCCTAACATCCTATTTATTTATTATTAATATTCTTTAACCTTTATTTTTATTATTAATAAAAAATTTAATTAAAATGAATAAATAAACCTATAATTTCCTTATTAATTTATAGTATTTTGATCCTATTCTAAACCCTTTGAATTTATTTTATCCTTTCATTATTATTATGCCGTAAGGCATTCCTATTTGAAAACAACTCCCCTAGCTGCCATTGTGTCCATGTGTGAGCCATTGGATCAAATGTTAGAGGATTGAAATGTTTTAGGCCATTAGATCCACAAGTAAATAGTTTTATATATTTTTTTATAATGTTAGTTTTTTTCTTTCTTTTTTTTATTTTTCATAAGTTAGATTGAATTTATATTTTGGTAACTTTTAAGTTAAAATGTTGTTATTAAAAATTTGTTATATTTTTATATGTAAATGTAAATAGTTATATATATATATATATATATATATATATATATATATATATATATATATATATATATATATATATATTTTATAGTATTTTTTTCTTTTTAATAAGTTAATTTGAATATAGGTAATAAAATAAAATAATACTAAACTATAAAAACAACCCATGGTATTGGCCCATGGTATTCATGTAGAATATAGTTTATTTAAAGGGGGAAATTAAGATGGCCTAGATCAATCTTAACATCTGCCAAGAGCCAAGAGGGATCAAATGTTTTGATATGCAAACCTCTTTTAGAGTGAAAAGAGAATTGATCCCTCTGATAAATAATATATATCTGAACTAACTATTTAATAAAATTATTTTTAATTGTCTATAATCATTATTTTTCAAAATTTTACTTAATAAAATGTATATTTTCGTACATCCAAATATACATAGTTTTTCTTGTTCTATATTATTTTTGTTACAACTATTTTATTATTAAAAAAATACATGGTTTTTTTGTGATATATTATTTATGTTACAATTGTTTTATTATTCATGAGTATTATTTCTTAATATATAAAAAATTAAATTAATAATGAAATTTTTTAAAACATGTGATTTTTTTTTTTAAATTTCTAAATTATTTCACACAACATGATTTACCTTGAGCAATAATGATGAATGTTCATAATTCTCATTTCTTAATTAACACTAAATTTACCTTTAATTACTTAATTGTAATAGTTTGTAACTACATAACAGTTTGTAACTACATACACACTCTTTCGAATTTTTTTGTTGTTAATGGATATCAATTTCCTATCTTATATAACAATTTGTAACAATAACCACTCAATTTACTCTCCAATTGATGGAGAGATCACAGTGTAAAATCAAAAGTTCCCGTGGTCTTTTTAAAGAGTTCATAAACAAAACAGAGAATGAGAAAGTCAATATTATGGTATAATAACTGATTTTTAAATCATTGTGACAAAAAAACATCACATTAGCTCACAAAATATATCTAATGCTATTAGGATCTGAGGTGATAACAAAGTTTTGAATCATGATAACTAGGTGACAACCAAAACTAAGTTTTAGCCACAATAAAAAAATCACAACAACTCATAGAATAAATTGATGTTGCAAATGAACTAGTGTTTGTGACACGTCTGTAGGTGTTTCCATTCATAAATTTCTTACTCATTTTGTCTCGAGATTGCTAGATAATGGTGAAACAAATACAGTGTTAATCCAAGTGATCCAGAGAGGTATTCACGGCTAGCTTGGAGCAATAATGATGAATGTTCATAATTTTCATTTCTTAATTAACACTAAATTTACCTTTAATTACTTAATTGTAATAGTTTGTTACTACATAACAGTTTGTAACTACATACACACTCTTTCGAATTTTTTTTTGTTACTGAATATCAAATTTCTTCTGTAAAAAAAATTGTATACATATCTTTAATTACCTAATTGTGGCTAAAAAACTTACATGTTTTTTACTTTATAATCATAAACTAATTTCACATTATATGATGTCAAACTTACTCAAGTTTTTATTCTGAAATTTCAAACAAAGTTTTCACTACATAATTTTAGCTTTTATAATTCTTTTATTTTTCAATTCCCAACAAAAATTACAAAAGAAAAAAACCCTTTTACAAAATTGACACAATGTGATTAACAATAGAGTAAGTTGAGACAACCCTAAAGGGTTTTTTGTACATGTTTTATCATAACATTTCCCTCCATCCAATATATATTGTAGAGTCTTCTGAAGAGAGAGTGTATTCTAGTTTATAACCTGGTCCACAATCAAAGAAAATGGCTAGGGATTTCACAAGTTATTAGTATGTAACCTGATCCACAATCAAAGAAAATGGCTAGGGATGTCACAAGTTATAATTCACACAGTGATTTATTGAATTTCTTAGATGAAATGGATCCTATTAGATGCATGGTGGCCAGAGACACTAAAAAATTCCAAATAGATACTGAAGTTCTCAGTTCAAATGGATCATATTAGATGCATGGTGGCTAGAGACACTAGAAAATTTAAAATAGATATCCGTTATGACATCCATATTGTCTACAAACCATCCAAATTTCCTATCTTATATAACAATTTCTAACAATAACCGCTCAATTTACTCTCCAATTTTTTAAAACCCCACCCATGCCAGAGAGATCACAGTGTAAAATCAAATGTTCATGTGGTCTTTTTAAAGGGTTCGTAAACAAAAACAAACAATGAGAAAGTCAATGTTGTGGTATAATAACTAATTTTTAAATCATTGTGAAAAAAAAAACATCACATTAGCTCACAAAATATATCTAATGCTATAAGGATATGAGGTGATAACAAAGTTTGAATCATGATAACTAGGTGACAACCAAAACTAAGTTTTAGCCACAAGAAAAAAATCACAACAACTCATAGAATAAATTGATATTACAAATGAACTAATGTTTGTGACACGTCTGTAGGTGTTTCCATTCATCAATTTATTACTCATTTTGTTTCGAGATTGCTAGATAATGGTGAAAAAAATACAGTTTTAATCCAAGTGATCCAAAGAGGTATTCACGGCCAGCTTGGAAAACTAGGAATGAATATGCTTCTAATTTTCAATGAAGTAGCCTTCAAAAGTTCCTAGCTCTATTTTAATTACATAAATGTATTGAAAATCAACTGATAGTATTTACTTCAGTTGTTTTATTTGGACGTGTTGCAAGCTAATATTTATTGCTATATAAGTTGTGCATCGAATTATTATGTAACGATTGTGACAAGAAGTTTTTAAATTATTTCTCTTTAACTATATCTTATCAGTTTAGTATGTTTTCAATTAAGAAGAGGCTTTGGAGTTTAAGAACTATATCTTAGATCTGAGCACGTGATTCTATTAAATTTTTTGAAGAAAATTCATTTTTTACAACTTGTACGTTTTAAATATGTGATTTTGGAAGTGATAATGGCTTCTTTAGACACTTTATTAGTATTGTGGAAGAACTTTGGTTATATCATTAAGGACTGTGTGTAGTTCATGTAGCAGTTGCATTGCTTATAACATACTTTCATATCCTTTGTATAAGATATTGTATATATAGTTATAATACATTTCCGCGAAATGTTACCTATATGGTGAGTAGTTCATGTAGCAATTTCATTACTTATAACAGATTTTTATATCCTCCGTATAAGTTATTGTATCTACAATTCTAACACATTTTCCCCAGGTGTTACCTATATGGTGACTGAGTGATGATGACTTCTTTAGACACTTGATTAGTATTGTGGAAGAACTTGGAGTCTATCATTAAGGATTGTGATTAATTCATGTAGCAGTTGCATTTCTTATGAAATATTTTTATATCATTTGGATAGGTTGTTGTATAAATAGTTATACTATGATATGGATACACATTCCCCCCAAGCATTACCATATCGTGACTGTTGTCCAATTGCTGATATTTAGAGAAATATAATTAAGTGTTTGATGGTTTTGGAACATCAAAGTTACTATGATGACCTTTTATATTCGGATGACTCCTTAGTGTTGAGATTCGATTTGCATGACGAAGATGCATATATCGCTTCACAGGAAAACTGTTTTGCCTATTGATAGTATGTGGTAGTTGTATGAATGGACTGCTTATATTGTCCTCACTGTCATAAGATTCAGAGCGATTTTTTTTTATAAGTTTATATACAAGTTATACATATTATGTAGTAAGAAATTTTCTTTAATAACAATAGACACTGAAAGGGGAAATGATCTCAATACACCCCTCTAAATATACAATGTCTCATGATATTCTTCTCATTTGGTGACACATGGAAATTCCAATACCAAAACTCTTTCACTTTTTCGCTCACAGTATATGAAAGTCTATCTTGATAAGGTTTTCTACATATATTAGCCCAACATGCAAGTTCATCATTCTCATATTATTGAATCCTAATTTTTTAATGCCTCCATAAACTCTTGCTTAATGTATTGTACATTATTGCTTTCATTGACATCAACCGATCTGATGTAGTTCTTTTTCCAACAACACTTGTCAATAATTCCCTACTAGCACTTATGCCATGATTGAGATTGATATTTTGCAACTTTTCCAGGGGTTGATGTCATATTTTTTGATACAAACCCATTTACCTTCACCTCTTTGGAATTTCTAACAACCAATAACTGAACTATATTTCTTAGATATTTGTGCTTTCAAATTATATTTAAGAGTTAAGCTTGTGCTATGATAGATATACCTTGAAAAATATTTTTGATCACTTAATTCACTTTATCTTGAACTATTCATTCATGAATTAGTGGCCTCATTTCTTAAATTTTAGTTGATTCTATATTATCTAGAAAATTATCATCAAAGACAATTTCTTACAACTTCTTATTAATGTCCATGTTTTTCTATGTGTGGTAAGATCTTGTTGTAGGTAAGGTGTTTTCCCTACATTAAAAAATATATCAATTTTTAATTTTTAATTTGAACTTGACATGTACATTGAAAAAAATTAAAATATTAAAAGGGTGACTTGATTTGTGTGGTCAATATTCTGATTGAGAAGTTCCTCTACATATGGCATTTCCTCATCATTTCCTAGGACATCCACATCTATTTCAAGTTCTCTATTTTGTACCTATACATCTCCTTCATGCTCCCTATTTTGTACCTCCACATTCCTTTATGCTCACTATTTTCCTTTGATGATCTTCTGTTTTATAGTAGATCATCATTTTTTTTTCATTTAAAATAAATACATTTTATAATATATTGTTTCACTAGTATATATATATATTAACGACTAAAATTTTGAACTAAAAATACTAAGTAGGTGCACGACTTTTTATATTGATGCATCACACTATACTACATTTGGAGGTAAGGAAAACTAGTGCCCCTTCACTTAATGTGCCCTAATGTGTTAAATCTCTATTCAATTCACCAAATCCATTTAGTTCGAACTTAGTATTATTTTCCCAAAAAAAAATATTATTATCATCAAAGATATATCTTAAAAATACAATTGGTGCTCGGATATGTAGATGAAGTTGGAGTAAACTCTATTTTTATTAATAAAAATTCTCTTTATTTACATCTATGCTAGATAGATTGTAATTGAATGTATTTAAAATATCTTATTTGAATTACATGCTGATTTCATGCTTATTTCAATATCTATAACAAAATTTTCTGGTTGACAACTCTTATAATCAACATCTTTGAAACCTCCACAACCTGCTTCCATGGAAGCAAAATTTTCCTTTCATTCCTTCACGATGGCTCCTTCTCTGCAACAACTTATTTCATTATGTTGGTTTACATATATGTTTTCACCCACAATTGCCTATTTCAATATCTATAACAAAAATTTCTGGTTGATAACTCTTATAATCAATATCTTTGAAACCTCCACAACTTGGTTCCATGTAAGCAAAATTTGCCTTTCATTCCTTCACGATGGCTCCTTCTCTGCAACAACTTATTTATTCTAGGCTACTATTTCCTATGATATTGCCTTACGACATTTCTTTGCAACATATGGTGCAATTGCTAATATATGTTTTTTGTAACTATTCTTAACCTTTATTAATAATAATTTGTAACCACTCTTAACCTTTTAACATCTAGTTAATTTATTTACGAATTATTATAATAAATGGATAATAAATAAAAAAATCTACTTTATTATAAATTTATTTAATCAAATAATCCCCTTTATTAATAAATCATTTTTTTTAACCAATTCTTAAACCTTATGATATTATTTGTTTAATTTAATAGTTTTTTTAATTAAAATTAGCCCATTTAATAAATATTTAATCTTTTAATAAATATTTCTCAACAACCAATTTGAATATTATTGACCTTAATAACTAATTCACTAATGACTAGTTTTTAAAGGCTAACTCTGGGCAATGATGCATCCATACTATTTATTCCTGAAGATTGATTGGATTTTTCACCTTGTCCTAAGGATGAACCACATTAGTTGGTTCGAAACGTCGACCAAATCCTAATGATGTGATTAATCCAAAATACATTTATTTACATTATGGATCAGAAAATTCTTAGATCTTATATTGTAACCTTCTAAAGATCATCATGTTTGGATGAACATAACTTATATTTTGAATCTATTTTCCACACATGTACAAATTGTCAAGGTTGGACAGAATTGTAATGTAGGCTCACAAGCCCCAACAGATGTGTCACTCACCCCCAGTCATGGATATAAATTGTAGAGACATGATACTCATTTTATAATCAACTCATCTCACACATCTCTCCTTCATCTAATTGGTTCGTACAACCTTAAAGAGACTTCTCTCTCCTCCACACGTGTGAAACATGAAGCTGCAATTTTCAGATTGTTTTAGGATTTTTCTGGAAACGTTGAATTTGGGTTAAATCTCATTGTTTGACTGTGTTTTTTTCTTATAAATTCCAATTTTCGAAGGCCGCATTGGAGGGCATAGAAATCAAGGTCAACCGTTGACCTTTGACTGCATCTTTGACCACATATTTGACTGGTGCGTTGACTGTTTTGTGGATTGGTTTTTGGGGTGAGTTTGACCATGAAGGAAGGATGACTTTGACTGAACCTATTTGGAGGTTGAAAGGTCTGGTTTGAACAGCAAAGTCTTTGTTGGCTAGGGCATCATGTTGACTGTTGTAACACAAAAATTTCTCTATATTTGATGAATAAGAAGAAATACAAATTCTTGTATCTTGTATTGGTTTGTCCTCTACCGATTTAATTTTATGTTCTATCAGCATTTACTTTAAATGGTTATGTGATCGCAAATATGAATTGGGCTAATAAGAAATATTGAAGTAAATTGAATTAAGCATAGAACATACCATGGTTATCTAAAATTAACATGGTATTAGAGCTAAGGTGAAGACAAAGCCCAAGAAAGTGTGAAAAACAATCACCGAAGAAGTTGAATAATCAAGGACCGAGATCAATTGCCTCCTTATCATACAAGGGTTTCAAATCTGATGATAAGTTGACTGACAAGTCTGATTATCATGCTTGGAAAATATCTTTGGATTTTACATTGGAAGACCAAGAGGGTATGGATTATGTGTAGGGGAATATCAATGAGCCTCCATCAAATGCACTGGTTGCCACTAAGACTAAGTACAAGAAAGGGGAAGTCAAGGCGAAGAATATCATCAGGGATTCTATTCATAAGCACTTGGTTTCTTATATCTCCAAGGTGGGTACATCTAAAGATATGTATGATAATTTGGTTAGCATGTTCAAGGCTAGCAATGCTAATCAAATTCTATTTTTGAAGAACAAATTGAAGGAGATTAAGAAATGCAAAGGATAATCCATTCAATCATATTTTACGAGGTTCACTAAAATCAAGAATGATATCTTAGCTATTAGGGAAGCCATAGCTAACCGAGAGCTCACTCTCATTTCTCTTGGAGGAATCCCCTGAGAATGGTATGTATTCAATACTACTATTCTTAATAATAATGTGATTCTTAATTTTGATGAATTGTTGACGAGATGCTCTCAAGAGGAGACAAGGATGATGGAGAGAGACAAACCCTCAAATGGGAATGGAAATGGCCCTACAGCCTTCTCCGCTCATGCAAAGAAGAGGAACAATGTTGGTCTAAGAAATCAAAATCATGGAAGAACGGGTCTCAAAGGAGGAAGAAGAGGAAGATATTACACTTGTAACAATTTTGGTCACTATACAAGAGAGTGCCCTAATAGAAGGGACTCTCCCCAAGATGATGATGACAAAAACTTCAGAGGGAATGGAAATCAAAGGAAAAATAGGTTCAAAGTAAAGAGGAAGGTTCCATCTGATCGAAGTGGAAATGGTCAACCTTTCAAGAGGTTAAGGAATTCCAGGTATGATGAATCTAATGTTGTTGATAGGAAAAATGAATATATTCTTATATCTTCCCCCTCTGTTGCATCTCCTTCTGACACCCTGGACAATTGGTTAATTGATAGTGGTGCCTCAAGGCACTTCACTGGATATATTAGGGGAATTTCTTGAGGCTCAATGGGGCGTTGTGTCATAATACAAAATACAGCCAAACCAATATAATAATATTTATGAATTTTCAATTCACTTTTTGCACCACAATCCATGTAACCATAGTTAAATTCAATTCAAAAGTTGTACCAAAATAAAATTAATAAAAAAATTGTATTGATGTGACTATAAATAAGAATGAGTTTTTCAAGAAAAAATCATTATCATTGAACAACTAATGCATTTGTCTTTTGTACTTAAATAACTTAAAATAAAATATAAATATAAATTTATAAATTATTAATTATATTATATGTTATTAATTAAAATTTATATTATTTAAATTGTATAATAACATGTAATTAATATAATATATAAAAATAATATAATATAATATAATAAATGTATAGGGATATGCATTGTTTCTTTCAAGAAATATGAAATGACAATAATATATTTTTATTCAAAAAGTGTGAAATGACATTTATTATGAGTACTTTACTTTGACTTTAAAAGTACTTAGAGCACCACCATGGTTAACCATGAGTTTTTATCCACCATTGAGAATGTGACAAGTAAGTACCTTTAACTCAAGCAATGCCACCTCAACCATTAGGGATGATGTCATCCCCTAAAATGTGATTGGTTCTCATAAAGTGAATTTTGATTGTACATTTTCTTTAGAAGGCCCATTTTAGAATTTACTGCTGAAGCCCTTCTAATTTTTATCGAAAGGGATACTAATTTGAAATTATCTGGAGACAATTCCACCCATCCTATGAAAGGACAAAGATTGTGACCATCTAAATAAATAAGAAGTCTCTTAGTTGCAAATATGCTAGTACCAATTCGAAGAAGAATTCCAGTGCCCATCTCTGACAAGAAGACAAAAGGATTCAAGGTGGAATTCATCACGGGAAAGGTATGCATTTGGAAAAGGAATCTCAAAGAAGCAAGCCTACCTTTGTTTTATTATACACTTACTGTGTTGATAGTAGTCCATCAAAGTTGACGAGGTGACACAACCATTCAATTCGAGCTACGACACCAGATGTTTGCCCACCTTCATTACAAATCCCTTCTCGAAGCAAGGAAGGCGGTGAGAGAGATGCCCGATTTAAAATATGATCATGAAGGTGTATGTTAGGGTTGTATTGAAGGAAATCATGCAAGGGGACCATTCCCCTCAAGTGTCATGAAGACATCTGATATTTTGCAATTGATACATTCTTATCTATTTGGTATGTTGCCCATAACATCCTTGGGAGGATGCCTATATTATATCAATTTTATAGACGACTTCTCCTGCAAAACTTGGATATAATTCTTGAAGAATAATGATGAAGAATTCAAGTCGTTTCGTATGTTCAAAGCCTTGGTTGAAAATCAAACTAGAAATAAGACCAAAATTTTGAGGACCGATAATGGAACTGAGTATGAGTCAAATGAATTCAATGACTATTGCAGGGAATCTGGCATTAAGAGGGAGACCGCCACTGTGTATACTCTAGAACAAAATGGTGCTGCTAAAAGGAAAAATAGAACCATTTTGGAAGCTACCTGTGCCATGCTTTATGACCAAGGTCTTACGAAGTTTCTATGGGGAGAAGCTACCAACACTGCTGTGTATGTTCAAAATAGACACCCAAATTCTGCATTAGACTCCAAAACTCCCGAAGAAGTCTTCTATGGTAAGAAGCTCGATGCCTGATGTTGAAGGTCCAATGGATCCTATAGATCCACCTTAATCAAATAAAAGAATACCTTCACGGCTAAGAGACACTCTTGAAGATGCTGAGGGACATGCTGCTCCTAAGGGAACATTCAGTGAAATTAAGAACCCAAATAGGTACCAAGGGTACCTAGCAGCCACGAGTACTATTGTACAATATAAGCTTGAAACTTTTGAATAAGTCATAAAGCATCAAGTTTGGAAGGATGCTATGCACGAGTAATATGATTCAATCATGAAGAATGATGTCTGGGATGTGGTCCCTAGACCGAAGGACAAATCTGTTGCCACCTCTGTTATCACTCCACCAGATCTCTAAGGCTGAGAAAAAGTCCAAACAGAGGTAACCACAGACCAATATTTTAGCTTGGTAGCTAGCCCTACCAAACCAGAGAGGGCTCTGGGCCACAAAGTCACAGCCAGGAGGGTTGGATGAATTAGGGTTTTAGGCTATGTATGAGTACATGGGTTTATTTGTTTGAAATTGAGTTGTTGGATGGGTGAATTAGGTCAAAGAGGCTAGGTCAGGGAAAATAAGATTAGGGTTGCAGAGATTCAATCGGGCAAGGTAGGTAGAAAACCTAACACTTTAGGGCTTCAGGGTGAGATGGATCAAACTGATGAGGACCTAGAAAGAGCAAGGCAAAGCATGTATTCTTTCTAAACTAAAGAAAATGAACAAACTATGAAGATTTTCCCAAAACATATCATGAGAGATGTATTGTGCTTATCAACTTGAAAACTAGCATATCATAAAGATTAAATGGATCATGAAACAAAATATTCATACACATGTAACATAAAAATAAAATATGCTAAATTTCCATACCACAGGTATCCCAAAGAAATAGCTGCAACTCTTTCATTAGTTTCCTACCAAATATTGATCTGAGACTAGAGTCTCAAATCAATGTAACAACATCCAACCTGGGAAATGAGTAAAAAAGTACAAGATATAAACCACAAAACAAACTCTCTCATCCTCAAGGGTCGAATCCATGAGTGGAGGATCTATTCCACCAAAAATTGAACTGATCCCTAGAGTGTAGGGATGTCAAACTGACTCATCCCTCACTTTTTGGAAATTGATTCATTACATCTTCATCAAAAGTTTTCATCTAATGTATTTACCCTAAGTAAGTGTAAAAATACCAAAATTACATTTACATCATGAATTACATTGGTAAAAATTCCATTTTCCAAGTGAAACTGAGAAAAACAAATAAAATTTGGAAATATCAGCAAACTCAGAAAATTTGTCAAAAGCGTAGCGCCAAGGTCAAAAGTGCAGCGCCACTTTTGAGGGGGTTCTAGGTGTCTCAATTGAGCTCATGATAGCTCAATGGAAAGCATGTCCTGTAGAAATTTGATAACTGATATGTTATACACCGAGATTCTCCTGATCACACACTATTTTAACTTAATGCACAATACAAAATCTCTTCTACCATTGATCATTAATTGCGGAAATAAAAACAATCGCATGCGCACATTAAAACCATAAACAATCACACATATGAACACATTATTTTATGGGAAAGCTTAAAGTTGAAAACCCCCAACTATATGTATATTATATGTAATAGAGATCATGTAACAATCATTATACAAAGCTCCTCACAAGCTCTCAGTACAATCTCCAATTGCTACACACTATTCAGGTCCAATCTAGCAAATCACATGCTCCAATCTCTGCCACCTGATAGCCTGCCTCTACTGCGCAATCACTGCTGAAGAATGGCTCATAATGAACTTCGAAACACCTAGCTTGTACTGCGCAATCCTCATTGGCATCTCCATCAATGTGTGGTGCAAACTCATGCACCATTATAGTCACAACTGATAGTCACACTGCTCTTTCACCTACCTCTTCACTGGTCTCCACTAAAACTGTCCATGCACTGAAGTTAAAAAATGTATTCTTTAGTTGATTAATGAGTTTATAATTAGTGAATTAATTAATAATGAATTCATACCACTTTCACTAGTGTATCAATCAGTTAGACTAGATACAACTAGCTCAAATATGTTTAACTTAGTTAAACTGAACACAACTCCATTAACTTCCTCAATCAACTCCACCAAACTCTCTCACATGAGTTCTAACTGAAGTATCCATGCAATAGCTCCACTTAACCCTCAGGAATAACGTAATTCATACATCGGCTCTGTGCCACATACGCGCATAAGCTGAAGTGCTCCCAAGAGAATAAGATAATGTTTATAGTCCAAATATTATTAAGAGCTAATAATATTCGACATATATATTTTTAGACTAGAAATCTAAAAATAGATTCCGCCCAATATGTCTAAAATTAGAAGTCCATCTATTTTTGCAACTTGACCAACCATCCATAAATATCATCCTGCAACTCATGGAATATGATCGACATGTCTAAAAATAGACATAGTCTAAAAATAGACTTTGCGCCAAAAATAGCCTGCGGGCCCACTTAGTGAAGGCGAATTCTTTCCACTAAGCTCATCATCTTTTTGCAATCTCAACACTCCCTCTCAACAATATAGGGATTATCTGCTATCCTGATCCTGCCTCTGTGGTATTCGAATTTGCTCCTGGTGAGCGCCTTAGTCAATATATCAGCATCATAATCCTTTGTGGGAATGTATGAAAGTAACATGATCTTCGTGCACACAATCTACGTATGATGATCTTTGGATGTCGATGTGTTTTAGATCTATCATGAAATCTTTGGATTAACGAGTTTGATACGACTACGATTATCACAATATATCACGGTAGGATCTAAGTGTGAACCAAACAACTTAGACCGGGATCTTCCTCATCCATATAGCCTCTGTAGTAGATCTATCACTGCCATATGCTCGACCTCTGCATGCAATTACCCCAGAGTGCCACGGATCTCTACCTCCACATCTGTACCAAGCTAGCATCGACCTGATGCGCAAATCCCTCCCAGGATGTGCTCTTTAAATGGTTGGGCTCCACCTTTAATCTGCATCAAGTAAACCATAGCCTCACCTCCATCCATTAATACGTACCATAATCCATATCCCGATGTGCCTCTGAGATATCTCAATACATGCTTGCCTGCCTTCCAAAAGAGCTTGGTAGGATTAACCATAGCTTGTGAAAGCTGGTTAATAGCATAGCATATGTCGGGTTGTGTATTGACCAGATACATAAGCGACCCCACCAACTGTCGATAAACAGTGGCATCCACTACCTCTGCCGATGTAGCATCCTCTTTCCTCCATCCACCAGGAAGAGGAGTGTCGATAGGCTTGCAACCATGCATGTTGAACTTCTCCAGTATCTCCTGGGAATACTTTCCTTGAGACACAAACAGTCCATCACTGCGCTGCCAAATTTCCAATCCCAGGAAATAATGAAGGAGGCCCAAGTCGTTCATCTCAAAATCCTTTGCAAGATCAGCCTTGCATGATTGTATCAATAGTTCATCACCTGTCAAAATCAAACCATCTACATAAAGTACAATGATCAGCAACTTACCCTCCACCACAATCTGGTATAGGTTCGGATCCGCCTCACTCTTGGAGAATCCAAGTCCGGTGAAATAACTGTATATCTGTGTGTACCAAGCACGAGGTGCTTGTTTCAACCCATACAACGCTCTCTTGAGCCTGCACACATGCGACTCGCTGCTGAAGATCTCGAAACCTTTAGGCTGCTCTATGTACACCTCCTCCTCAATCACCCTGTTGAGGAACGCAGTCTTCACATCCATCTGATGAATGTGCCACCCCATCTACGCTGAGAGAGCATGAATTGTTCGTATGGAAGAATAGCTTGCGATAGGTGCAAAGGTTTCCTCATAATCGATCCCCTCAATCTGTGAGAAGCCTCGGGAAAAAAATCTTGCTTTGTACTTCTCCACATTCCCGTCAGCTGCTTGCTTCAATTTGTAGATCCATCTCGAGCCCACCACTGATTTCCCTTCCGGCCTTGGGACAATCTCCCATGCACTGTTTCTGACAATCGAATCATACTCTTCCACCATGGCATCTACCCATGCGGGATCCTCCACAGCTTCCTCGAAAGAGGATGGCTCTGTCACGATACACTTGCTCATAAGATCCATGTATCCAGTATACTGGTAAGGTGACTATCTCTGTCTGCGCTCTGATGTAGGTGCTCCTACAACCTTCTCTGCATCTTGAGACAGTCGCTCAGCTTCTGTAGTGCGCTTCCGCCCTCTGGTGGTTAGCGCTGCTTGAGTGGTCTCTTCCACTCCATGAACCTCCTCTTATGGCTGATCCACATCTTGAGGCTCATCCTTAGGAACTAATAGCTCCTCATCTTCATGCAAGTGTGGCTCCCTCTCAAGCGAACACTTCATGTCTTTCTCCTCATGAAATTTGATATCTCATCGCACAACAGTCTTGCGATTGTCTGGAAAATACACATGATATTTGTGGGGCGTATCAGTGTACCCCACAAATATCCCAACCTCTGTAGTCGAATCCAGCTTCTTCCTGGCATCCTTCGTCACATGAATGTAAACAGGTGAACCAAAAATCCTCAGATGGGAAATATCATGCTTCTTTCCAGAAAATGCCTCCTCGGGTGTACTCATGCCAAGTATCCTGTGAGGACAACGGTTTTGCACATAAACTGCAGTATTGCATGCCTCAGCCCACAAGTGTATGGAAAGGCCCTGATCATGCAACATCGCTCGTGCAGCACCCACGATCGTTCTGTTCTTTCGCTCTGCGACCCCATTTTGCTGTGGGTTATGAGGCGCTATGAGCTCTCTTTGAATTCCTTTTGCACTGCAAAAGTCCTTGAATTCGCCAGAGATGAATTCACCACCATTTTCGCTCCTAAGAGCCTTCACCTGCTTCCCCGATTCTTTCTCAACCAGTGCCTTGAACTCACAGAACTTTGAGTATGTCTCGCTCTTCTTCTGCATGAAGAATATCCAACACTTCCGAGAAAAATCATCAACAAATATCACATAGTACCTGTGCTTTGCTGTCGAAGCTACTGAGAAAGGTCCACACACGTCTGTGTGAATTCTCTCAAGGATCGTAATGGCGCGATTATCCTTCTCGTGAAAGGTGGCTTTCACAAATTTTCCCAAATTACATCCCTTGCACTGATTTGACTGCACAAGTGTACCTTTGGGAAGCTCGGTAGAAATCTGCTGCAAAATTTTCAAATCT
This sequence comes from Pinus albicaulis, assembly GCA_034641835.2. Lineage (NCBI taxonomy): Eukaryota > Viridiplantae > Streptophyta > Pinopsida > Pinales > Pinaceae > Pinus > Pinus albicaulis. The sequence goes on along the minus strand of CM076581.1, from coordinate 1,406,256,610 downwards.
CCATGGTGAAGGTGGCCCAATCTCCTGTGCCACAGCTCGCCATCATCCCGGTTCACCACTCCTTCTGCTTTGCCTGCCATTACTGCGCAGCCATATACCTGCAACTGATAAAGGTTCTTAACTCGAACCCCTATCCTCCGGGTTTCACCAGTTGCCTTACTGCACAGGAAAGCCTTTCCCTCGCTAAAGACAACATCATATCCCTTGTCTTCTAACATCGCCACAAAGATAAGGTTCTTCTTCAATCCTAGAACATGCATCACTTCCTTCAATACGAAGGGTTTACCAGACTCCCTCTCAAAGGAAATGGTACCGATACTGGTCGCACTGTATCTACCATCATCGCCCATCTCGATGTGCACTCCAAAATCTTTCTCATCCAGATCAGTAAACAAATATTTGTCTCCGGTCATATGAAAAGACACACCATTGTCAGGAAACCACACTGAACCCATCACACTTGAGACCAAGCATGCGATCAACGAAAAATCCAGCTCAAACTGCGAGGCTAAGGCCTTTCCAGCTGCAGATCCAGCAGCATGCTTATTTTTCTTCTTCTGTGGACAATTAGTAGCATAATGTCCGTGTTGGTGACAGTGAAAGTACTTCACCTTGGACATGTCCTGCTTCTTGCCTTTCGCACCGGATTGAGAAGCATTCTTCTTGCTCTCCCCCTTCCTTGCTTTGGCAGCCAAAGCGCAATTTTATTCATACGAGTTCTTTGATGAAGATTCGTCCCTGGTACTTCGCCTTATCTCCTCTTGCACAAGATCCAACCAAAGTCGCTCCCATCCTGGCAATTTCTCCCGACCATTGACAGAGTCCTGATAGGAATGCCAACTCTCCGGAAGCCCAAGGAGAGCCAAGCTCACCAAGTCCTCATCATCTACAGTCACCCCCACACTTCCCATCTCATCCCTGCATTGGATGAACTTCGTGAGGTACTTGGGCATATTGTCACCTTTCTCCATTTTTATGTTACTGAGTTTATCCTTGAGCGCCAACTTCCTCTGGTCGCTCTTGCTTTGGAATAAATCTGTCAAAGCTTTCCACATCAAGAATGGAGAAGCATTACCATGAAGGCTGGACACTATGTGATCCTTTACACCTTCCAACAGAATTATTTGACACTTTGCTGTCTTCTTTTGCCATGCGTCAAGTGCGGCAACATCGCTAGAAGCAGGTTTTGGAATTTATGCATCTATGAACTACTTAAACCCATTGTCATCCAGCACCGCCTCCATCCTGTCCTTCCATGCAATATAATTCGAGTTTCCCTCAAGGGCATACTCCAATTGCAATCCGTTGAAAGACATCTCAACTTCGACACCAAGAAAACATTGCTGCAAATTCTAATTCCACCTGCACAAAACTCATCCGCTTCAATGTTTTGCAATTGCTCCAATGATCAATATCGCTCGGATACCATGTAGAAATTTGATAACTGATATGTTATACATCGATATTATCCTGATCACACACTATTTTAACTTCATGCACAATACAGAATCTCTTCTACCATTGATCATTAATTGCGGAAATAAAAACAATCGCATGCGCACATTAAAACCATAAACAATCACACATATGAACACAGTATTTTATGGGAAAGCTTAAAGCTGAAAACCCCCAACTATAAAGCTCCTCACAAGCTCTCAGTACAATCTCCAATTGCTACACACTATTCAGGTCCAATCTAGCAAATCACATGCTGCAATCTCTGCCACCTGATAGCATGCCTCTACTGCGCAATCACTACTGAAGAATGACTCATAATGAACTTCGAACCACCTGGATCGTACTGCACAATCCTCATTGGCATCTCCATCAATGTGTCGTGCAAACTCATGCACCAGTATAGTCACAACTGATAGTCACACTGCTCTTTCACCTACCTCTTCACTGGTCTCCACTGAAACTGTCCATGCACTGAAGTTAACTGATGTATTCTTCAGTTGATTAGAGTTTATAATTAGTGAATTAATTAATAATTAATTCACACCACTCTCACTAGTGTATCAATCAGTTAGAATAGATACAACTAGCTCAACTATATTCAACTTAGTTAACCAAGACACATCATTAACTTTACTCAATCAACTCCACCAAACTCTATCACATGAGTTCTAGCGAAGTATCCATGCAATAGCTCATAACCCTCAGGAATAGCGTAATTCATTTTGTCAGCTCTTGTGCCACATCTGTGCACTTAACTGAAGTGCTCCAAGAGAATAAGATAATGTTTATAGTCCAAATATTATTAAGAGCTAATAATATTTGACATATCTATTTTTAGACTGGCAATTTAAAAATAGATGCCGCCCAATATGTCTAAAAATAGAAGTCCATATATTTTTCCAACTTGACCAACCATCCAAAAATAGCATCCTGCAACTCATAGAATATGATCAATATGTCTAAAAGTAGACATAGTCTAAAAATAGATTGTGCGCCAAAAATAGCCTACGGGCCCACTTAGTGAAGGCAACTTATTTCCACTAAGCTCATCATCTTGTTGCAATCTCAACATGTCCAGTCTAGTTTCCATATCTATTCTTGGTTTCCAAAATGGTGTTAATTTGGCCCTCCAAAAACTGATTCTCCCAAGACTGTTCAAAAGCGCATTGCCAACCTCCAAAACAAGGCAAAAATGTCATTTTTTGAGGTATTTTTGACTTTTTGACTACTCCATTGACCCAAAAATTTTTAGAAAAGTTGTTTTCTTGAATGTAAATTTCCTTATGAATCCAATGGTACCTTCATTTTTTCCATTGGAGGTCCCTAGAAAAAGCGCAACACCTAGGGCGTTGCACTTTTGACAATGTGACTATGCTAAACTGTCAAAAACACAAAAATTTCAAAAATTTCAAAAATTGCCCAAATTTCTTCAAATTTTCTTTTGTGGGAGGTTGATGAGGTGTGTTCAGAAATGAGTGATGCCTCAACAATAATATCAAGCTTTTCCCCTTCATTTTTCTTGGTTAGGGTTTCAAGTCTTGATTTGGCCTTTTGGAGTTTTGAGCTTGCAATTTGTTTTTTCTTGAAGTAGTGTTTTGCCCTCTTTATCAATATGTCATTATCCTTATTTGCCTTATCCAGGAGCTTCTCAAGATGCTGGTGGTCCTATCAATCCAATGCTCCCGGTTCTCATTGACCATGATGGAAAACTATTCATTCTAAGTTAGCTCATTAGCAAGTTCAACCTCCTTTTGCCTCTCTAGTTCTAGAGCTCTTTTTAGCCCTCTAGTCCTAGGTCTCCTCATTGGCACTTGTTATTTTGCCTCATTTGTTTCACCATACCTCTCATAAGCCTCATCAAGTAAGGCCTTTGCCTTTTTTTATTCTCTTTTTTCCTTGAGAAGCTGAATCTCCATGATTTCCTGCTTGATTTTGAGTTGTTCATTTTCCTGCTCATAATATGAAATGACAAACCTAGATCTCTCTAAGTTGGTCTGAAGCTCCTTGATTTGCGCATCCTTCTCCTTGATAATAAATTTTAAGGCCTCATCATCACGTTGCTCATCCAAGTCAACAAGGTCAAAATCAGTCTCTGTCTCATGGAGGTCTTGCTCCTCATTAATGTCTTCCTCATGTACATCTTCCTCTACCATCGTTTGTTTGCCCTTTTGTAGCTACTTTGTTTTTGAAGAAGGCAGGTCCCCTCCCACAATCTGTGTGGCAAACACCTGCCTATGCCCTCTCTGATATGTCTTTTCCAATGTGTTGATTTCACCCTCTTTAGGCTTGTTGACCTCAACTCTGCTAGATGACTAAACCTAATCCTGAAATGGTGATGATATTGTTGATGATGGTGATGGTGATGGTGAGGTGGAGGAATAGATGTAGTAGGATGAGATGAAGAATGCACATCTTCAGCAAGTGGAGCTTATGGATCAATGAAGATGGAATTTTCAATGAAGGCGTCCCATGAGATGCCCAACTGATCAAGGTGATGGAGTACAATGATTTTGATTAATGAGTCATGGAAGAGGTTGTTCATTTGCTGGTCATAGTCTCTCTTTTTCACAACGAATGTCATTTTTTCTACGCTCTTGAATAGAAAGTATGGGATATTGAGAAATATTACTCTTGTGAAGTGCATCAGCAGTCTAATGTGGTATGTGTAGAGCCTACAAAACCTTCCTTCACAAGAGAAGTACTTCATGATGATTTCACAGGTGCATACCTATGAAGAAGGCAGCTGAAAGGGAATACCATCTTCCTTTCAATTATGTACCTTGGTTTAATGAATGGTTCATAGTATTGATCCTCTAAATATTTGGATTTAAACCACTTCTCACCCATGTTTGGAATCCCTGTGGCAGCAACAATGACAGATGTAGATATACTGAAGGTCACACCTACAAGGTTCACCTGATTATCTCTGAGGTTTGAGATGAAGACTCTACTCAACATAGGATGATGTTGGACCCTGTGAATCATGTTGCAAAAATCAAGGCAACCGACATACTCAAAACAACTGACAGTCATTGGAGAGGCCCTTAGTTCATTTGTGTTGGTGGGCTCCAGCCTTATGATTCTTCCTCCTTTGTGAGGCCTTCTCTGTTCTCTATCCTCCTCTCTCTGTCTATCCTCCTCTACCATATAGTCTATGTCTTCCTCCATAGTGTTTGGTGGATAATGAAACCCTAGGGGTGAGGTAGATGGTAATGGGGAATGAAGAAAGGTCTGGGAATAGGGATAAGTCTAGGAAAATTTAGGGAGATGGGGGAAGGGATTATGGAACTTTTGGAGGTGATAGGAGGTCAAAATGTCAAGGGAGTTGGGAATGATAATTAAATTACAGGATTAGGGAAATGGTTGCCTAGGAATCTATAAGCCTAGGACTTAGGATTTTAAGGGAAAGGGACTTAGGGATTATAAAATGGTAGTGTAAGGGTAGGAATAGGGTTTTTAGATATGTAGGAAGGAAATGCAGGGGATTAGGGCATCAAATTTGGGAATTAGGAATAAAAGTAGGGTTTTCAAGTAGACCAAATGCTAATTTATCTTAGAAACAAAAACACTATGAATTCATTGTTTAGGAGTGAAAGGAGGCAATAAATGTGTTCTACTTACTTGAAAGAGTGTGTAAGAGGCATTTGCTGAAGTTTTTGAAAGATTTGGGGGTGTTTTTTTGAGTTTTGGTGCCTGGAGAGATCCTTGAGCAAAAGCGCAGCGCATCGGGAAAAAGTGCAGCGCCTTGCCCAAAAGCGCAGTGCCAATGGGAGAAAAGTGCAGTGCTGCCTGCTCTAAGCATAGCACCACTTCTGAAAGCGCATTGCCACTCTCTGAAAGCGCAACACCACTTAAAAATCGGCCTCTGACCCTACAATTCAATCTTTCCGGCTAAGCCTTAGTGCAAGCTCGATGGATGAAATGACAAATGAACTTCTTTGTGATGTCTTGGTGGTATTTGTACTTTATCATTTGAATGAATTGAGCCTTGGGACCCACTTTTTCCTTTCTTCACTTCACTTTAAACTCTGAATCTTTACCTTTGCATTTAACTTTTTCTTTGACAAATTGATCATTTAGTGACTTTCAGAACTCTAGGATTTGACAGTTTTTGATGCTTTGGCATGTTTGAACTCTGAGTTAGCAGCTAGGGAATCATGAACTTGTTACATTTTGAATGAAATAAATTACATAATGAAAATTAAAAATTACATCTTAAAACCAAAATTACAAGCTAAAACAAGAATTTTTCTTTACAAATCATCTTCATACGGTGAAGAGATGTTATTGGATCACCCTTTAATTATTGGTCTTATGCAGTGGAAATGAAGTTTTATTGGAATTTGGAAACCCTAATGACCTAATGAAACCTTGATTAACCCTAATTACCCAATGAAACCTTGATTAACCCTAAAAGACCTAATGAAACCTTGAAGGACTTAACTTCATAATGACATGACTGATGTGATGACATGATGATATTGACTTTATGGATGATGTATAGTTAGCAAGGTATGAAACTATGTCGGAAAGTAATAAAATTAGTAAGGAAGAGTGATGTTCTTTGGGCTAGGGCTACCATTAGTGACTAAATTTTTGTATGACCTAGTGGAATGATAAAAAAAATTCTTAGTGGGACCCTTAAAATGATATGAAAAGAGGATTTTTTATCACTGGTGGCAAGATGCAAATACTGACACTCACAACCTCGAAATGGCTCTACAAGATCAAGCATGGAGCCAATGGAAGTGTTGAAAAGTATAAGGAAATATTTGTTGCTCGAGGCTTCTCTCAAAAGGAAGGCATAGATTATGATGATATATTTGCACATGTTTCCCGCTATACCACCATCTGTTCAATCATTTCCCTTGCTGCAATGCAAGGATGGAGTCTCCATCAGATGGATGTGAATATTGCATTTTCACATGGTTAAATCAAGGAAGAGGTCTATGTGGAACAACCTCAGGGTTTCTAAGTCCAAGATAGAGACACGTATGTATGCAGGTTGAATAAATCCCTCTATAGGTTGAAGCAAGCCCCCAAAGCTTGGTATGAGAGGATCGATATCTACTTGATGAAGTTGGGCTTCACTCGAAGTGATGTTGATCCAAACCTTTATTTTAAGGTTGATAATGACAAACTTCTCATTCTGGTTCTCTATGTGGACGATATCTTCTTGAAAAATGTTGACCCTCTCATTCATCAATGTAAGAGGGAGCTAGCTTCCGAGTTCGAGATGAAGGACCTAGGACTGTTGCACTATTTCTTAGGCTTGGAGGTCTGGAAAAAGCCAGGTGAGATTTTCCTTTCTCAAGGAAAATATGTCATGAAGTTGCTAGAGAGATTTAGGATGGTGGACTGCAAGTCCGTGACTACTCCGATGGAACTCAACTTTAATGACTTGTGTGGAAGTGCTGCTGGGCCCGAGTTGGGAAATCCCACTGAGTATTGTCAACTCGTGGGGGCCTTGATGTTCTTAGTAAACTCACGTCCGAACATATGTTTTGCAGTGAACACGTTGAGTCAATACATGTTCGAGCCTCATCACATTCACTGAATTGATGCCAAGAATATCTTGAGATATCTTCAGGGCACAATCATCCATTTGCTGAGATACACTGCCGTGAGTATGAGGATCCATGGATATACCGATGTTGATTGGGAAAGAAGTATGGTGGATCGTAAGAGCACATCTGGATGTTGCTTCGATCTAGGTTCTTCTTTGATATCTTGGATGAGCAAGAAGCAAAAATCAGTTGCTTTAAGCATCTCCGAGGCTGAATACATTGCAACGAGTATGGCCTATTGTGAAGCTGTTTGGTTGAGAAATATCTTCAGTGAGTTGTTTGGACATGTGCTGGATACCACCATTATCCTTTGCAATAACCAAAGTGGGATTCGTCTTTCTGAGAATCCTGTGTTCCACGATCGATCTAAGAATATTGATATTAGGTACCACTTTGTCCGGGACATGGTACAATGAGGCACCGTAAGGCTTCATCTCATTGGGACTAATGATCAGGTCGCAGATATTCTCATGAAGCCCCTGGGGAAGGTCAAATTCTTAACCTTCCATGAAAATCTTGGTATCGTGGACAGACCCTATCCTGAGGGTCTCGCCTGAGTTGGACTATGAGCTCTAAGAGCTCTAGTGGGCTTGGGGATAGCTTCTTGGAACTATAAGCAACCACAAGGCGAGGTTCACCTTACCTTGTTGGTGTGCTTCTTCCCCATAGTTATGCTATTGGGATGGTTCACCCTCACTTTGATCTATGCCCCACATGCATCATACCCATGGAGTCTGGGACTGATGGGAAGTACCTCTCATTTGGCCAATGAGTTGGGAAATGAGGATAGAGACCGATAACATGACCGATGGACGCATCGGGGATTTTCGTACTCTCTATGTCTAGGATGGGATGTTTCCAAAAACTTGATCTGGGATCAAGTATGGATGAGGTTCTTACCTCCAAACTGACTTCGGGTTAGTATGTGACTCACTCTTGAGTCTGAATGAGGTTTTTACCTTTAGACTGACTTCGGGTGAGTGGAGAGTGATATATTTGTGACTCACTCTCATTCATTTGCAGAGAAGAGACAAAAAAGAAGTTACAACAGGATGACACAGGATTTCATGATGATGATTATTGTACATGATGGTATTGGATGACAAGATTTCACAGGTGGACAAATGGAGTTCTCCCTAGTTGAGACAAATGGAGTTCTCCCTCTCCAAACTCCATGTTGCATTGCGCATATGATGGAGATGATATTTTTGTTGTATTCTTCTTTCGGAGAGGTGAAAGATTGATCTAAATATCATCTTGTTTGGATGAGCATAACTTATATTTTGAATTTATTTTCCACACATGTGCAAATTGTCAAGGTCGGCCAGAATTGTAATGTAGGCTTACAAGTCCCATTAGATGTGTCACTCACCCCCAGTCATGGATATAAATTGGAGAGACATGATGCTAATTTTATCATTAACTCATCTCACACATTTCTCCTTCATCTGATTGGTTCGTATAGCCTTAAAGAGACTTCTCTCTCCTCCACATTTGTGAAACAGGAAGCTGCAATTTTTGGATTGTTTTAGGGTTTTTATGGCAACATTGATCAACGTTGAATTGGGTCAAATCTCATTTTTTTACTGTGTTTTATGCTAAAAAATTTCGATTTTGGAAGGCTGCATTGGAGGGCACAAAAATCAAGGTCAACCATTGAGCCTTGATCGTAGCATTGAACATAGTGTTAAATCGTTTGACTGCAAATTTGATTGGTGCGTTGACTGTTTTGTGGACTAGTTTTTGGGGTGAGTTTGACCATGAAGGAACGTTGACTTTGACAGAGTTTGACTGAACCTATTTCGAGGTTGAAAGGGTTGGTTTGACCAGCAAAGTCTTTTCTAGCTAGGGCATCTTGTTGTCTACTGTAAAAAACATTTTTCTTTATCTTTGTTGAATAAGAAGCATTACAAATTCTTGTATCTTGTAGTGGCTTGTCTTCTGTCGATTTAATTTTGTGTTCTATCAACATTTACTTTCAATGGTTATGTGATTGCAAATCTGAATTGGGCTAATAAGAAAGAATGAAGTAAATTTCATTAAGCATAGAACATGCCATGGTTATCTAAAATTAACACAAAACTACCCTAAAATAGACCCAAAAATGAAGCTAAGTACTTCATTCTACTTCCTTGTCTCTTCGCTGATGATTACGCTTCTGTCTAAGTAATCCCCACAATTCTATATTTTAGAACTACCTGACCGAATTATTTGCCCCAAATGAAATCTGAACTTCCCTATTTATAGTTGTTTCCCCATCAAATAAGCTGACTTGTTGGAGTGTGAGACAACATGTCATTTGGAGGATATGTTTTATTCCATATTGAAGCCAAATTGCTAGGAGATGTTTGTGCTCGTCTTGGAGGGTCTTTGGAATATTTCAATAACTTATAAAAATATGTAACATTCCCATTAAGGTGTTGATTTTGGGGTAGCATTGGATGTGATCTAAGTCTCAAAATTTTAAGGGAGTCTTAGACACATGTATTCCAGATAACCCATAAATCGTTTGGTGAAATTCCACCCGGATTGTAATCTAGTAAAATAATTAATTATTTTTAAAGGGACGCTAAGTCTAAACTTAGGAAAATAAAATAATTAAAGTGAATTAAAAGAATATGGGTGTGAATATTCTAGAAAAGGCAGATCAAATCAAAAGTTAATATCAGCCATTGATTAGAGATCTAATCAACGAGAAGACTATAAGAATGGCTCGAAGGGTCATTTGGAAAACACATTTGGCAAATTAATGATCAAGGGATCGATTTATTTAGTGTGTAGTGCCTAGGGAGAAACTTCGAACGAGAGATATTTTGCAGAGAGGGGTATTAATTCCGGTTGGAGGCATTCCCGATCTGAATAGCGCATAACATAGGAGGTAGTGAGAGCCACAGTAGCAGCACAAAGCCAATGACGCAGATCTTATGCAGTCACTGCGTAGAGCCTGAAGGGAAGTCATATTTTTGCTAAGGAGACAGCGTTGGGCCAATGCCAGATCCCAAAGATATTTTTCGTAGGCCAGGATTCATTTGTTTCTAGCCAGCAGACAGACCAACACAGAGACCGAGGGAAACTGTAGATGTGACGCAGAGACTGCACAGAGTGACACAGTCACTGTGCAAAGGCAACACATGGCAGTTTGTTCTGGGTGTTGATCAGTGTCAGGTTCCCGTGGAGGAGTGAGGTTTTTCTCACAAGATATTTTATGTAAGTTTCTCTACATGATTTCATGGATGTGACAATCATATACTTGTACTCAGAAAAATTTACTGTATAATATATAAATCCTCAGCTGCTGCACTGGTTTTCTCGCATTGGTTTTTTTCGGGGACATTAGTCCAAAAATAACTGTGGCAGATGTGTGTATGATCTATTCTTGTTCAGTTTTGTTTCCTCACTTTTATTTCTTCCGCAGTTTATTTTTGTAGGTTGCAGTGTGATGTATTCAGTTTTTTTCATAGGAAACTGCAAATAAAATGTTAAGTTAAAATTAACAATTAGGTGAATATATTCTAGTTGCTACAATAGGATTCCAGATTCCAAAATTTTAACATGGTATCAGAGGTTGTTTAAGATGAGTGCAGGAGGAACAAAGAACAGATCCAGTAGATCCAGCATTGACGCAGAAGCTGGGGATCAAAGAGTTGCGTAAGCAGTAGATCGATTTCCCAGTGAAGTGTGCAATTCAAGCTAGAATGGATAGGTCAATAGGAAAATCTCTCTCTGAGTGAGCCGATAGAGAGGTGGGATTGTTCTAGATTCATTTTTGTCCGAGGCAGAGGGAACAACGCATCAGATCTATGTATATTAGTAGCTGGAGGGATGCAGTTTGCTTCATGACAGTGATTGCTAGTGCATAAGCGTCAGGAAGTGTAGTTGAACACATTTTTGGGGATTTATAACCTCAAATATTTTCCTTCCCAAGAAACTTATATTTCCCATGCAGTGGCAACATAGTTTGTGGCTTTCTCTAGCAGGAAGTGCGTAAAGATAGTTGTGTAGAGGGTTAGAGGAAACAAATCGACAGTAGTTGGGTGAGATGGCCACCAGTATATTGTGTGACCAAGACCAATTGGAGGGTGCCTCCAACTACATAATCTAGAAGACAAGGGTTTCCTTCCTTCTAGATGAAAATGACCTCAAGTACTTTATCGACAATGCTCAGGCTGAACCAGTGGATGCAACACCATTAAGGGCCTCCAAGAAGAATATGGCTAAAGCCAAGTGGTTTATCCTAGATGGAGGGAAGGATCATATTTTTTCACACATCTCTGGCAAAGGGATAGTCAAGGAGATGTGGGATGGGTTGGTGACGCTATATCATGGGTCTTCTGAGCAGTGGAAGATGTTTTTGGAGGAGAAAATGTGGATGAACAGGATGTAGAAGGGAGAGTGCATTGATCCGTTCCTGTATAGACTTCAAGAAACCCGAGATCAGCTGGAAATTGTGGGAAAAACTCCTAAGGCCATGGATACGGTCAGATTGGCCCTCAACTCAGCGTGCGGTGACTATCAAGTCTTTGTCAAGAGAATCTTGGGCAGAGATAATTTGTCGGACTGGGAGTCGATGTGGGCAGCTCTTTAGCAAGAAAAAATGAGGAGGGACTTACTCAAGTGTCAACTTGAGGACATAAACAATAGTGGTTCGAAGGTCAAGAAGGAGGGGGAGGAAAATGTAGCCCTTGCATCAAAGGGGCAGTAAGAGCAACGCAAGAGGAATAAGGATATTTATATGATCAAATTCTTCCGGTGTGGCGAGATGGGACATTACGCCACACAGTGTCCTCTCAAAAAGAAGGACAAGGATGAGAAGCATGATCCTCAAGCCAGAGCAGTGAAGATATAGGAGGAAGAATTCACTATGATTTCTCATATACCTCCAGGATGGAGGTGGGGTGAGTTGGAGTTGTAGACCCAAATATCTACAAGATTAGCAGGATGCTTGAGGAGTCCACCTCTTATATCATCACCTTACTATGGGAGCCAAAAACATAAGTTTCAGGATGGAGAGGTGCCAGTTGGTGCAACAGAGTGCAGAAGTGACAAAGTAGTAGTTAGCAGCACCAGAATCTGAGCAACACAGAGTAGAGTTAGAAGCAGTGCAGGAAGGCACAGTGCATAAGCCAGTTGCAGCGCAACAGCTTCAGAGGGTAGCAGCAGTCAGATCTTCATCACCGAGATGCATCATACTTGTCCAATTTTGGATGTTTTTAAGTTGTAGTAAGCAACTGTGATGCAGTGCAGTAGCAGTTGGTAGTGGTAGAATCAACAGTAGCACAGATGCATAATTCAAAGGGAGTTGCAGTACAGATGCAGTGTCAACAACAATACATATACAGTGTTTTCATAGATTTGATGGGCTGCAATGTCAAACATCAACAGCGCAGAGGGAGATGCTATAGAGTTAGATTAGTACTCATAGATTGTATTTCTAGAGCACATTCCTCTCTAAGAGGGAGTGTTGATTTAGGGTTAGCATCATATGTGCTCTAAGTCTCAAATTTTGTGGGGAGGTTTAGACACATGTATTCCAGATAACCCATAAATCGTTTGGTTAAAATCCACCCAGATCGTATTCTATTAAAATAATTAACTATTTTTAAAGGGAACCTAAGTATAAACTTAGGAAGATAAAATAATAAAAGTGAATTAATAGAATATGGGTGTGAATGTTCTAGAGAAGGAAGATCAAGTCAAAATTTAATCTTAGTCGTTGATTATAGATTTAATCTGGGCCATTGAAGTTTCAACTAGAAGGCTATAAGAATGGCTTGAAGGGTCATTTGGAAAACACATTTGGGAAAGTAAGGATCAAGAGATCGATTTCTTTAGTGAGCAGTGCTCATGGAGAAGCTTCGATTGAGAGATATTTTGGAGAGAGGGGCAGTAATTCCAGTTAGAGGCATTCCTGATCTGGAGAGTGCATAACAGAGGAGGCAGTCAGAGCCACAATAGCAGCGTATAGCCAGTGAGACAGAGCTTATGAAATCACTGCACAGAGCCTCAAGGGAAGTCATATTTTTGTTGAGCAGACAACATTGGGCCAGTGCTAAATCCCGAAGAGATTTTCCAGGGGCTAGGAGGCCTCATTTTGTAGCCAGCTTAAAAACCAGCACAAAGATAGAGGACAGTTGTAGTTGTGACACAAAGACTGCACAGAGTGATGCAGTCACTACGTAGAGGCAACACAGGGCAGTCTGTTTTGGGTGTTGATCAGTCTTGGGTTCCTATGAAGGAGTGAGGTTCGTCTCACAAGGTATTTTATGTCAGTTTATCTGCATGATTTGATGGATGTGTCAATCATTGAATGATACTCAGAAAAATTTACTGTATAATATATAAACCATCAGTTGCTGTATCGATTTTCCCGCATTGGGTTTTTCCGGGGACATTGATCCAAAAATAATTGTGTCAGATGTGTGTGTGATCTATTCTTGTTCAGTTTTGTTTCCCCAGTTGTATTTCTTCCACAGCTTATTTTTGTATGTCGCATTGTGATGTATTCAGTGTTTTTCGTAGGAAACTGCAAATAAATTGTTAATTTAAAATTAACAATTAGGTGAATATCTTCCAGTTGCTGCAATAGGATTCCAGATTCTAGAATTTTCACAGAAGGGTCTTTCATACATGACATAGACTCAAATTGAATTTTATGACTAGATGAAAAATCCTAAATGCTCACAATGGGAGGCGTCACTAAAAATAAAATTCCTTTCTCATGAAACCCTTGAGACAAGCATTACAATAACAATTTTATTTTCTTCTTTACATCAACTACATAAAATCACAACTACACGTGTCACTATGAAGACTGAACCTAGTTACACTTTTAAAATATATATATATATATATATATATATATATATATATATATATATATATATATGAATAATTATGTGTAAGTATTGAACTCTATGAAAAGTTATAAATGATATCAAGTTTATTGAGTGATGTATATGTCAATCCCAATTTTGAAAATTTCTCTGTAGCAAGTAATCATTGAAATATTATAAGCCAAGGAAATGATTTTACTGTAGGTTTTAACCCTACACTGAAAATACCCCCAAACAAATTCTTAATACTAACAAAAATGATACAATGAAAATCATAGAAAATATACACAGAGATGTTTCTCTTGGAACAAAAAACAAGGAAAACCAAATTGTTTTTCATTATGCTCCTTTATAATGTTAAAATACGTTATATACATGTTGTAGCATTCATAAAACCCCAATCTATTAACCCTGTATTAGACTATAAATGTACTTCCTTTGACCAAATCTACAAAACCATGGCAAAAAACATCATGCACCCAAAAACCATGGACGCAAAAACTACCCTATGTTTTTTCGAAGGCATTGTCCCTAACCTCATGTAGGGGGGCTACCACACCCCTGTAAATCCCTTGCCACACTCGAAACATTTGTATCATGCATGGACCTAGTGATGTAAATAATATAACATATACCCAAGTTTATCTTTAAGTAGATTTTGTAGGACCACATTGTAATTAGGAAATTTATCCATTTATCGTATGTGTCTGACAAATATTCCTATGTTCTTACATTCATCACTAGCCATTTTTAAAAATATATATCATGAAATCTTTACAAGATACTGCAATATAATGAAAAATATTATATTATATTCCCTAAGTGAGAGATACGGAACTACCTTAAGCATTTTGAGGAAGCAACCTCGAATGCAAATGATAAAGAAATATTAGTCCATCATAAATACCTTAACGTTAGTCCACCAATAATGGACCTTGACTAACATAGTGGACATTTAAATAATGACCAAGCCGCTTTAAATTAAGTTTCCACCACATCCTCTAAACTTAACTTTAATAGGCCATTGGGATTAATTTCATTACCGGGGTAGGTCATAACATGCAACCCCATTTTGAAGAGTGTTTTTGTAAATGTTTAGAGTAAATAAGTCAACTAAGTGCATCCATAATACAAGGTCATATATATGGGGGCTAACCCTTATGTTAAACAAATGAACTGTGAATTATTCTTCTCATTGACTGGGATAAAGTGGAAAAGTAAGTTATATGAACTAGATGAGTTTAATAGTAGGATTTGGTAGCATGATGAGGCCTTAACTAGTCCTATGTTATCAAAATAAGGAGCCCCCCTAAATTTATAAAGTGAACCTCATCAATGGATTTTTGTTTCATTTGGTTTTCATGCTTGATTAATAATTGTAATTTCCTTGGTAGAATATTTAATGTCACATATGTTTAACCCTTTTTACCTTTAAAATGTAATTTCTTTTGCATTAGGTTGCATTACAAGCTTGAATTTTTTCTCAGATATGTTTCCATTTTAATATCATCCATTATTTGATAGTGATTGAATATTATTTAATCAATTAGTTAACTTGATTGGTATTGATTCTTGTTGAATACAATTTTCCTCTTAGGTATATGAGAAAAATCCTTACCTTGATTTAGCTTGACCAAGGATATACCCATCATTATCCATGTCATCATTCATTTATCATCTTTTCGATAAAATTTGAGCAATATATGCAAGTTAACGTATACTGTCTTGTATTAAGCATAATTATCATTGTAACACCTCCTACCCCCTTAAAACCATCTCAGGTTGTGGGAATGTTACCTTTTTTTACATGATATCCAAGTTTTGTTATGAATATGGGGTTACATAACCTCATTTTCTCAAATTTTTTGAAATCTAAAACTAATGTTTCCATTTCGTTTTGCTCACTGAGATATTTCTGGTGATATAAATTTTATCTCAATCTGAGTCCTAGGTAGAAAGTTATGCCCCTTAGAAATTTATTGCATTAAATTGGCCATGTCATCAAGGGGAATCTACAAGGAACCCACATTGCCACACCTAGGCCATGTGGCGTCACACCACCACCACATGGGGTTCCACATGGAACTCTCACAATACCGGTATCAACTCATGCTTTATTTCCCCAATACTGCATTCGATGAACCAATATTCATTACTCCTTGACATCATTTCCCCAAATTGGTATACTTTACCTCCCTAACATCACTTCCCCGGGTTTTTATTATTTTACTTTACCATGTGTCATTCCCCTCGGGATCATGTTCTCTGGTATTACATTCTCCAAGCTAGTGTTATAACACTTCACCTGGGATGATATTCAAACATTTCTCCTAAGTCGATATGCTAAGACTTCCCTTGGGCCAATATTCTAATACTTCCCCTATGCTAATATTCCAACACTTCCTCAAGGCCGATATGTTAACACTTTCCCCTAGCTAGTAGGTTTAAAGCATTGATTAAACATTGATTACAAACCTTAATTAAAAGGATTATTAATTAATTCCATGCATACCATTTACCATATTCTACGTGAAAACATATTATTTCAAAGATGCTAGTTATTTTATCAATTTAGTTAAACCTTTAATAAACCACAATCGCCTTCACTACAAAAATTTCAGTCCAGTTAAACGTGTTCAAAGGAATATGAATAATAGCTTACTAAGCATGAACACACAAGTTCTCATAACTATCCAAAAGGAGTTGCAATCCGCCTATCAAACATGACTAATCCTCTAAAAAAACTAAGCTAGTATATTTAGAAGGCATTGTTGTCAACTAAGTGAGCATAAACACAAATTCTCACATCAATCATGAAAGCAATATTGAGTAGCATATTCCATACATTATTAAAATCATAGACACATAAGATTTCATACCAATCATAAACATAAAATTGAATATCACGATTCATGATTCAAATTCAAAAATGTAATATGCTTATATGCGTGTCTTAAACTAGATGGAATATGAAGGAGGGACTTCCACTCTCAACCCAACCATAGGATAGATACAAAAAAACTTTCTTGCAGTTGACTAGCCCTAAGTTAGATCCAATGTCTGAGGAAATGTTTACTCAGGGAATTCGCACCAAAGGATTAGTTTAATGCAGAGTATGGAGCCCAATGTCTATGTGGTTTATCAACTGCCTCTAATGGTAAGCACCAAAGTGGTTTATCAATTGTACCTATAGAAAGAACCGTCATGTTTTATCTCTTGTTTCCTAATGGTAATCACCACAATGACTCACTCTTTCCTCTCAGTTCATTCACAAGGGTTCAACCAAGGTTAAGATGGGGTATATATCAATCTCAGGAGTTGAAATCCATTGTATAGGTGGTTTATTATTTGTATTTCCATAGAAAGGACCACATGGGTATGTTGTCCATTTCCAAGGTGGTTTATCAACTACTAAAAAAGCACCATAGTGACCCAAAATTCCCTGTCTAGGTGGTTTATCAACTAAATTGCAAGCACCACAGTTATTTAGTCATCCATTGAGCCTCCCACTAACCAAATAGGCTTAGAAAACTAGTATAGTGAACTCACTCAGTTCACATGGGATTCATCTAAATTCACAAGGGTTTAACGCATACATAGGGCTTTGCATACCAACTCAAATACCAGTTTGTCTTCTACTTCCAATTCCCAACAGATTCCACATGCTCCACCGATCAACTACGAGATCAAACCTAACCAAAATTTTTCTCTTCAATTGTGTGCTCATATATTTTTTTCTCAACATCCTTAAGTGTATTTGAGAGGTTGCAGGTTTGTCTCTTTTATGAGCTAGGGGAACGTGCATCATCCTTTTTTCCACCACCTACAATAATATTTTATAAATTTACTATCAATAAGTAGCTCACCCAAGTATATGATTGATGGCTCATTGAATTCAACATTTAATATCAAGGTTGGTTTCATGGCTTTCGAAGGAAGAAAATTCCACCAAAAAATGGGGTTCATCCTCTCCTTTAGTTGGTAATTAAATTTACATGTTTAAAACCACATTGTATCATCCAACCATGGCTCTTTGCGCCCATGTTGGCATTAAAATCAAATTATAAACATAATGGATGCCACAATCACATTATTTATGTCATCATGATTTGATCATCCTTTTCCTTAGCTTTATCATAACTGGTTATTTCATCATTACCCATGATCATCAGGAGGTAAAGGATTGATATTTCTCAAGTTTAAGTTCAATATCCTAGTTTTTAACTGGATATGTTTTATAGATGTGCAAAAAAATTTTACTTGGTAGTTAGGGTTATTTACCTTGCATTTTAATTATCTACAAAAACTTTAATACCTAGCATTGGCATCCACAGAGAAGAGATAAATTTTCATTTTGAGTTTATCACTTTCACAATATTTCATGCAATTTCAAGTAAGGTGTTGTGCATACATTAAAACTTGTCGTAAGCATATTATTATCTTCCTTGCAAAGAGTTAGATCACTTAAGAAACTCAAGTGAGTGAAGTCATGTGTCTGTTCCTTCTTACATGTAAAACAATTAAGTTATTCCCCATCTAAATGGTTTATCAAGAGTGTATATTAGTGTTCAAATCACTAAGGATTGAGTCATTGAGCTTTTTATTGCGAAGAATGACCACCCTCAACTTGAAGCAAATGACAGTGATGGTCAAAGGGATATTGTAAGGCACTCACCTTGAGTTGCTTAGTTTGCATCTACCACATGATTACCTAAGTGGCCAATGATCAAAATGGTTAGACATGATGGAATATTAATTCATTAGACAAGTAATTTTTGGGTGTCTTGGCCCACTGACAAAGTGAAACATGGACAAGCCAAAAACCCTTACTCATATAAAATGAATGATTGTAGATGGTGGAACCTTGCACTAATTGGATACACAAAGAGATATTCGAAGAGGATATGACTTACAACAGGTGACTTGATGGTGTTACATCTTATGCTAACCCTCTTACTTAAATACATTATTAATGTATGTGACCCATTAAATCGTTAGTTAATATTCACTCATAGTAAAAAAGGTCTTATTTGTTAATAAACCCAAATTAGTTAGTAAACTCTCATTAGAAGTGGACCCATAGGTAGGTTATATTCTCCATGGATAGATATATAATGAATATAAGTTTATGTAATGTGTTTTCAAGAATTGTGACTATATTTAGAGAAAGTTCTTGGACGTTTCCCCCTTGAAGAGGAAAGTGGATATAACTCTCTATTTTCTATTATCAAAGAGATATTTCTTAGGTTTATCTCTCTTTTTCTCATATTATTAGGTTTTTCACTAGATTTCCTGTGAATTACACTACAACTATTATTAGAACTTTGGCTTTGGCACAAAGTGGAAGAATTTTTGGGCAAAAAAGTGGGATAATTTTTTTCTTTTTGTTGGTTAATTTTACAGGAAAAAGAGGATGGTATAATTCAAGTTGATATCTAAAAATTTCTATGCATAACTTGAAGAATTAAATCTCGTGATTGGATTCCTCTTGAAAAAATACCCAATTTACAAGAAAAAAAACGTCTAAATGGAGTTTGGGAAGTGAAGTTACCAACAATTGAAAAGAAATTATTTTTATGGTTTTTGTAGGTGTGAATTTCACTAGCATAATTCCAGTCTATTTATGAAAATTTTGGTGCATAATTTTAAAAATATAATACAAGCATTGAATTCCTCTCAAAATAATAGCCAATTTCAAAAACAAAATCATCCAAAACAAAGTTTGGGAAGTAAATTTATCAATAATTTTTTAGGGTTTCTTCTAGTGACGGTATCAAATTTTGTAGATTGGATATATTCTAAATGGGAGAACATATTTTAGTCAAAAAACTTCCATAAAATCCAAATAAATGGTGGCATTTCATAATTTGGGTCGTAATAGCCAGTCTGATTAAGGCATGTTTCTACGTCTTTAAATAACACGTGCTATCCCAATAGTTTTTTTTCAGTAATCTCACTCATGAAGGAGAACACCTATAAAAATCCTCATACTTCCCCAAACAACATGAACCCTCATTCTACTTCGACTAAGATGGAATCAATGGAAGGTCAACTTAAGCAATTTCAATAAAACATAGATATGTTGGAAGGGGAGTTTAATGAGAGATTTTATAACTATGAAAATAATTTGAAGGACAAGTTATTGAGTATGTTAGCTTGAATCATACTAAGATAAAACCACATGACTGCATAGCAAATTGAGCCACACCAAGAATAAATTTATAACTTAGAAATTTTTAGCTACCCAAAATACTCGGCATGGCCACACAACAATAAATTACTAGAGAACAACATGTGGCATCATTCTCCTACGGTGGACTTGAATAGGTTTGATATTTCTGATCCATTAGGATGGGTCACTTATATGGAACATTACTTCTCCCCCCAATATATTCATGATGAATTGATGAAAATCAAGGTGGCGATCCTATATTTAGATAACGAAAGATGGAAAATGTATGAATGTCATTAAAAAATTATTCACGCTACATTGCATGGAGTAAATTTATTAAATTTATCTATGATGTTTCGAGAGTGATACTAATTATTTGGGGAAACTTACCAAGTTACACCAAACTAGCTTAGTCACTAACTTTAAAGCATCATTTGGGAAATTATCCATCCATACAGAGAAATTAATAGATTCCTTATACAAAGAATGTTTCATTGGTGGCCTCAAGGAAAATATTCAATCACAAGTCAAAATATAATGTCCTAATACATGGTTAGAAGCAATCGAGAGGCCTATAGAAGTCAAAATGGTAATTAATGAGCAAATAAAATATCCAACATTCATTCCTCACACTTGTCCACTCTAATGTAATTCAACAAGCACAACTTTTACTCATCACATAAAGGCACAAAGGTTGTCTCCAACAGAAATGGAAAACATCTAAAGATGTGGGCTTTGCTACAATTGTGCTCAAAAATATGATCTAGGTAATAGGTGTAAAGAACATAAATTGCTCCAAATTAATGTGATGACTTAGGCCCTGATGGAAGACATAATCATTGAAAAGAATCTAGCGCTACAAGTTGAAGACACCAAGCCTCATAATTATGAATATATTGAATCATCATTTCCTCTTGAAGAACCCCTAATATCCCAACATGCATTATCAAGCATTTTAACTACAAAAACATTGAAACTCAAAGGTTACATTAAGCACCAAAAATGTTAGGTCCCTATAATACTAGTGTATCCCCGTATTTATATTGCTAGTATAGCCCCCTTATTGTTATTGTTGTGCCCATTTAGTCCCAATATTGTTATTTTTGTGCCCCATAGAAGCCCACTATTGTTATTGTTGTGTCCTTACATTGTTATTGTTATGTCGGCGAGGATTATATTGTGACCCATTGGACTCCTATATATATAAAGGAGGTTTTTTCATTTGTATCAAGTAATAATTGTTCATTTATGTAATGTAAATGAGTTTCCCCCCTCGAAGTGGTTGATTTATAAGTCTTTGATCTATCTTCTCTTCTATTTTGTGAGATGGTTTCACAACATTTCATATCAGAGCTTTGGATTCTAGGGTTTTTTCTGCTGCAAAAAGGTCATCATGGAATTTTCGCTATAAATTTTTTTATCTGAAGTTTCAGACGCTAAAAAAAAAACCCATTTGATCTGAAAGCCTGAGGAACTTTGTGTAAAAATTCCAGATCTTTGTTCGCTATATTTTTGGAGATATGATCTAAGGAATTTAGGGTTTTTGCAGGCTCCTGAATTTCATCTCAAAGAGGTGACCTTGGGAAAATCATCATAACTTTTGTTTCAGACATTGGATTGGAATTATGTAAAAAGTGACTGGGAGTGCACAAACGTTTGTTTCTTTTTTATCAATTTCAGAGCCTAAGGTCAAAATAGGGACACATGGCACATCGTACACTTTCGCTCTACTGAACCAGTCCATAATTAGGACATTGTGGGAGATTAGGAATAAAGTTGCCTTGAAGAATCCAAATCAGGTTTGACCTGTGGCATTGGAAAGAAGACTCGGACGGCTACTACATGACTGAAGTTCAAATCTTGGGGATCTGAAATCACAAATATACAACAGTTTCAATATCGAGCTCCTCAAAAGCAAAAAAAAGGTGTGTGTTGTTTTTAAAAAATTACATAAACTTTGTTTAAAAATAAGTTTGAAGTGATTCCAAGGGAATATTGAAGCATTGTTATCAATATTGGGTTCTATAATGCCTCCCAAAACTAATTATACACCCATTAATCCATTAGAAAACTCTACTATGACACATGAAGAGGAAGAATTGTAGTATGATATATCAAAATTACAATACCAAGTGCAACAAATTTCGATCTCACAAAGAGCAACCAAAGATGACACAGATGGTTTAAAAGCAGTCATGGATGCTAAGGTGGATGGTTTGAAGGATGAAATGAAAGATAATACGGATGATCAAGTAGTGGAAGATCACATCGAGCATCAACAACAAGTTCTCCAATTCTTAAAGGATAACCTAACTTTGGTGTAGAATCAAATGAAACAACAGGGAGATCAACAAAGCAGCAAAAGAATTTTTGATGTAGGTGACTGGGTATTTTTACAGCTACAGCCATACAAATCAATGTCCCTCAAGCAAGCTAATAAGTATAATAAATTATCACTAAAGTACTATGGTCCTTACAAGGTGCTGCAAAAGATTAGTACTATGGAATACAAATTGGAGTTGCCCGCATCTTCACGAGTGCACCCAATTTTCCATGTTTCATGCTTAAAGAAAGTTATAGGTGACAAGCTCCCAGTTCAAACAATATTGCCAGAACTTGACGAAGAATGAAAAATCATATTGGAACCTGGAGCAGTCACGGAAACAAGAACTCAAAAACTATGAAATCGATCAATATCAAAGTATCTCATTAAGTGGAAGAACTTGGTCACTGAAGATTCGACCTGGGAGAAATTTATATAGAATCATATAGAAATAATCAAGCATTGAGGACAACACTTGTTTGAAGGAGAGGGGCATGTTAGGTCCCTATAATACTAGTGTCTCCCCTTATTTTTATTGTTATTATAGCCCCCTTATTGTTATTGTTGTGCCCATGTAGTCTCCATATTGTTATTATTGTGCCCCATAGAAGCCCACTATTGTTATTGTTGTGCCCTTACGTTGTTATTGTTATGTCGGCTAGGATTATATTGTGACACATTGGACTCATATATATAGAAAGGAGGTTTTTCATTTGTATCATCTAAGAATTGTTCATTTATATAATGTAAAGGAGGTTTCCCCGTCGATGTCGCTGATTTCTAAGTCGTTGATCTCTCTTTTCTTCTATTTTTTAAGTTGGTTTCATAACAGAAAAGGTATAGTCATAGTTGACAACAGAAATACTCATAATTTCATTCGTAAGAGACTTGTAGAGGAAACCCATTATTTTTTACACCTAGTGCACAACATTTCAATTATGACCACTAATGGAATTATGATGAAATGTGGAGGTAGATGTGAAAATGTCAAACTTCAGGTGGGAGGCTATCAAATGAAAAATCATTTATTTTCCATCAACATGGGTGGTTCTCATATAGTATTTTGGGTTGAATTTCTATGAACATTGGGACCAAATACAATATATTTCAAAGATATATATATATATATATATATATATATATATATATATATATATATATATATATATGAGTTTCACTAAAAAGGGACATGCACACACCCTTCAAGGGTTTTAGGCAGGTTCTTATGAAATAGTTAGCTCTTGTCATGTGGATAAGTTGTTAAAGAAAGGATACATTGGCATTATTTACCAATTTAATGCCATAAAATTCATGGATAATATGATATAATAAATCCACCTAGATTTACAACAGATCCTTGACAAACATCATTAGGCATTTTACACACCAAAAGGTTTACCCCTTCTCAAGTAGAGCATGACCATGACATTCCCTTGATTCTAAGTAGTCAACCACCAAATTTACATCCTTATCGAAACCATTTTCCACAAAAGAAGGAAATAGAAATCTCATTCAGGAACTATTGGAGGCATTGGTCATACATCTTAATATAAGCACTTATTTATTGTTAGTATTCATGGTGTTAAATAAGGAAAACACTCGGTGTATGTGTCTTGATTTTAGGGTTCCCAATCAGCCAAAAATCAAGGACAAATTTTCCATCCCAATTATTGATGATCTCTTGGATGAAATTTGTGGATCAAAGTTTTTCACTAAGCTTGATATATATTAGCATACTACCAAAATAGGATGAAACATGCATACATACCAAAGACAAATTTCAAAACACACAAAGGTCATTACAAGTTTCTAATGATGCCTTTCAGCCTTTGTAATGCTCCATACACTTTCCAGAGCCTTGTGAATTAAATTTCAAACACTTCCTACAAAATTTTGTGGTAGTATTCTTTGATGAATATATCTTGATCTATAGTAAAGCATGGGAATCACACATAACGCTTGAAAATTTTGAGAGACAACCAATTATTTGTGAAGTGATTCAAATGTTTTTTGGGGGTCTTTGAGGTTGAATATTTAGGTCACATTGTATGTGAGGAATGAGTATGAATTTATCCCAACAAATTGGAGCCTATGTAACACTATCCATGACCCAAAAAATTGAAGAGATTGAGAGGATTCTTAATACTTAGTAGATACTATAGGAAATTTATGGAAAATTATGGAAAAAACGTAGCTCCCCTAACTTCACTCGTTAAAAAAATACCTTTGTCTGGAGTGAGGAAGGCACACAAGCATTCATTTCTTTAAATTAATCCATGTGCACTAATCCAATATTAGTAGTGCATAATATTAATAATACCTTTGACTTAGAATGTGATGCCTCAAGAATACGTCTAAGGGTAGTAATAATACAAGGAGGTATGGTATTTAGAATTCATTAGTAAGCAATTGTGTGAGTGCAATTTCGGAAAATCCATATATGAGAAGGACATGATGGCTAAAATTCGTGCAATGGAGACTTGGTGACCATATCTCATAGGGAAGAATTTTCATATTAAGACTAACCATAATGTGTAAGTTACTCCTTGAAACAATGATTTTCTTCACCATAGAAATATAAATGGGAAACCAATATGTTGTGAATGATTATGAGATCATATATTATAAGATTAAAGAGAATGTTGTGGCTAATGCTTTATCCAAGTAATTTGAAGAGGATGTGTCACTCTTCACCTTATCAATACCAAGTCCAGGATGGGTTGAGGAATCTCACAGGGAATCACTAGAAAATAGTACTTTAGGGAAGCTCATCCAACAAGTTCAAATAGATCCAAAACCTCCTACAAGATATACATGGAAAAAATATGTATTATGGTATAAAGGGTGCAGTGTTTTGGAAAAATATTCAATCCTAAAAATATGATTTTTAGAGGAGCTACACTCAATTTCAGTATTAGGTTATTTTGGATTTCATAAAACCAATGAAAGAACTAAGCATTCATTATTCTGGGAGGGCATGAAAATATATATACAGGATTGTGTGGCATCCCATGATGCTTTCCAAAGAAACAAGGGAGATACTATAAAATTATCAATGGAATTGCAACCTTTAGTAATCCCAACATCAATTTGGATATACATTTCAATGGATTTTATTGTGGGACTTCCAAGAGTTGGCAACAAAAAAATGATTATGATGGTGGTAGATCATCTTTCCAAAACTGTACATTTTTGTTCCCTAGCTCATCCTTTCATTGCTACCTTACTTCCCAAGCCCTGATGGATTATATCATCAATATACATCCATTGTTTCGAATCGATACCCCACGTTCACTTGTAAGTTTTGGTAGGAGTTTTTTCAAATTCAAGTTACATAGACAAATATGAGCACTAGATACAATCCTCAAATGGATGGTAAAAAAAAAGTGGTAAATAAGTGATTAGAAATACATTTGAGATGATTTTCTTCTGAAAATCACAACAATGGTCACAATGGCTTCCCCTGGCTAAATGGTGGTATAATAACACTTATCATAGCACTACCAAAATTACACCACATGAAGCAATTTATGACCGAAATTCCTTATCTGTGGCATCCTATGTACTAGGAACACCCAAGGTTCATGCAATATATTTAACACTTCACAGTAGAGAAGCTATTATACATATCCTTAAGAATAGTTTGGATATGGCACATAATCGAATGAAACAACAAGCCAATCAATGTAGATTTGAATTTTCTTTGATTGAAGGAGATCAAGTGTTCCTTTTCCTACAACATTATAAACATATATCTCTCAAGTATAAATTTCTCCAGAAGTTAGCTCCTAATTTCTATGGGCCCTATAAAATAATATAACACATTGGTCAGGTTGCCTACAAACTGGATTTTCCATCCCACTCCAAGGTCCATCTTGCCTTTCATTTATTTTGTTTGAAGTAGGTTATGGGATCGAATTGTAAAGTGCATACCAACCTCCAAGAACATGATGAAGAAAGATCCATTTTCCTCCAACCATAAGAACTATTGGATACTAGAGAGCACCAGTTACGCCAATGCATTATCAAGGAAGTAATGATCTAGTGGAAATATATGCAACCAAAATATGTCACATGAGAACCAACATTGATTCTCCAATAATTTCCCGATCTTGAGCCTTGAGAAAAATGTTGCTTTTAAAAGGGTAGGGCATGTTACGGTTCTACCCTAACCCCATTACTTGGATACATTATTAATGTTTATGGCCCATTAAATATTTATTTAACAATCACTCATTGTTAAAAGGGTCCTATTTTTTAATACAACTCAAATTAGTTAGTAGTCTCTCATTAGAAGTGGGTCCATAGGTAGTTAATATTCTCCATGGATAGATATATATTGAGTAGAAGGTTATGTATTGCTTTGTCAAGAATTGTGATTGTATTTAGAGAATTTCTCTTGGAGGTTACTCCCTTGAAGAAGCAAGTGAACATAACTCTACATTTTCTATTATCAAAGAGATATTTCTTGCATTTATCTCTATTTTTTCTTGTTTTCTTAGGTTTTGCACTATATTTCATGTGAATTACACTATAAAAATTTAGAAGGAAAGGTGGTGACTCTGCCATATTCTAGTATATTTCCAAATAAATATTAAAGTGTAGCACAAAGTGATCATTTTGGGCATGAAGAAGTGCATTCTTATGACTTGGGAATGATAGTTAGGCTAATTGCCTAAGTAATTCAATGCATGTAGGGTTCAATTTTCATAAACATGGAAAGGTTGGTCAAAGTAATAATGTAGTAGTATATTTGGATGGTACAACATTTGGAAATTTTGACAATATTCTTGATGAAGGTTGGAGATTTGATTGTAGCTGCAACAATAATAGGTAGTCATTATAACGTTGGTCATATTGAAAATATAGTAGTAGAGGAATTGATGGTGGAATGTGGGAAAAGGTGCTTGTCCAAAGGAATAAATTATATGAAGGGTAGTTGCATGATAACTCTAACATGAACGATGTAAAGAAATTGGGAGAGTCGATTGCAAATGAATGCATGTGTAGGTATTATCAGATTAAGGTTAACAAGATATTAAGGATTGTTTCAAGAATGAAAATGAATTTTACTTGGGGAGGATGTAAGGCCCTCACCATGAGTGGCTTAATACATCTTTGCAACATGATCACCTTTATGGTTAATGACCATCATAGAATAACATAATATGGTTTATGCCTTAGATGAGTTAATTTTGGATGCCTTGGATTGTTGGAAAGGCACACCATGGACAATTCAATCACTCCTACTCATAAACAAGGAACAATATAAATAATGTTAGCTCACACTAGTTAGATGCACCAAGAGAAGCTTGCATTAGTACTTGGCTATTGAAGGCAACAAAAATTTCTATGAGAGACCTAATGCATAGACATGCACTTAAAATTCCAAATTATAGTGCTTAGGGACCTTTATAACATGGACCATTGGAATATATTCACACCAATGAATTTGGGTGGTCCACACTTTGTGCTTTAAATGGAAAATCAAAATGCCTTTAGACACAATTGGCTATGGACCACAATCATGGGATGCCTTAATTAAGCACACACTATCATACATTCTTTTATCAGGTGCACGTCCAATAGACACACTTGGGCACATTGTTGGGAATAATTGGATATATTGAAATAGATCTAGGTGAAACTTTATTTACTTATACAAGTTCGATGCAATCATGTGGATTGTATTGATTAAGACAAGTTAGATGGGTGAATTGAGATGGCTTGGACAGTAGAACCAAGAAAAATTGGACAAACAAATTGGGTAGACTAGATAACTTGGATGGAAAAATTGGGCACAATAAGGACAAGTTGAGTGTACTTGGGTAGAATTGGATGCATTACTTATGTGGACCATTGGCTGCACTTGTTGGACATGGATAGTTAGAAGATAAGTCACCACATGAAGCAAGTTGGCTATGTGGGTACTTGGGTCCACCTTAGAACAAAGGAGTTTGCATATGCATAACAAAACCCATATAAAATTAGGACAACTCAAAGTGAAAAATCATAAGAAAAAAGTGAATTCATTCACATGAGTGCAAGTGTTTTATAATTATGCCAAGTTTGGGGTTGGGAATAGTGGGATGAATTGAACACTATCTATGTGACCTGAAAAATAACACATGAAATATAGCAAATAAGCATGTGGTTGCCTCATAGGTTTGATTGTGTAATTTTTTAGGTATTAGGTATAAGATATTTCACTTAGATTCATTATTTATTTATAATTTATTTGCAAGCAGGAGGCTATAACTCCCTTGTTTCACATTTTCAAGAATTCTTCATATAATAAAGTGTTAAGCCACTTTCCTTGCGTGCTTTCACACTTGTTTGCTGTGGATGTTTCATGTTTTTTGAATTCTATTTTCCCTTGCATTACTATGTTTTGGCTAATTATCTATAGTGGCTAAGCATTAAGTATTGTTGAGATGTATTTAAGGCTATATTTAGATGCATGGCTATTGTTATATTAAATAGGTTTTGTTGGAATTATTCGTGCATATAACTTGTTGTAACTTAAGGGAAAGCTATGGGTACACATTAAGTGAAGAGGCTAGTCTAATTGTAGAAGGAATAGTCTAGACAAGCCCTTGTGCCTAAGGTAAGATGTCGTTGCAAGACCTTAAGTGTTGAAACACACTTTGGTGGAGCTCATGTTGAAAATAAAAGTTTAGATAGAGTGTGAATCCATGATAGATATGTTCTAGTGGATTTAAGATCCATGAGAAAAAGTTATAAATCTTAATTGAGATCTCCCTTATGGTTGTGAAAGGAATCATATTTCACCTTCATGCATGAGTTTGCAACGGATTTGAAAAGTCCAAGTATCATCTCCCTCACATCCACAAAGGGAAAATATCCTCTTCATATTCATGTTTAATTCCACGAGATAGAAATATAAGTCAATACCATCACCATTTCATTTTTGAAATGTGATATTCTTGACATTAAAGTTTACATATGCAACGTAGAGTTTCCGAGTATAAGTTTCATTTCACTCACATCTACAAGGGGGTGAAACTCGTTTCCTTTGAGCTCATAAAGTATGAAGTGAATTCAAGCATGAGCCCCATCAATTTCACAGACATATACATAATGTATGATGCATCCTCATTGTATTATTATCCATCATAATCAAGGTGGTGAATTGATGACTAGGTTAACCGTTGTGATGAAATATTGAACGATGGCATTTGATTTGAAAGTTATATGTCACCTTTTAAGCTATGAAAGGTTCTCTATCTCCTCCTATGCACTTTATTTAGCACATAGTGTTTTAATATATGACAATAAGATTCCATTGATGTCAAATGGAAGGTCTGAGATAACAACAACATTATTCATAATTTATAAGGAAGTAGAAGGACTCTCCATGAAGCAATATGACAACTAGATCTTTTACAAGATCTCATCACATGAAGGTATATGTGCTTGAAGTCATTTGATTTTTTAATGCAGTTATGGTGTCCAAATGATCCCAAAAACTACATGGTTTCATAGGTATCATTGATACCTTTCCAACAATATATCCTTCTTTGAAACACTCCTCCTAGATGAGAAGTAATGGCTATTTGGATTTCAATAATCATGAAGGGCTCAAGGACTATAGAGAAAAAACCCAAACACCAAATTTTTTTATGAGTGCATAACTCTTGGGTGCGTCCACGGTCCATAGATCATGTTAGGGCCAAAAATTCACACCATGTTGTGTTGTAATGCAGAGCTTGGGAACATCTAAGTGAAATCTTACTTTTTGTTATGCCCTTAAGATATTCTATTTAAATAAGTGTATATGACCATCTATTGGTATCTAGTATTATTCGATGTGATTTCATAACCCTTTGACTTTAGTGTTCTATTTCATAGTTCTTGGCATAATAGTGGTTAAAGGTGCAGATGACTCAACATGCAAGCAAATAAGGTTGTATATTTAACATTTCCTCTTAAGTGTTGTTTTGTGGTAAAATGATTGTGTAATTTTATCTTGAAATTAATTAAAGTTACATATTTTTAAATGAGGTTCAAAGTTCATGCACTTTATTTTCTCCTATAAGGTGTCACAAGAAAATAAAACAACATGAAAAATTCACAACAACCATTGAATAAAATCCCTGTGCAGATGTAAATCTTGGTGCAATATAAATTTTGTTATATTAAATGAAAATGACTGAATCAAGAAACATTAATGTCACAATAACATTGAGAATTAATTCATCATTCACAATTAACATTCATCATATGTTCTTCAAAGAGAGTATCAAAATATACATGAATAAATATTCAAATTTAACTCAGGCTTGTGTTAAGTTGGAAAACTATTTGAGAATCAAGGTCAAGGGTAAAACTATCAGACATTAAATGTATCTAGCTGCATTTATGTTGATCCTAAGTTGGAGCATTCATAACCCTTGGTTTTTACATGAAGAGTTAAAAATATGCAAGATGGATGAAAAATAGAGAACAAGCCCTAACCAATTTAAAGGAGAAATTAAGAATTTCTTTAAATCAATTAAGACCTCGTGGACAACTAAGAAATTAATAATCCAACCATTAGAATACATAAAACTTTGAAATTTACGATCTCTTGTAAAACCATAGTAATAAATATCAAATAAGTCATACTCTTCAAAAAAAACTTGATAGATCTTGCAAAACCAAATAAACCATCATACTGATACAAAAAATTATTTTAGTTAACATTCTCATACAGTTCCATACAATCCAAATAACACATCAGGTTCACAACTCAAAATGGCATGAAAATTGCATAAACTTGTACTTAATATGTAGTAAACTTCAAAACATGAGATGGGTATGGAAAATACATGATAAGAAAGTATAAACAACCCAAGAGTTACTGTAGAATTATTCCTTAGAATAACTTCAAAATCTCCTAGCAACTCACCAAAAAATTTGGCAGAGCTTCCTTATAATCAAAACTCCCCCCTTTTAAATTTACAAAATGAGGCCTATATATGGTGTAGGAATTTACAGGGTAAGTTCCTTAGATCAAACACAAAAGGTAACCACTCATAAACATATCAAAAATCAGTACACCAGTATTTGATGTGGTTAAAACCATTGAAGAGGGAAACAGTCCACGGCCTGAGCCAAAGCGGCCACTTCAGGAAATTTATTAATATAAAAAAGAAAATTTACATAAGATTCTCTCATAAACGGTTACCAGAAAAATGAACCTCCGTGCTCTTTTAATATAGATCATGGATCAATCGGGTGTTAAGCCACGAATCAAGTGTTGGTAATATAGAGGAGAGAGTGAACCGTCTGATCACTACATATCGTGACCATTAGATTATAAGTTACAAATGTACATAGTAAAGAAACACAGTTTACCTAACTCTACGCTAGACCAAGTTATACTTAACTATTTCCTATGTGTCGGAATATGCTAACAACCCCCCTTAAGAACAACTTGGGATAGGATTGAAGGATTTACAAAGGTGACACAAAAGGAGACTATTTCCTATGTGTCGAAATATCCTAACATCCCCCCTTAAGAACAACTTGGGATAGGATTGAAGGATTTACAAAGGTGACACAATAGGAGAAGGAAGGTGGCATTAGAGCCTATCCCCCCTTAATGATAACTTTCATGAACTCCAAACATAGATCGAAGTTTGGTAAAATTTGCTTCTGTGAGAGCCTTTGTAAAGATATCGACAACTTGATCATTGGTTGAACAATACTGCACTTCAAGAACACAGTCATGAATGAGATTTCTGATGAAGTTTATATGAAGCTCAATGTGTTTCATACACCGATGCTGAACTGGATCTTTGCATAGCTCAATGGCACTCTAATTATCACACCAAAGTTTAGTTGGATGTTGTTGATGAAGACCAGATTCAGACAGGATTTGATGAAGCCACATGGCTTCCTTTGCTGGCTTCAACTGCACCACGATACTTTGCTTGTGCTGAAGAAAGAGACATTGCACTTTTTTTCTTACAAGACCATGTAATAGGTCATGAACCAAGAGTGAATACATATCCTGCAGTAGAATTTCTATCATCAGGGTCACCAGCCCAGTCAAAATCAGTGAAACCAATCAACAATGGAGATGCTCTTGCACTGTAATGAATCTCGAACTGCACTGTACCTCAAATATATAAAAGTATTATTTTAGCTGCTTTCCAGTGACTTTCATGAGGTTGGTGCACAAACCGAGCAACAAGACCAACGATAAAGGAAAGGTCACAACGAGTATGGGTTAGATACATAAGTTTACAACAAGTTGACGGTATAAGGTAGCATCAACTTCAAGGATAGTACAAGTGACTGAAAGCTTGACTCCAAAATGAAAGGGAGAAGGGGTTGGCTTACAGTCTTCCATGTGAAAGTGGCGTAGAAGATCACATACATACTTAGACTAAGAAAGGGTAATAATTTCTTTGGATTGCAAGACTTAAATACCAAGGAAATAATGCATGTGTCCTAAGTATAACATTTAAAACTTATTTGTGAGGCTCGACTTCACATGGTTTATATGGTTGGGATCACTACCAGTAAGGATAAGATAATAAACATAAATAACAAGGATGATGAAGGACTTACCCACTTTCTTGGTGTAGACAGCGTTGTCAGAATGACACCTAGAAAAGCGATTATCTAAGAGAAATCTATCCATTTTGGCATACCAAGCTCGAGGAGCTTGTTTGAGACCATAAAGAGACTTCCTAAGGCGACAAACAAGGCTAGAGTCATTTTGGATAAATCAAGGGGGTTGTTCCATGTAGATTTCTTCATGCAAATATTCATGTAAGAAGGTAGATTTAACATCCATCTGATGAACTTCCCATTTAAAGGAGGCAACAAGGGAAAGAACAAGGCGGATAGAATTCATTTTGGCAACAAGGGAGAAGGTTTCAGTATATTCAATGTCTTCAACTTGTGAAAATCCTTTAGCAACAAGACAAGCATTATGTCTATCCACTTCTCCATCTGGTCCAAACTTTGTTTTGCAAACCCATTTGCATCTGACAATTTTTCTTCCCTTTGGAAGAGGAACAAGATCCCAAGTATCGTTTGCCAATAAGGAATGATATTCTTCATTCATAGCCTCATCCCAATCTGGATGACCTGAAGCTTCTTCAAAGGTGTCTGGATCAGGATTTTCTAGAACTTGAGCCAATAAGGAAGAGGCTCTTTCGAACTGAGAACATGTACGACGTTGATTTGCAGGGTCACCTGCCAGAGAACCTGTTGCATCCCGAGTAGAGCGGATCCATCTTGGAAGCTATGGAGCTGAACGAATATCTTGAGGAGGTGGAGGAGGATTTTCATCCTCGTTTTCATCATACGAACTAGAAGGAATTCTGTCAAAAATAGAAGAGATAGAGAGAGGTGGCACATATATCGAATCAGGCTCGCAACCCAAAGGTGGCACACCCGCTAAAATAGGCTCGCGGGCCGATATATTTTCATCAAATTTTACATCTCTTCTAATGATTACATTTTTGGATTTTAGTTGAATAATTCTATATCCTTTGACATCTTTAGAATATCCAAAAAAAATGCATTTTTCGCTCTTAGGCTCTAAGGCTTTATGTTTCGCATCTGGAATATGGGCCAAAGCTTCATTTCCAAAAACACAAAAGTGACTTACATCTGGTTTGATTGAGCTATAGGCTTATTTTGGAGTTATATTCCTTAAAACCTTAGTAGGAGTGTGATTCACAATGTAATTTTCACATTTAATTGCTTCTGCCCAAAAATTAAGACCGAGTCCTTTAGATTGAAGCATACAATTAGTCATTTCTTTTAAGGTGTGATTCTTCCTTTCATCTATACCATTTTTTTGTGGAGTATACAGAACAATAAGTTGTAATTGAATGCCATGCTCAGTGAAAAAGATGATAAATTTTGTGTTAACATATTCTCATCCATTGTCTTATCTTAACTTAAGAATTTGATATGCAGATTGTTTCTCAAAAAAGGCATTAAAGGCTAAGAACATGTTAAAAACTTCACTCTTGAGTTTTAAGAAGTATACCCAAGTGCATCTGGAAAAATCATTAATGAAAGTTAAGAAGTATTTGCAGCTAGAGAAAGAAACAACAGGAAGTGGACCACATAAATCACTGTGCACAAGCTGCAAAGGGGCTGAAGCATGCCAAGAGGCACGTTTGTCAAAACTATCACGATGATGTTTGTTGCGTACACATCCGAAACAAACACCATCTCAGCAAGATACCATAGGAAGACATGTCACCATATTTTCTTTACATAGAGTTTGAAGAGAGAAATAGTTTAAGTGACCAAATTTCTCATGCCAAAGTTTGCTCACTTCATCATTATGAGCAACAAAAATGGAGGGAAGACATGATGACCCAAAGTTTTCAAACTTATATAACCTTGTGGAATCATCAACAATGCTAGTAGCTAAAATATGTCTAGGATATTTGAGGTCCTTAATTACAACATCATGAGGTGAGAATTCTATTGTTTTCCCTTCACCTGAATGAGTTATCTGATAAACAGATAGAAGGTTGCAGGACAAGGTAGGAACACATAATACATCATTAAAATAACTATTATCTAGATGAATGGCTCCAGATCCTACAACACTAAGAGATCTATCATCACAAACATAAATATTTTTGGTGTTACAATAATTTAAAGAAGAAAACATGGCTTTATTTTTGGCAATGTGGTAAGAGGCTCCAGAATCAATGAGCCACTCATGAGAATGAGAAAAAGAAGATACATTTAATGCATAACCAAAGCTTGATGCTTGACAACCACAAGCAGAAAGTGCCATTCCTGAAATTGAAATTGAAGAGTTCTCCAAATTGATGTGGTGCTTCTTCATTGCTACTTCCAAGGCTTCCATATTCTTAAAAAAAATGGACTCTACATGGCCATCATGATTACAAAAGTTGCAATGTCTATCTGTTTTCTTCCCTTTATTTTTATTTGCCTTATAAGTTTTTTGAGTTTCTTTTTCAGTTTGTGGCTGAAATTGCGTAAGACCCTTGTTTGTTTTAGGAACATTCTTTTTAGGGTACTTCTTCTTGGGATTATTTTGATATGGTTGTTTTTGGGCTGCTAAGGATTTCTTAGAAGATTTTCCAACATTAATAAGACCAAAGTGTAAGAGTTTTTCTTGTTCTCTTATCAAAGAATCGCAAAACGAATCAAAAGAGGGGGACTTGTAGGTTGTTCCTTGAGAAATGACGACTTATCTCGTGGAATGGAAGGTGGAAATAAATACAGAGTATGCATGGCCAAGCTTAGCAAGAATGGAATAGATAAGGCTACCATCTTCCTTTTTGACCTTACAACCTTCTAAAGGAAGTCTAAGGGTCTTGAATTTCGACAAAAAATATTCAATAGATGAGAAATTATTGGGGTCCAAAGTAAGCAACTCATTTTCAAGCTGGTGGGCCCTCATTTCATTTTGAATGCCAAAAACAGTATTTAGATTTTTCATAGCTGCATCAGGGGTGTCAATTTGTTGGATATGAAATTGAAGATCTTGAGAAATGGACATTCCTATCAATCATGGTGCTTGATCTTGTTTATTTTCCCATTTAGTGGCTTCATCTTCATCGATAGGTTTAGTTTCTTGTCCTGTGGCTATTTTATAAATCCCTTTACTTCTAATTAATTCTATCATGTAGGATAGCCATTGGAAATAATTGGTGTTGTTAAGAATAACTGGGCATGCACTTTCCATTTAAGAAAAAAAATAAAGCTAAAAATACTGAAACTAATTTCTCCAATGGAAAGATCTCAAAAAATTAGGCTAGTTAAAAAAAACGGCTCGGAAAATGGCTTCCGGATGAAGAAGTTATGCATTTTTGAAAAAAAAGCGTTGTAGATGCCAAATAGTTATGTGAGAGGCTGAAAGTTGATGATGAAGTTCTACTTTTT
The DNA here is from genome assembly GCA_034641835.2 of Pinus albicaulis. Classification (NCBI taxonomy): domain Eukaryota; kingdom Viridiplantae; phylum Streptophyta; class Pinopsida; order Pinales; family Pinaceae; genus Pinus; species Pinus albicaulis. Next base: position 1,406,220,355 of record CM076581.1, on the reverse strand, counting down.
AAAAAAATCCCCCATTTTCCAAACTTAATACAATAAGCTCACTTTAAAAAAAACTACTTTATGTGACCCACTTTTATAAATAAGTGAAATTCATTTTTACATGTGCTTTTTAAATAAAACCCTCCTTTTAAAACCAACAACTTGCCAAAGGGATTTATAAGAAAAAGCAACTTAACAAAAAGAATCTTAAGAAAGACACTTGAACCCAAGACCTCTATTCTCATAAACTAACTTTACACCAAGTGAGCTAGTAAAAAGTTTTTGTAATTGTTTGAAAGGAGGAAGGTTTTTTTTTTTTTTTCTCTTCGATGTTCATGCTTTTTCCTGCAAAAAAAACACAAAATCCATGTGAAAAAAAACAAAAATACAAGCCTTACAGAATAATGTTATATTTCTGGTTAGTTGTACTGGCAACTATCCTTTTTCCCGCTATTTCTGATTTTCCCGAAATCGCACAAAAACGCAGGGAAAGAGCATACGTAGCAAAACAATTCTCGTCCTTTTGTTTTTGATTTGCCGAGATTGCACACAACGCGGAGAAAAGAGCATAAAAAGAGAAGAGGGTATAGATCCAGCAATAAAAATAAAATAAAAAATTATAAACCGAAATAAACAGAAGGATTAATAAATATAACTGCAAAAAAGATACTTTATACCTCCAAATCTAAAATGACATAACTTGGGCAACCAAAAACCTTTCCGCATGAAACGAAATGTGTTCCTCACTGTAATAGATGCTTTGGACACAACATAGTAGTTCTCCCAGCCCGAAATTTGTCAGAAATAGTAGATCTGGAAAACGGCAGTTGCATTCAGTCAAACCAGCGTCGGATTTGGATCAACAACGGATGCGACCCTAAAAATGGCTCTGATACCATGTAGGAATTTACAGGGTAAGTTCCTTAGATCAAAAACCAATGGTCACCTCTCACAGATAGATCAAAAATCAGTACACTAGTATTTGATGTGGTTAAAACCCTCGAAGAGGGAAACAGTCCACGACCTTAGCCAACGTGACCACTTCAGACAATTTATTAATATAAAAAATAAAATTTACATAAGCTTCTCTCATAAACGGTTACTGGAAAAATGACCCTCCATGCTCTTTAAATAGAGACCATTGACCAATCAGGTGCTAAGCCATGGATCAAGTGTCGGTAATACCGAGGAGAGAGTGAATCGTCGGATTACTACATAGCGTGACCGTCGGATTATAAGTTACAAATGTACATAGTAAAGAAACACAATTTACCTAACTCTACACTAGACCAATTTATACTTAACTATTTCCTATGTGTCAGAATATCCTAACATATGGGCACTCAAGAACTTGGAACTCACCCTAAACCACTAGTGGTATTTGGAAAACCACCAAGAATTGTGACAAAATTTCTAGTTATACTATAACTAACTTATTCTAAAAGCTTATTGATGGATTTGTTGGATTTTGGTGGTCCCCTTCAGATTTAGCTTCAATAGTTCTTCATTTTCTCCCTTGGTTGGGTTTTGGGCCTTCTCTCTCTTCCTAGGCACTATCTGGACTAAGCGCTACAGGGGGTGCGCTAACGGCAGTGCTGATGGTGGCGCTGAACTTGTGTCTCCTCTTGTTGACGTTTTGTTTCACTCCACCACAAGTTCCTTTCGAACACATGATCTATACGCCCAGTTTGTTCTTCCATTCTTTTCTTACTCGAACATAACATGTTTGTGCCTTTGCTATTACCCCTTCCATAGTCATGACAGGTTGATAGTCTGCTCTCCCCTGCTCTTTAAAAAGGCCCTTTAGTATGAAAAAAAGCTCAAAATGTTCTTTATACTGGTCCACAATTCCATTCACTTGTGGTGTATGTTTTTCCTCTTCAAAGTCCATTTCATCCTCCTTAATGATCTTCAAGCCATTTATAATAGGCTCTTTTGGGTACATGTTTCCATGTTCATCAAAGAATGATGAGAATTTCTTTTTAGTTGAGTAGACGCGACTACTAAATGAGATCAACTAATGTTTTCCCTTATGAATTATTCTTTGATCAAATGATTAAGGAAGTCTATGACTATTCTTGCTTCATGTGAGGCCTTCACAATGTTTCCTTTGAGCATATCTATCTCTTTGCGTGCTGTCTTGAAAATCTCAATATTCTCTTGCATAACCTCCAAATGACCCCAATACTTATTCACTAGCCTTATGATATTTTCCCAAATTACCTAATTTTCTGATGTATTCCTTTACTCGGCGAAGTTCCACCTTGGTTGCCTCTAGCTTTCATTCTAGATTTAAAGATGAAGGTTGTGACTCTTCGACGTTCTCATGCATGGTCCAATAGTTCACTTGTTTGGCCAGATCATGAATGAAATTTCTGAGTTCGGATGATGACACGAGTGGTCCTCAGATATTGGCACTTGTGTCAGGACAACTCGTCTCTTTGTCTATTCCTTCCACTCCCACAATAATCCTTGTGGATGGGGAAGCTATTTGTCAGGGAAATGTATTGGGGCAGTGTGGTTAGTCGATGAGCAGAGTAAGGGGTTGGGGAGAGACTAAAGGTTTTAGAACTAGAGAACGACAAGATGCCACATGTTGTAGAACAAGAGGGACAACTTTGTGAGAGGGCCTTTTAAACCTTTAGCATATGAATATGATGTGAGTGCGAATATTCAACTTAGGGTTTTTGAGCTTAAGAAACACAATTTTGGCAGACAATGTGATTAATTCAGCTTAATAATGTGTCCCAAAGGCAAATTCCATGGATTTACAAGGAATTTATGTTCGGTAAAAGGATTTTATTTAAAGGAGAAGACATTTATTGTAAGGTTGTGCTAAGATATAAAATAAGCCAAATTTATTGGAATTTTGAGGTGCATAGTCCTTGAAAGGAAGAATTTGGGAACAAATTGAGTGTGTGACTTCAATTTGCAGGGTTTGTACTTGGAATTTTCCAAATTTGTAAACTATGAGGTCAATGGCGTGCAGGTTAAATGAGACATCAATTGTATAATTTACCCAAAATGGAGCCCTTGAAGGCTTTTATATTAGTCGATGCATTCCATGTGTGAGGATTCCTTTGGCAAGAAGGGTTTGGTGACATCATGCTGATGGTAGCAGGACGCGAGGCCAACCGCGTGGCATGATGACTTATCACATGTGGCACAATGATGAGGGTGTCTAATGCAATGAAAAGGTCACCTGACAACGTTTCATATAGGTCGGGGATCAGAGTTTGAAACTCATGAAGGCGTGTGGTCACACGAAGAGGTGACACGTGGTGCCCTCTGAAAACATCCAACACATTATTTATCCTATAATTTCCTTGTGTGGATCTCCCAAGGCGTCTGATGAGGGCTTCAATCATTGTTAGGTCAACCAACAGACATGTTGATTCAGGCTTGGGTGATGAATAGATGGGAAAATTTTTGATGTATCAGCTGACCAGTCAAGTGATGTGGCAGTTTACAAGGGAAAATAGCTGGAAGTATGGTGAAGACGTGTGGAGGTTGACTGAGCAATGACAAGAAAAATGTGGTGTACATCAGGATGAGTTAGTTTTTGATGTCAAGGGGACACATGGAAGGTGACTTAGCAAGCATATAGGCAATGTGGCATACAGACGATGAATTGGTTGCCGACATGGAGGACCACGTGACAATATTCCACAATAGTGGGAGACCAACATTTGAAAGTTGGGGAGGCGTACGAGAGACCTGTGGTGCTAACGTGTGGCTTCCTCCACACCCCTCCTTACTGTTAACATTTTTGCATCTTGGGGACGCGAAGCACTCCAAGTCGTTGGATTGGCAGGAGCTCCAGCAGTTTGATCTTGGTTGTGTACAATTTTGTCGACACCCCCACCCGTTTTCTCTAGCATGATGCACATGTGTTCATGGGTGGCCTGCCCATGCTTTGTGTGTTTTCCAGCTCCTTGCACAAAATGTTTTGGCGCTGCGAGTTATACCAATGCCATGTTTTTTGCTAAAGAAAAGAACCAAACTGTTGATAATTTGGTGGGGCATAGTTTAATTCAATTCTCTACTTGATAATTACTTGTGAAATTATTTATCTTACTTAGATCTTCTCTTCATTAGCTTATTATGTCTTTCATCAAGTCAATTATCAAAACACAGAAGACACAAGATTTAGGCTCTTCAAGCCAAGGCCAAAACCTCTCCCTCTTGGAGAGGAAAACCTGCAAGTAATTCTTCTTATAGAATTCAGTTGACAAGTACCATGACCATGACACACACCCTTGACCCTTGTATGTATCCAAAACCTTGTGACTGCTTGATTTGAAAATGGGTTGGATAACTTTTTATGCTTTTAAGAACCTACCACTCAGTTAAACAAATAAAAGATCTATCTTATACTTGAATTTTCCAAAATTTTATACTTGAAATAGGTGTATGTTTTTTTAACTGTTTAAGTGCTTTAATTCCATTTGTTTTTGCTGATATTAAACATGTGCAAAATCCATATAATCCAAAAAAAAAAAACAGCAAATTTAATTTAGGATTTCACCCGAATATCGTGGGCTACGTCTCCTTGAGCTCTTGTCATATTGACTTGGATCTTTGGGATTATGGAAAAAATTCGTTTACAAGTTACAAAACTCAACTCCAATGGTTAACTGAACTGAACCAATGAGTTTAGAATCATCACTCTGAAAACAGATCTAGGCTTCCTTAGACTTGATTCCTTCTGTTGGTGCTCTTGAGCTACACTGAGCTTCTATATGGTACTAACCCCTTCAAAATTATTTTTTTGTCCCTGAAACCTCACCTACTATCTACAACACATATCATACCTCCAAAATGGACTGATCATTTTCTCAAAACAAGCACAGGCTCCCCAATCTAGGCCTCCATCCATTGATGGCCCTAGGCCGCCCAAAATTTCCCTATGGATCTTCGACCTTCAGAAGTCTTCAAATGGATTTTAAAATCCCTTAAATGGATTTAGAATGCCAAAAATAGTCAGAATATACTATTGGTTCACTAAAATTGGCCTTCAGTTGTTCTAGTTATGCCTCCAACACCTGGTGGCACCCCTTGGCTCTAGGTTCCCTCAAAACTTATCTGTGGGTTCTCGACCTCTAGAAGTCCTCAAAATCTTCTGAAAACTCCACAATGGATTCATAATTCTCATTATAGTTATAAATGACAATTGGTTTGCTGAGAATGGTTACTAGTTGCCCTGGATAGGCCACATTCCCCTGCTGGCACTTGTTGGCCCTTGTGGCCCCTGGAACTTCACTGAAGCATCGCGGCCTTCAAAAGTCCTCTACAGGCTCTGAAAACCACACCATTAGTTCTAAAATATATGAAACATCCAAAATTACTATTGGATTACTGAGAATGGGCTCTAGCTGCACTGGCTAAGCCTCAATCTATTGCTGGCCGTTGGTGGCCCTAGTGTCCCCTTGAACTTCACTGAAGAAAAAACCTGCTCAAAAGTACTCTAATGGATCTACAACCCTCACCAATGAGTCTGGAATGTCTGAGATAGTCTAAATTGACTATTCACACTCTCAGAATGGACCAATATAGCTTAAGATAGACCCTAAAGAGTTTTTGTCCAATGATCCCTATAACATCTCCACTAAATCTGGAGAACTTCAGTTAACTGAAGTCAAATTTGGCCAACTGCCCTAAATCTGGGCACGCTCCACATTTACTACCGGTGCTAAATAAAATATTAAATGCCAAGAATACGGTTGGGCACATGTCACACAACTCCGCGGTCAAATTGAATGTCAAGTGGAACTCAAGGCCGAAACTTGTTGTAAGTTGTTTGAACTCTGGTTTAAAAGTCGGTGTGGGTTAACTTTACATGTCGGAGATAACCGTTACATGTGCCATGTGACCAGGTCGTGAAGTTTATTGTTGTGGAGTTTGCGGAGATTAACCGTCGGCTAACGTTTGTGGTTATGGTGTATTTCATTTAACATGTGACCTCATTCAATGGACCCAACGAACATATAAATGCGGGGATATAGTGTGGTTTAAAACTTTGGTTTAAATTTAAACCATGAACCACATAAAAAATGTGGATCAACGTTTGTATTTAAATTTGTATTTAAATTATAATATAACAATTCAATATATATAATATATATAATATGCTTTTTAAAACATATAATATATTACATTATATATATCTATATATATATATATATATATATATATATATATATATAATTAAATCATAAAATAAAATACAAAAATACAATTCCACCACATTTATAAAAAAAAATTCACTTGCACCCAAAACTGAGAATTTGAACCTAGGAGGTCACTGAACATTTTTCACCTTCACACCCCAGCACTGGTGATTCTGGTCGCGACACTTGGCACAGTGTCATTGGGCGAAACTGGATAATTTTGTAGTTTACCTTGACATTCAAAGTGCGATAACTTCTTCATACGGTGTCAGTTTTTCAAATCGTTCACGACGCAAGAATCAGGAAGATGAGATCTATTTGATCGCTCACGTTTGACACTCTTTCGAATGCTTAGAAATTTTTTCTATCACTTAGGTCCTTGATCCAAATCTGATCACACCTCCCCATTGGGAATCTTTTGGAAATATCAGTATATCAGTATTTTGGACCCCAAAAGGCTGATATACTGATCTGTACATTAGATGACAATACATCACCCTCACTTTTCAGCATCCATACACTTTTCCTTGCATGGCTTAATGCCTTTGAACCACAACTCGAAGGTAGTCGACACTTTCCTTCTTGGATGCGCTTGTCCTCCTGTCAAGAACTGTAACTTCCTTGAACTCACTCAAAAATTTCTAGCGAGAAATTTATAGAAGGTAGTTGAACATCGCTTCCTTGATCATCGATCCAAGGTGGCTCAAACAAATGTGATATTACAACAGAAAACATGCATACATAACTGAACTTTGCATATGTACAAATGAATGTATGTTTTATCGTGTCAAGAAGTCATACCACTTCTTACCAAGCCACTTCCAAGGCGAATTTTGCTGCTGAAAATATTCTTCATGTGAAACATTTGTTCTCACATCAATGATGGAATCTTTGGTTCCAATTTCGCCAGTATTTCTATCCTCTTGCCTCATGTGCTTGGGATGATTAGTTGGATGCAATGTCCAACATCGGGAAACAAAATGTCCCTTCTTCTGGAAATGTGTGCAAGTATTATGCACCTTCTTTGCAAGTTGCCTTCACTTCAACTGTTTCCTGTATGCCTTCATCCTCTTCCAGCATCTCGAAACATCATGGTTAAACATACCATAATAGGAACAAAAACTCTTTCTTCCTTTCATGCATGCAGAATTGCCATGCTTTTCAGAAACATAATCAACTTGACTATGGGAAGAATTTTACCTCAAATGTTGCTTTGCATGTCCATATTTTATACCTTCTTGAGGAGATGAACTAGTAGAGGTTCTAGCTTTCCTTTTAAGACTAACATTAGTGTTCATGTCTTGAAAACTATCCGAACTCTCATGCTCACCATATGTTGCATGTCTACAAACATCTTGCTACAACATAGGCTTCAAACAATGGCAATCAACTTGAAAACAAACTTGAAATGTTTTTGGTTTAGAACTTGCGACAAAATTTCTTCTTGAAGTTGTATCACATGCCTTCATGGATTTGGAGTTTTCACCATTAGATTGAACATAGCCTAGACCACATTTCTTAGGTCTCTCCTCAACCATAATAGGATCAACCATGCCTTGTGCATGTTTGCCTAAACCCTTTCCTTCATAGCCCATTTTAAACATCAACTTGGACCCTATACCTCTAGTGTGCTTTTCAAATGAACCAACACATCTTTCTGAAGAGGAAACTGAAGAAAAAATTCACTGAATTACCTCTGCTTCATGCATGTTATTGGTTAAGGCCTCTTAGGCTTGATGGAGCTGCATATCCATCTCATGCATTCTTTGAATAATTTCTTTTTTCTCTTACTTCATAGCAACCATTTTCTCATGAAGTCTAGTGTTTTCTCTTTTATCTTCAAACAAAATTTGCATCATATCCTTCATCCTGAAGAAGTCTCACTTCATGTCTTCATCGAAGAATATTATGGAGGAGGAGGATTTTGAAACCTCGCTTGATGAAGTTGTCATTATTATGTCAATGAAAAAAATAACTTTAATCAACAATTCCAAAGATTTCAAAAACAATTGACAAAGCTTCAAAACAAAATGGTTGTAGAGTCAAGCTCTTCTTCAAGCAGGCTTTTGCAAACAAACCCTTTTCTGCTTCAAGGGTTGCCTTGAGGTCCTTTGGGTAAGGAGAATACTTTCAAACTTCTTCCTTCTTGTCCTCTTCTGGACCTAACTATCAGTAGCTTTCCCTTCACCTCTAGCAAACTAAATCAATAGTTAGTTTTCAAACAGTCAAATCTTTGCATTGTTAAACACATTTCAAGTCAAACAAGCAAGTTATTGCTCTGTCAAGCAACTATGCTCTGATACCCACCTGATATGAAAATGGTTTGGATAACTTGTTATGATTTTCAAGAACCTCCCACTCAGTTAAACAAATAAAATATCTATCTTATACTTGACTTTTGCGGAATTTTATACTTGAAACAAGTGTATGTTTTTTTAACTATTTAAGTGCTTTAAGTCCATTTGTTTTTGCTGATATTAAACATGTTTAAAATACATATAATGAAGCACATAAAAATCAACACATAACATCAAATTTAATCTAGGAGTTCACTCGAATATCGTGGGCTACGTTTCCTTGAGCTCTTGTCATCTTGACTTGGCTCTTTGGGATTATGGAAAATTTTCTTTTCCAAGTTACAAAACTCAACTCCAATGGTTAAATGAATTGAACCAATGGGTTTAGAGTACCATTTATATCCCTATCATGGTTTTCATCACTCTGAAAATAGATCTAGGCTTCCTTAGACTTGATTCCTTCTATCGGTGCTCTTGAGCTACAATGAGCTTCTCTATGGCACTAACTCCTTCAGAATTATTTTTCTATCCCTGAAACCTCACCTAATGTCTCCAGCACATATAAGACCTCCAAAATGGACTAATCATTTTCTCATTTTTACAAAACCTCCCTAATCTAGGCCTCCATTCATTGATGGCCCTAGGCTGCCCAAAACTTCCCTGTGGCTCTTCAACCTTTAGAAGTATTCAAATGGATCTGAAAATCCCTTCAATGGATTCATAATGCCAAAAATAGTCATAATATACTATTGGTTCGCTGAAATTGGCCTCTGGGTGCTTCGGTTACACCTCCAACACATGGTGGCACCCCTTGGCTCTAGGTTCCCTGGAAAGTTATATGCGGGTTCTTGACTTCTAGAAGTCCTCAAAAGCTTCTTCAAACTCTGTCAATTGATTCAGAATGCTCATTACAGTCAGAAATGACTATTTTTTTGCTGAGAATGGTTATTGGTTGCCCTGGATAGGCCACATTTTCCTGCAGGCACTTGTTGGCCCTAGTGGCCCCTGGAACTTTACTGAAGCATATCGGCCTTCAAAATTCCTTTACAGGCTCTAAAAACCACACCATTAGTTCCATAATGTATGAAACATCCAAAATTTACTATTGTATTTCTGAGAATGGGCTCTAGCTGCACTGGCTAAGCCTCTTTCTGTTGTTGGCCCCTAGTGGCCCCGGTGGCCCCTTGAACTTCTCTGAAGAAAAAAACCCACCCAAAGTCCTCTAATGGATCTGCAACCCTTACCAATGAGTCTGGAATGTCTGATATAGTTGAAATTTACTATTCACACTCTCAGAATGGACCAATCTAGCTCAAGATAGAGCCTAAATAGTTTTTGTCGAGTGACCCCTAGAAGAGCTCCACTAAATCTGGAGCACTTCAGTTAACTAAGTTCAAATTTGGCCAACTTCCCTAAATCTGGGTGCGCTCCACATTTATTTCTAGTGCTAAATGCAATATTAAATGCTAGGAATATGTTGGGCACATGTCACACAACTCTGCGGTCAAATTGAATGCCAAGAAGAACTCAAGGCCGAAACTTGTGGTAAGTTGTTTGAACTCCGGTTTAAAAGTCGGTGGGTTAATGTTACCTGTCGGAGATAACCATTACGTGTGCCATGTGACTAGGTCGTGAAGTTTATTTTCTATGGAGTTTGTGGAGAGTAACCATCAGCTAACGTTTGTGGTTATGGTGTATTGCATTTAACATGTGACCTCATTCAATGGACCCAAGGAACATATAAATGCAGCCATATAGTGCAGTTTAAAACTTTGGTTTAAATTTAAACCATGAACCACATAAAAAATGTGGATTAACGTTTGTATTTAAATTTGTATTTTAATTATAATATAACAATTCAATATATATATTATATATTATATATTATAATATATATAATATGTTTTTTAAAACATATATATATATATATATATATATATATATATGTTTTAAAAAACATATTATATATATTATAATATATAATATATAATATATATATTGAATTGTTATATTATAATTAAAATACAAATTTAAATACAAACGTTAATAAAATAGAAAAATACGATTCCACCACATTTCAAAAAAAAATTCACTTGAACCCAAAACTGAGAATTTCAACCTAGGAGGTCACTGAACATTTTTCACCTTCAAACCCCAGCACTGGCGAGCCTGGTCGCGACACTTGGCACAGTGCCATTGGGTGAAACTAGAGAATTTTGCAGTTTACCTCGACATTCAAAGTGCGATAAATTCTTCATACGGTGTCAGTTTTTTGAACCGTTCACGGCACCAGAATCAGGAAGACGAGATCTATCCAGTCGCTTAGGTTTGACACTTTTTCGAACACTTTGAAATTTGAACTATCACTTAGGTCCTTGATCCAAATCTGATCACACCTCCCCATTGGGAATATTTTGGACCCCAAAAGACTGATATATTGATTTGTACAATAGATGAAAGTATAGCACCCTCACTTTTTAGCCTCCATACACTTTGCCTTGCATGGCTTAATGCCTTTGAACCACAACTCGAAGGTAGTCAACACTTTCCTTCTTGGATGCACTTGTACTCCTGTCAAGAACTATAGCTTCCTTGAACTCACTCAAAAATTTCTAACGAGAAATTTATAGAAGGTAGTTGAACATCGCTTCCTTGATCATCGATCCAAGGTGGCTTAAAAAAACATGATATTACAACAGTAAACATGCATACATAACTAAAATTTGCATATGTACAAATGAATGTATGTCTTACTTTGTCAAGAAGTCAAACCACTTCTTACCAAGCCACTTCCACGACGACTTATGCTGCTGAAAATATTCTTCATGTAAAACATTTGTTCTCATATCAATGATAGAATCTTTGGTTCCAATTTCGCCATTCTTTATATCCTCTTGCCTCATGTGCTTGGGATGATTAGTTGGATTCAATGTCCAACATTGGGAAACAACATTTCCCTTCTTCTGGAAATGTGTGCAAGTCTTATGCACCTTCTTTTCAAGTTTCCTTCGCTTCAATTGTTTCTTGTATGCCTTCATCCTCTTCCAACATCTCGAAACATCATGTTTAAACATACCATAATAGGAACAAAAACTCTTTCCTCCTTTCATGCATGCCGAATTGCCATGCTTTTCAAAAACATAATCAACTTGACTATGGGAAGAATTATACCTCAAATTCTGCTTTGCATGTCCATATTTATACCTTCTTGAGGAGATGAACTAGTAGAGGTTCCAGCTTTCCTTTGAAGACTAACATTAGTGTTCATGTCTTGAAAACTGTCTAAAATCACATGCTCGCCATAAGCTGCATGTCTACAAACATCTTGCTGCAACATAGGTTTCAAACAATGGCAATCAACTTGAAAACAAACTTGACATGTTTGTGGTTTAGAACTTGCGACAAAAGTTCTTCTTGAAGTTGTCTCACATGCATTCATGGCTTTGTAGTTTTCACCATTAGATTGAACATAGCCTAGACCAAATTTCTTAGGTCTCTTCTCAACCATAATAGGATCAACCATGCCTTGTGCATGTTTGCCTAAACCCTTGCCTTCATAGCCATTTTAAACATCAACTTGGACCCTATACCTCTAGTGTTCTTTTCAAATGAACCAACACATCTTTCTGAAGAGGAAACTGAAGACAAATTTGAGTGAATTACCTATGCTTCACGCATGTTCTTGGTTAAGGCCTCTTGGGCTTGATGGAGCTGCATCTCCATCTCATGCATTCTTTGAAGAATTTCTTCTTTCTCTTGCTTCATAACAACCAATTTGTCATGAATTCTAGTGCTTTCTCTTCTATCTTCAAACATAATTTGCACCATATCCTTCATCCTGAAGAAGTCTCACTTCATGTCTTCATCGAAGAATCTTGTGAAGGAGTATTATTTTGAAACCTCACTTGATGAAGTAGTCATTATTATGTCAATGAATAAAATAACTTTAATAAAAAATTCCAAAGCTTTCAAAAACAATTGACAAAGTTTCAAAATAAAATGGCTATAGAGTCAAGCTCTTATTCAAGTAGCCTTTTGCAAACAAACCCTTTTGTGCTTCAAGGGTTTCCCTGAGGTCCTTTGGGTAAGGAGAATACTTTCAAACTTATTCCTTCTTGTCCTGTTATGGACTTAGCTATCAGTAGCTTTCCCTTCACCTCTAGAAAACTCAAGCAACAATCAGTTTGCAAACAGTGAAATCTTTGCACTGTTAAACACCTTTCAAGTCAAACAAGCAACCTATTGCTCTGTCAAGCAAGAAACTATGCTCTGATATCAACCTGATCTGAAAATGGGTTGGATAAATTTCTATGCTTTTCAAGAACCTCCCACTCAGTTAAACAAATAAAATATCTAGCTTATACTTGACTTTTGCGGAATTTTATACTTGAAACAGGTGTATGTTTTTTTAACTGTTTAAGTGCTTTAAGTCCATTTTTTTCTGATATTAAACATGTTTAACAAACATATAATGCAACAAATAAAAATCAACACATAACATCAAATTTAATCTAGGATTTCACCCGAATATCGTGGCCTATGTCTCCTTGAGCTCTTGTCATCTTGACTTGGCTCTTTTGGATTATGGAAAATTTTCTTTTAAAACTTACAAAACTCAAATATAATGGTAAACTGAACTGAATCAATGGGTTTATAATACCATTTATATCCCTGTCATGGTTTTCATCACTCTGAAAACAGATCTAGGCTTCCTTAGAATTGATTCCTTATGTCGGTGCTCTTGAGCTACGCTGAGCTTCTCTATGGAAATTCTTTTTCTGTCCCTGAAACCTCACCTACTATCTCCAACACATATCATACCTCCAAAATGGACTGATCATTTGCTCAAAATGAGCATTGGCTCCCCAATCTAGGCCTCCATCCATTGATGGCCTTGGGCTGCCCAAAACTTCCCTGTGGCTCTTTGACCTTCATAAGTCTTCAAATGGTTCTAAAAATACCTTCAATGAATTCATAATGCCAAAAATAGTCAGAATAGACTATTTTTTCGCTAAAATTTTCCTCCGGCTGCTCTGTTTACGCCTCCAACACTTGGTGGCACCCCCTGGCTCTAGGCTCCCTGAAAACTTATCTGTGGGTTCTCGACCTCTAGAAGTCCTAAAACGCTTCTTAAAACTCCATCAATGGATTCATAATTCTCATTATAGTCATAAATGACTATTATTTTGCTAAGAATGGTTATCGGTTGTCGTGGATAGGCCACATTCTCCTGCTGGCACTTGTTGGCCCTAGTGGCCCCTGGAACTTCACTAAAGCATCTCAGCCTTCAAAATTCCTCTACAAACTCTGAAAACCACACCATTAGTTCCATAATGTATTAAACATCCAAAATTTACTATTGGATTACTAATAATGGGCTCTAGCTGCACTGGCTAAGCCTCTTTCTGTTGCTAGCCCCTAGTGGCCCTGTGACCTCTTGAAATTATTTGAATACAAAACCTACTAAAAATTCCTCTGATGGTTCTTTGACCCTCACCAATGAGTTTGGAATGTCTGAGATAGTGGAAATTGACTATTCACACTCTCAGAATGGACAAATCTAGCTCAAGATAGAGCCTAAAAAGTTTTTGTCCAGTGACCCCTAGAACAACTCCACTAAATTTGTAGCACTTCAGTTAACTGAAGTCAAATTTGGCCAACTGCCCTAAATCTGGGCACACTCCACATTTACCGCCAGTGTTAACTACAATATTAAATTACAAGAATACGATTGGGCACATGTAACACAACTCCATAGTCAAATTGAATGACAAGCGGAACTCAAGGCCGAAACTTCTGGTAAGTTGTTTGAACTCCAGTTTAAAAGTCGGTGGGTTAACGTTACCCGTTGGAGATAACCGTTACGTGTGCCATGTGAACATGTCATGAATTTTATTGCTGTGGAGTCTACGGAGAGTAACTGTCGGCTAACATTTGTGGTTACGGTGTATTGCATTTAACATGTGACCTCGTTTAATGGACCCAATGACCATATAAATGCGCCCATATAGTGCAATTTGAAACTTTGGTTTAAATTTAAACCATGAACCACATAAAAAATGTGCATTAACATTTGTATTTTAATTATAATATAAAAATTCAATATCTATTATATATATTATATATTATAATATATATAATATGTTTTTAAAACATATAATATATTATATTATATATATATATATATATATATTGGCATCTTTTTGGCATCTTTTTGCACAACTACTCCGGGATTGTATTAGTCTTCTGGATGCCTTATGGCAGTATATTGGTACACTTCATAACCTATTTAGTAGTGATCACTACCAGCATATGTAACATGTAACTTATCTTTTTAATGAAAAGTTACGAATTTTTCCTTTGTGAACATATATATATATATATAATACAAAAATACAATTCCACCACATTTCAAAAAAAATTCACTTCCACCCAAAACTGAGAATTTGAACCTAGGAGGTCACTGAACATTTTTCACCTTCACACCCCAACATTGGCGAGCTTGGTTGCAACACTTGGCACAGTGTCATTGGGCGAAACTGAAGAATTTTGCAGTTTACCTCGACATTCAAAGTGCGATAAATTATTCATACAGTGTTGGTTTTTCGAACCATTCATGGCATCGGAATCGGGAAGTAGAGATCTATCTGGTTGCTATCACTTAGGTGATCACACCTCCCCATTGGGAATCTTTTGGACCCCAAAAGACTGATATATTGATCTATACAGTAGATGAGAGTATAGCACCCTCACTTTTCAGCCTCCATACACTTTGACTTGCATGGATTAATGCCTTAAAACCACAACTCGAAGGTAGTCGACACTTTCCTTCTTGGATGCGCTTGTCCTCCTGTCAAGAACTGTAGCTTCCTTGAACTCACTCAAAAATTTCTAGCGAGAAATTTATAGAAGGTAGTTGATCGCTTCCTTGATCATCGATCCAAAGTGGCTCAAAAAAACGTGAGATTACAACAGAAAACATGCATACATAACTTAAATTTGCATATGTACAAATGAATGTATGTCTTACTGTGTCAAGAAGTCATACCACTTCTTGCCAAGCCACTTCCACGGTGACTTTTGCTGCTGAAAATATTCTTCATGTGAAACATTTGTTGTCACATCAATGATGGAATCTTTAGTTCCAATTTTGCCAGTATTTCTATCCTCTTGCTTCATATGCTTGGGATGATTAGATGGATGCAATTTACAACATTGGGAAACAACATTTCCCTTCTTCTGGCAATGTGTGCAGTCTTATGCACCTTCTTTGCAAGGTGCCTTTGCTTTAACTGTTTCCTGTATGCCTTCATCCTCTTCCAGCATCGCGAAACATCATGGTTAAACATACCACAATAGGAACGACAACTCTTTATTCCTTTCATGCAATGAAAAATTTCCATGCTTTTCAGAAACATAATCAACTTGATTGTGGGAAGAATTATACCTCAAATGCTGCTTTGCATGTCCATATTTTATACCTTCTTGAGGAGATGAACTAGTAGAGGTCCCAACTTTCCTTTGAAGACTAACATCAATGTTCATATCTTGAAAAAATTTTGAACTCTCATGCTCACCATAAGCTGCATGTCTACAAACATCTTGCTGCAACATAGGCTTCAAACAATGGCAATCAACTTAAAAAAAAACTTGACATGTTTGTGTTTTAGAACTTGCGACAAAAGTTCTTATTGAAGTTGTCTCACGTGCCTTCATGGGTTTGGATTTTTCGCCATTAGATTGAACATATCCTAGACCAAATTTCTTAGGTCTCTCCTCAACCATAATAGGATCAACCATGCCTTGTGCATGTTTTCTAAACCCTTGCCTTCATAACCCATTTTAAACATCAACTTGGACCCTATACCTCTAATGTGCTTTTCAAATGACCCAGCACATCTTTGTGAAGAGGAAACTGAAGAAAAATTTGAGTTAATTACCTCTTCTTCATGCATGTTCTTGGTTAAGGCCTCTTGGGCTTGATGGAGCTACATCTCCATCTCATGCATTCTTTGAATAGTTTCTTCTTTCTCTTGCCTCATAGCAACCAATTTATCATGAGGTCTATTGATTTCTCTTCTATCTTCAAATATAATTTGCACCATATCCTTCATCATGAAGAAGTCTCGCTTCATGTCTTCATCGAAGAATATTGTGAAGGAGGAGGATTTTGAAACCTCAATTGATGAATTTTTCATTATTATGTCAATGAACAAAATAACTTTAATCAACAATTCCAAAGCTTTCAAAAACAATTGACAAAGCTTCAAAACAAAATGGTTGTAGAGTTAAGCTCTTCTTCAAGTAGCCTTTTGCAAACAAACCCTTTTGTGCTTCAAGTGTCGCCTTGAGCTCCTTTGGGTAAGTATAATACTTTCAAACTTCTTCCTTCTTGTCCTCTTCTGGACTTAGATATCAGTAGTTTTCCCTTCACCTCTAGCAAACTCAAGCAACAGTCAGTTTGCAAACTGTCAAATATTTTCATTGTTAAACACCATTCAAGTCAAACAAGCAAGCTATTGCTCTGTTAAGCAAGAACTTCACTGAAGCATCTCGGCCTAAAAAATTCCTCTATAGGCTCTGAAAACCACACCATTAGTTCCATAATGTATGAAACATCCAAAATTGACTATTGTATTACTGAGAATGGGCTCTAGCTGCACTAGCTAAGCCTCTTTCTGTTGTCGGCCCCTGGTGGCCCTAGTGGCTCCTTGAACTTCTCTAAAGAAAAAACTTGCTCAAAAGTCCTCTAATGGCTCTGAAACCCTCACCAATGAGTCTAGAATTTCTGAGATAGTCGAAATTTACTATTCATACTCTCATAATGGACAAATCTAGCTCAATATAGAGCCTAAACAGTTTTTGTCCAATGACCCCTAGAACAGCTCCACTAAATCTGGAGCACTTTAGTTAACTAAATTCAAATTTGGCCAACTGCCCTAAATCTGGGCGTGCTGCACATTTACCACCAATGCTAACTGCAATATTAAATTCCAGGAATCTGGTTGGGCATATGTCACACAATTCCGTGGTTAAATTGAAAGCCAAGCAGAACTCAAGGTCGAAACTTGTGGTAAGTTGTTTGAGCTCCGGTTTAAAAGTCGGTGGGTTAACGTTACACATTGAAGATAACCGTTGTGTGTGCCATGTGACCATGTCATGAAGTTTATTGTTGTGGAGTCTGCAGAGAATAACCATTGGCTAAATTTTGTGGTTACGGTGTATTGCATTTAACATGTGACCTCGTTCAATGAACCCAACAAACATATAAATGCAGCCATATAGTGTGGTTTAAAACTTTGGTTTAAATTTAAACGATGAACAACATAAAAAATGTGGATTAACGTTTGTATTTTAATTATAATATAAAAATTCAATATATATAATATATATAATATGTTTTTTAAAACATATAATATATAAATAAATAAATATATATATATATATATATATATATATATATATATATATAATTAAATCATAAAATAAAATACAAAAATACAATTCCACCACATTTCAAAAAAAAAATCACTTGCACTCAAAACTGAGAATCTGAACCTAGGAGGTCACTGAACATTCTTCACCTTCACACCCCAACATTGGCGATCCTGGTTACGACACTTGGCACAGTGTCATTGGGCGAAACTGGAGAATTTTGTAGTTTACCTTGACATTCAAAGTGCGATAATTTCTTCATACAGTGTCGGTTTTTCAACCATTCACGGCGCCAGAATCAGGAAGAAAATATATATCCAGTCGCTCAGGTTCTACACTCTTTCGAACACTTTGAAATTTGAGTTATCACTTAGGTCCTTGATCCAAATCTGATGACTTCTCTTTTCTTGGCTCCTTATGCTAATCTTATTTTTTGCACCATACTGCACCAGGACTAGAGAACTCGGTTTCTAAATGTACTCCTTCTTTCTACACTCCTTGACCCTAGGAAATCTTGGTTACTAGATAAATTATCCATGACCTCCTTTAGAGACTTGTTATAGCGTATACTTTAGAGACATACCAATTCTTCTTTGATAAGGTAGCCCTTGGTGACTCTATCTATGTTTCCAATCCCTTCTCTGTTTCTTCTAGTAGCCTTCTTTAAGATAGATTCAAAACTAAATGTTACAGCTCCTTGTTCTTTTATTTTATCGCTCTAGACATTATATTTATAACCTCACACTGTATCTGTTTTAACCCTTAACTCCTTGTTGCAATTCCAAACTATGATTTTTTACTATAGTTCTAGTATCTGAAGTTATTAGACTTAATACATTGATATAATGTGTCTCCTTCACTTCGTTGTGTATACTCCTTTCTTCTTGCTATACCACATCAAACTGCAGACTCTATCCCTGTAATGTATGTCCAAAAATATTAGACTAATCCGAGCTCTGTTATCTCCTATTCTGTGCAGTCTGCCTGGGTATAATTAGTGGTTGGGCACAGGTAATTAGTTGACATGTCCATGAATAGTTGTGACTGTTTATGAGCCGAATTTTCTACTGTTTGAGAGACGGCTTGAGAGGAGTATATCCAACATAATTTAAGATCATTTTTTCAGGGGTATTTGCATCATACTTGAGTCATATTTTATGATCTAATTAACAAGGTCTTGGAGCATCAATATTGATCCTTTGCAAGTGTAACAGCACTTCATATTTATGACTCTAAATTATATATTTATGATAAGATGAAAAATTCCTAAAATACATCAAGAAGAATTATTTGACCTATATTAAAAACTCCTTTCTCATGAAACCCATGAAGCAGGTATTACAAAAATATAATTTATTATCTTTGTCTTCTTCATTACATAAATTCATAATTATGGTCATTATGAAGAACAAACCTAGTTACACTTTCCAACAATCCATCTTAACTAGGGAGGTATTCATAATGGTACATGGTTACTTTAAATATAAAGAATCTCATAAGAAGAATCATATTGGTAATAGCATTTGTATAGCATCATATCAACCAGCATTGTAATAGTGCAAGGCCTTGACTACCAACCCCATCTCTCAATGAGACAATGGGCCACAATGCTACTGAGACAAATGACTTATAAACACCATATTCATTGTCTCTCCAAGATACATACTCACCCGGATGTTCACAAAGTGTTCCCTTACTGGACTATTCTTATCTTGGGTAGCTAATCCTCAAATAATATCAGTCCACGAATATTCTTATATTGAATGCCCTATCACATTCTCAAAGAGTATCAGATGCCAGATGATTACCCAATCCTCCATTCTGTCTTCCCAGGTGAAGACCAGAATTATGTGTCTATCCATTCTCTCCATCATGGCCTTCGCTAAGACTTATGGTGGTTAGTCCTCCTCTAGAGCATGACACATGAATTAGAGAATCAAATCTATCACTTCATTTTATTTTAGGAAGGACATACTCATTCCTATACCAGGAATGTACCTAAGCTAATTCTTAGGAATTACCAAGTTTCTTCCAAGTAAGAAACTTTCCACCAGGCTCCCTCTTAACCAGGGATATGCAATAGAAATGGTGAGACACCCAGCTTCTCATCAAGAATTCCTTTGTTCGATGTCATGAATTGCTTTGATATTGAGGAGTCTTCAAATTTGGCATAGCTTCATAGGGCACATATCATCCATCACTTTCATCCGCGAGTCATGTCATCTATCAGAAAGTGATTCATCAATCTTTCTCATATGGTCCATCTACATGCCATGCTACTTTCCTTTGAACCATCTTTCAAGGATCTTTCATCCTTCCATATGGTTGGCAGCCCTACATAAAATTATCCAGATATATATATATATATATATATATATATATATATATGAACTTTTAAATAAAAATTTACCTCAGTGATGATCTTTCTCCATGACATCTTGTTGTAGGCATTGACATCCTTTATTCAAATTTACACATCTCCTAAAGATATTTATTTTCAAGGGTCTTAATTTTTACCGGAATTCTATCATAGTCTAAATATCTTTCCAGGAGATCTCCCAGTCAAATCTTCTTGGATTTCGAATGATAAATTCCGCTTATCATGTTTGCACTTTATGATCTCTTCTTTTTGTTACATAGTCTTACTTCATTCCCAGGAACTTCCAATATACAGTTACTTATTTGTATACAACCACCTCATATTCCATATGGGGACATATTATGTTGATTTCATCCGTTATTGATAACATGTGTATCAGAAGATATTCTCCTTTCTTTGATCATAATTCTAAAGATAGAAGTTCATTACCTGCAACCATATGACATGACTTCATAGCATCTAGTGTCAGCATATAAATATATGTGCCTCATCCTTTTCCTTTTGAGTCATCCTGCAACAATTTTTCCTAGAATGAAGAATTTCATTCCCTTGACTTGCTTCATAAATATGTCATCATATCCTAATCCCATAATTCTACAAGATAGAATTCTTGATGAAACCTTTTGCTTTATTTCTAACCAATGAATCCAAAGATGACTCCATTAGAAAATGTCAGCACCTATTTCCTTATGGATTATTGAATAATGACCCTTTATTTCGATGATTGCCTTCCATCAATGTTGTTATCAGTGAGTTCCCAGGAACCACTTCTTTCATAGCATAATTGTATTGCAGACATCCTCGTATGAAAAGTGCTCCTTCCATGCTTCTATCATGATGCAATTTCTAGAGTGATGCATTAATGTACAATGCTTCCTAACACACTATTTTACAACAAACAGAAACCTTTTAAAGAGGAAGATTATCTCAATCATAGTAGAGATATTTCACTTCTCCTTTCTTAGATTTCTTTGCATCAGGTTCTCCCCTCTCTTTTGTGACATGGGCTTCTTCCTTTTCCATATTGTCCTTTCTAGATGTACAACAATCCCTTTTATAATTTCCAAGTTCATTACATTCATAGCATCATACCTTTTCTATATTTCTCCTTTTGTACTTTACCAGATATTCCTTTCTTCCAGGACATGGCTATAAAGGCTTGATTCTTTTCACTTGGTCCTGTATCAACTTTGGCTTTCAATATTGTTTCCTCTAGAGACCACAGATCCTGGAATGGTGTTGCTTCTTTCTTCCATAAATGCTTGAAGTGAATTTTCTCCATTCTTCTAGTAGAGAATTTAGCACCATTGCAGTCATCTCACTATCAGACATTACTTCTCCAATTGCGAGAATAATGTTGAAAAGTATAACTAGTTAGGTCTTCATTAGGACTATGTAATTATGTACTTATGTAAAGAAGAATTCAATAATAATAAAATGATTTTTTGGTTTACTTGCTTCATGGGTTTCATGAGCAAGATCCTTAGTATAGGTCTATAGACTTCTTCTTGATGTCTATTAGAAACATAAGTGTAATTAAGAGTCATGTAAATGGCATGTTTAGTCTGAAGAATATCCTCTAAGACCTTGCAGAAAAATGGCTTACAAAACTGTCCATACTTAACGTTGAAGTTGGCTTACAAACAAGTGTTAAAGTCAACTTACTTAAAGGCTATAAGTTCAGCTTATATATATGGTTGGAACTACTATATATACCCAAAAAAAATTGCGGTAAAAGAGCAAGAATTTGCGGATGATACTGAGGTCATACAGCGTGGACAAAGAGAATTTTTTTGCGGATCATACTAAGGCAATATAGCATAAAGAAGGGAGCAAGGATTACGTTAAATTCTGAGGTAGACAGCCTTAAAAGAAAGAACAGATTTGCAAACTTCTATCTAAGATACTGCAGATATTTAAGGAGCAATTACAGTCAAGTTTGAAGTCAAAAAACGTTTGAAGAAGAACAGAAATTGTGGATCAGCCAAAGGATAAATAACGTTGAAAAAAAAGGGACAGAATGTGCAAATCAGTCTGAGGTTAATGGCGTTGAAAAGAAGCAGATAAATGCGGATTAGTTTGAGACTGTATAGCGTTGAAAAGGAGAAAATATAAAGGAAAAAGGATAGCGTTGAAGAAGAAACATATTGAGGAAGTAATAGAAGTATACAGATTGCAGAAAGAAGCAGAGTATAGTACAGACTTCTCTCAGTTTTTAAACTACCTAAGAAAAGAATTTGCCAAGGTCAAAGATAGTAATCACAAGAAGAAAGGCTGATCTAAAGGAGGAGAAGGTAAGGAAGGTAAATCAGAGATTTACCTTCCTAACTATATTACAAAATATTCAGCTACAAAGTAAAATCAATTCTATCTCTGCATTTGAATAAGTAATTTGATAATTGACTTGATGAAGGACTAACTAAGCTCACAAGTAATTATCTAGAAGAGAATTTTTGAATTAATCTAAATCCCTTCAGATTCTCAACATGGTATTAGAGCTAAGGTACTGAATGAAAGGGTTGCTTGACAAAGTAAACACTATAAGAAGCAAAGATCAAAGTTTGGGTTGAAGGATCAAATCAGTCTGCATGGAAGGCTCTCTAGCTATATCAATTCATTCAAGTAAGTAATATTTGTCATCAAAGATTCACATTCAAGAAGACATCCTTTACCATCAAGAAAGCTGCCAAAAGAGAAAGTCATCCACTCAAGTAAGAAAAGAGAAAGTCATCCACTCAAGTAAGTATTAATGACACAATCTATCAAGATGCCTTTTTGTAAAGAAACCAACAAGCTGGTTGGATCATCAAATTTCAGTGCATGGAAGAAAAGAACATAATTAAACTTAATTAAAGACGAAGTAATATCAAAGTATCTATTTTTCAACCTGAAAAATAAGATACTTCAGCCCATGCTAAGTATATGAAGGGAGAAATTAGAGCCCAAAGGATTCTCATAGAATCCATCAAAGACTCTCTCATTCCCTATGTATCAAAACTGAAGACTGAAAAACAAATATATGAGAAATTGGTGGAGCTATTATCCGTGAGTACTGTTGGAGAAGCAATCTCTCTGAGACAAGAACTATACAAAATGAAATTATCAAGGGAAGTAGGAATTTCCCCATACTTTATGAGGATTTCTAAAATAAGAGATCAACTGCAGCAACTAGGAGAAGTGATGTATGACACTGAGATGACAAAAGTGGTGTTGAATGCTCTACCAGAAGAATGGGAAAGCTTCACTTCCAGTCTATATGGGAAGAAAGAAGCCACTCCATTCCAAGATTTATGGTCTCTATGTAAAATAGAGGAAACAAGAATAAATGCCAAAGCTAATACAAAACCAAGTGAAGAGAATCATGCCTTTGCAGCTTCATACAAGAAGAAAGGAATATTCGGAAAAATTGGCCCTCAGAATAAAAGAAGAAATATGAACAACCTGCGATGCTTTGGATGTGATGAGTTTGGACATTATAAAAGAGATTGTCCTAAATCTGGAAAGAAAGAAGCCCATGCCACTTATGAAAGAGAAGAACCTAACGCTAAAATATCTAAGAGGGAGGAAGAAAGAGATCTCTATTATGATTGAGATCATCTTCCTCTATAAGTGATCTCTAATTAATTGTAAAATTGTACAATATCATGTAAATTAAGAAGCACAGAAGGAGCTCTCGGGAAAAAGGCTTCTGGAAAACCTCTCTACTTAAAGTAAAGTAGTCGTCAGATCTAGGGTCATCATGGAGAAAGAATTTTGGGATATTGTTGAAGCAGGTCAAAGAAATAAAAATCTTCATTCAAGAGAAACTTCTACATGATGACTCAAGGAAGATGGGTATGAGGTATGCAGACATACATGCTGATATTAGATGCTGTAAAATCATGTCATATGGTTGCAGGTAATATACCTCTGTATTTAAGAGTAATATCTATGAAGAAGGATCTCTCAGTGCAATAACAGATGAAATCAAAATAATATGACCTCATAGAATATGAGGTGGTTGTACATAAACAAGAAACTGGAAAAGCTGTAAGTTTCTAAAAATGAAGAATGTGTAGAAAGGAAGAGATCATAAAATGCAACCATGTCTAGAGGCAGTTATCATCTGGTGGCCAAGTATATGTGACTAGGAGATCTCCTAGGAAGATATGTAGACTCTAACAAAAGTCTGGTAAAGAAGAAGACCCTTGGGAAAACATATCATTAGGAGATGTGTCAATCTGCATGAAGGATGTCAATGCCTACAAGAAGATTTCATGGTAAAAGATCATCATCAAGGTAAATTTTTCTCTAAAAGTTTCATATGTATATGTTTATCTGGATAAAATTTGTGCAGGGCTGCTAATCATAAGAAAGGATGTATGATCCTTGGAGATGATTCGAAGGAAAGCAGCATGGCATAACAAGTGGACCAGATAAGGAAGTTTGATGGATCACTTTCTAACAACTGACTGACTTGACTCAGGAGAAAAGTGATAAATGATATGTGCCCTATGAAGCTAAAATATGGAGATTCCTCAATTTCAAAATCCATGACATCGAGGACAGGAATTCTTCATGAGTAGTTGGGTGTCTCACCATTGCTGCCGGAGGTCCCTAATTAAGAGGAAGCCTGATGGTAAGTTTCTTACTTGGAAGAAACTTGGTAATTCCTAAGGATGAGCTTAGGTACATTCTTTGTATAAGAATGAGTACATTCCCTTGTGGAATAGGTCCTCCCTGGGAGGGAGAGATAGACACATCATTCTGGTCTTGGGAAGACATAATAGAGGATTGGGTAATCATCTGGCATTCTATACTCTTTGAGAATGTGAACGGGCATTCAAGATAAGGGTAGTCGGGGACTGATATTCTTTGAGGGCTAACTACCCAAGAGAAGAATAGTCCAGGAAGGTCATACTTTGGGAACACCCGGATGGAGTATGTACCTTGGAGAGACAATGACGAAGGTGTCTATAAGTCATGTGTCTTGACAGCATTGAATCCCATTGTCTCGTTGAAGAGATGGGGTTGTTAGTCAAGGCCTTGCACTAGTACAATGCTGGTTGATATGATGTTATACAGATGCAATTACCAATCCGATTTTTTTTCTTATAATATTCTTCTATTTTAAAAGTAACCAAATACCTGTATGAATACCTCCCTAGTTAAGAGGGAGTGTTGAAAAGTATAACTAGGTAGGTCTTCATTAGGACTATGTAATTATGTACTTATGTAAAGAAGAAGTCAATAATAATAAAATGAATTTTTGGTTTACTTGCTTCATGGGTTTCATGAGCAAGATCCTTAGTATAGGTCTATAGACTTGTTCTTGATGTGTATTAGGAACACAAGTGTAATTAAGAGTCATGTAAATGGCATGTTTAGTCTGAAGAATATCCTCCAAGACGTTACAGAAAAATGGCTTACAAAACTGTCCATACTTAATGTTGAAGTCGGCTTACAAACAAGTGTTAAAGTCGGCTTACTTAAAGGCTATAAGGTCGGCTTATATATATGGTTGAAACTACTATATATACCCTAAAAATGTTGCGGTAAAGGAGCAAGAATTTGCGGATGATATTGAGGTCATACAGCGCGGACAAAGAGAAAATTTTTGCGAATCATACTAAGGCAATACAGCGTAAATAAGGGAGCAAGGATTACGTTAAAGTCTGAGGTAGACAACCTTAAAAGAAAGAACAAATTTGCGGACTTCTATCTGAGATACTGCGGATATTTAAGGAGCAATTATAGTCAAGTTTGAAGTCAACAAATGTTTTAAGAAGAACAAAAATTGCGGATCATCCAAAGGATAAATAGCATTGAAAAAAAGGGATAGAATGTGCAGATCAGTCTGAGGTTAATAGCGTTGAAAAGAAGCAGATAAATGCGGATTAGTTTTAGACTGTATAGCATTGAAAGGAGAAAATCTAAAGGACAAAGGACAGTGTTGAAGAAGAAACATATTGAGGAATTAATAGAAGTATACAGATTGCAGAAAGAAGCAGAGTACAATACAGACTTCTCTCAGGTTGTAAAGTACCTAAGAAAAGAATTTTCCAAGGTCAAAGATAGTAATCACAAGAAGAAAGGCTGATCTAAAGGAGGAGAAGGTAAGGAAGGTAAATTAGAGATTTACCTTCCTAGCTATATTACAAAATATTCAGTTACAAAGTAAAATCAATTATGTCTCTACATTTGAATAAGTACTTTGATAATTGACTTGATGAAGGACTAACTAAGCTCACAAGATTATCTAGAAGAGAAGTTTTGAATTAATCTAAATCCCTTCAGATTCTCAACAAATAACTCCACAAATTTTGTCATATATTTCCTTTTTAATATTCTATTTTTGATACATTATGGATGAGAGAGTCCTTTATGGATTCTATAAGAATATTTTGGGCTCTTATGTCTCCCTTCATGTATTTTTCATGACTTCATTGTCCTTTTCTTCCATGCAAGAAAGTTTGGAACCCTAACCAGTTTGTTGCTTTCTTTGAAAAGAATACATTTTGATAGATTCATATGAAGTTATAGTGATACTTACTTGAGTAGATGATTTTCTTCTTCTATCAGCTTCCTTTTTGATGATGATATAGATAGCAACATGAGCTCCTTATTAGATAGACTTCTTTATCACTTTGGACCCTTGATGATGATGATGATGACCAAGGATGGATGATGATGATGACTTCAACAACAAGATGATTTGATGATTTCTCCAATATTGTTAGCCCGACTTCAAATGAGATATCTTTAGGTTACCTTCTTGAAATTTCATTTCTTCTTATAAGATCTTTGATATAGCCTGAGAGTTTTTCCAATTTCTGCAAGCCACCTCTTGAATGGAGGTATCTTCACTTTTAGTGTAGATCTCTTCTCTTTGAAGCTGCCTTTGAAAACTGACCTTTGACCCTCTTCCCAGAATTTGATCCTAATGTCTTATTGCAAAAATTATCCTTGATATTATTGATATTTTAGTGTCTTCTTGTCAAATATTCCTTTCTCGCACCTTATCTCTGATACCATGTTGAGAATTTGGTAGGGCATAGTTTAATTCAATTCTATACTTGATAATTACTTATGAACTTATTTCTATTTCTTTGATACTATCTTCATTAGCTTATTAGGTCTTTCATCAATTCAACTATCAAAACACAAAAGGAACAAGATCATCAGGCTCTTCAAGCTAGGGCCAAAACCTCTCCCCATTAGAGAGGAAAGCCCGCAAGTAATTCTTCTTATAGACTTTCAGTTGACAAGTAACATGACCATGACACAAACCCTTAACCCTTGTATGCCTCCAAGACCTTGTCACTGCTCTTTTCTTGGCTCCTTATGTTGATCTTATTTTATACATCGTACTGCACTAGGACTAGAGAACTCGATTTCTAACTGTACTCCTTCTTTCTGCACTCTTTGACTCTAGGAAATCTTGGTTCCTAGATAAATTATCCATTGCCTCCTTTAGAGACTTGTTGTAGTGTATACTTCAGAGACATACTGATTCTTCTTTGATAAGGCAGCCCTTGGTTATCTATGTCTCCAGTCCCTTCTTCGTTCCTTCTAGTAGTCTTCTTTAAGATAGATTCAAAACCAAATGTTACAGCTCCATGTTCTTTTACTGTATCCCTCTACACATTATATTTATAACCTCACATGGTATTTGTGTTAACCCTTAACTCCTTGCTGTAATTCTGAACTGTGAGTTGTTACTGTAGTTCTAGTATGTGAAATTATTAGACCCAATACAGTGATATAATGTGCCGCTTTCATTTCGTTGTGTATACTCCTTTCTTCATGCTATACCACATCAAACTGCAGACTGTATCCATGTAATGTATGTCCAAAAATATCAGACTAAGCTGAGCTCTATTATCTCTTGTTCTGCACAGTCTTCCTTGGTATATATAGTGGTTGGGCATGTGTAATTAGTCGACCTGTCCATGAATAGTTGTGAATGTTTATGAGTTGACTTGTCTACTGTTTGAGAGCCAACTTAACACTAGCCCCTGCACCAGTTAGTGATTTTTCTCAGTTATCTTCCCGCGCCAATCTGTTATGGAAAGTATTTTAAAAATAGAGGCGAAGTTTCCATCATAACAACTTCGTGGGAGAGTCATAGGGAGTGATTCGATTGAATAACCGCGTCCTTCCTCCTTTGGCTTCTTGTTTCCACTTTTTGGGGAAACCTCCCAAGGGATAAGCCTCCCTTCCACCAAAGTAGGGATCCCAACCTCCTCCTTCCCCTCTATAAATATAGCCATCTGCCATTGATGTGATAGTTGAACTGAACATATTGTTGCAGAAACGCTGAAGAGATTTCTATTCACTTTGCTAGAGAAATATAGAATGGAAGAGACCCTTATTGAGAGAGCTTAGGCTTGAGTCTTCATCCCCTCTGAATTCCCTGACATCCATTGAGACGTGCTTCGACTGAACCCTGCTGAAGGAGGCTGTGACATCGAGGCTTGGTTGTAACTCTTTCTTCTATCAATACATATGCATGACTATTGTCTAGTTCCCATTTTGCGTTGATGTATTTTATTTGATGCAATGTGCTTAACCCTCCTTGACTGGTTAGTAGTTATGGATGAGATTTTTGTTTCATATGCTGCTCTTGTTTTTTGATCTTAGTGCAGGTATCCAAGCATCACTGCAAAATATCGTGACCCGCCAAGACAGGAATCGAGAGGCCACCACTAAAATTGCCACGACAACACCATTGGACTCTAGGTACGTTGATCTACCTCCTCTATTTCATTCATTAATTAGGAACCTACACTCTAGCTTGTCTTTTTGTTACTAGACCCACTCTAGGTCTAGAGGGATCGACTCTGTCCGCAAAGAGGATTTTCCTTCATAACAAATTGGTGACTCTGTTGGGGATCAATGTGAATTTGTCTTTTTTCCCTTATCAAGCCAACTTCGGTCGTTTTCATGATTGTTTGTCTTTTTTGGCTTCTTTGATTGATTAGAGTCTCCTTGTTCAGCTCCAGAGAGTCAAGATTGACCTTTTTTCATTTTTTTTCCCATTCTCCCATAGATATCTGGCTTGGTGTGTTTTTTGATTGAACAGTCGTGCTGATTAGCGCATGTTTCTTGTGTTGCCGTAGCGCCAACCCCTATTTGGTGCAGATTACCGCCTTATAGCCGCGCCGAATCTTGTAGGGTTTTGTTTAACCTCTCTTTTGAAATTTTTGGTCAGTTCTGCTTGGCTCTGGGTGTTTTTCTAATTTGCAATTGTTTTCTTGGGATTGTTTTATCTGTCATAAGCTTTCTCTTCTCAGTTGTTCGTCATTTTTCTTATCAGTGCAGTTTATGGCCTTAGGGTTTCTGAGTGTATTAGCTCACTGAGCCTTATGATTGGAAATAAAGTCTTTTGATTCTTGTCAGTCTCATCCTTTGATCAGTTGCATTGAAGTCTTTCTTGATCCTTTGAACATTTGTTTGGGTGAATGATCACTTCGAGTTTCGTTTGATTCTTCTTCTCACCGTTCCGAGCATAGATCACATAGCTCGTTTGGATCGTTTCGAAAGCTTTCTCTTTGTTTGGAAGATTGCTTCATTCATTTGAGTTCTTTTTTGTGTTTGTGTTGCTTTCATCGAATCATTCGGTTTAGCTCTTTAAATTCACAATCCTCAAACTAGTGCTTGTTTTTTTTTTTGTGTAATTAGTGCATTGTGTGCTTCATTTCATTGAAAAAATAAAAAAATTGTGTTCTTTCATTTGCATGGAAAAAGAAAAGTTCTTTTGCATAACTAGTGCCTGAAAACTAGGAAAGAGTTTTTCATTTTCTCTTGATTGTATTAGATGCATTAGCAAATTTCTTCGTGTGATTTCATTGATTGATATTGTTTGAAAGATCTCTATCCTTCTCTTAATTAGCGTTCATTGAATGGAAAATGGTGTTCATTTTCATATAGTTTGCATTAGGGAATTTTGAGATCAAAATTCGGTAAGGCCTTGAAATTGAAACACTAATTCAAGATCAACTATAAAATAAATTCAATTAACCTAAGGAAACATTGGAACCTAACGTGAAAATTTTAGTGGTCTAGGCTATAGACGTGTTCTGACGTCTTAAAACCTAGTAGTTGTTGTTTGCGTTCTGGATTTAGACAGCACTAGTATAGACATGTGCTCCCTGTATTGTCAAGTATATAAAGGGAGACCCCATTAGGTTCAAATCATTTATCCATAGTAAGCCGAGTCTGCCGCCCTGTAACCGTGATACACCGAACACAGCATTCGGGAAGACTACCTGCATGTAAGTTAAAGTCCTTGGTCATTTCTCTTTCATTTGATCACCAAGGTGTATATGGCAGTTCACGGAAAATTGGTACACCCTCTTTCTTAGATTACCTAAGTAGTCATTTTGATATTTTCGTGACTCCTTAAAAAGAGAAGAGATCATCAAGCACTTTTCCTTTCATGCTCTTTTAAACTTGAAAGTGACTAGAGTCATCTTTTGTTTGTTTCTCGAATCTTAAAACATGAAATAGAAAAGTCCAGTTTCAATTTCATAAAATTAATTACCCACTATCACACACCCGTTAAAATTTTGTTACTTGGCCTGCTTTTGTTTTTCCTTAGACTTTGATCTTGAAGCCTTCATTTGATTATCTCTTTTTCCCTTCTGTTTTGAAATATGGTCACAGTGGCGGAACCACCAGTTTTGTCGTCTTCTTCACTGCCTCCTAGTGGTAGTTCCTTTCCTGATGTTTATTACGAAACCCCTCAGTCCACTAGGTCTGCCGAGTTTTCGCAGCCTATTCTCCCGACTATTTTACCTCTTGCTACCCGATCTCCCCCTGAAGAGTCAGTTGAGTTCAATTGGCCTCCTCCAGGTGCTTGGTCTGGTTTTGGGGACGAGGAAGAATTTCCTCCTCTTACTTCGAGATCCCCATTTATCGCTGTTGATATACATCCTAGTCCTCATCGTATTTTTGACGATCTTACGGCTTTGTCAGATATGGATTCTTCGAGTCCGATTGGCAGTGAAGAAATGTTTGTTTCTATAGGAGAATATAAACTTTTCCCGGAAGATCTCCCGCATGTTTCTGTTCAATCTTCTCAGCAATCGGTGTCACTTCCACCCAGTGATCAGACTTTGAGTCAGATTATGTCGGGTGTTGCATCCATGGCACAATCCAGTACATCAACTCCCCTAAGGAGTTCGGTCCTCCCTTCATTGGGAATGTCACCTTCGACACTGAGTTCGTTGATCACTATTACATCTGTCTTGGTCCAACCTACCATCTATGTGGCTTCGTCTACGCCAGTTGTTATGACTCAATCATCGGTATATTTTCACACTCGTAGGTCTATTGTTCTTAATCCCACGTGGCATGTCAATCAGGTTCCGAGCAGATCACAAGCTCGTGCTCCGAAGACTTCACCTGCTGGTGCGACTACAACTACTCCTATGGTCTCTACCTATACTTTTGATGAGCACATGTTGGACATTCACCGACGATATGCTCCTTCTTCGGATGCTCATTCTCCTGAGGCCTCATCTGCTTCTAACATGAATTCGACTGTTCCTATGATTCCTGGCGGTCTTACTTTTGAAGAGTATTTTTTGGCTATTCAGCAACAGAACTCTCAGGGTTCTCAGCAGCCTCAAGCTCCTTTCAATCCTCCCCATCACTATGATGTTGTTGGTAACCCCGTCTATTTACTTCATGTCGATCCCAATCAGGCTATCTATTTGCCTCCAGCAAATTCTTATCAGACCGTTACTCATCAAGGACATGTGTTATAGGGACAACCCTCAAGCTCACAAGGAAAACCCTTACAGGGACAACCTTCAACCCTGCAGGGAAAACCCTTTGGTCCTCAGGGACAACCTTATGGTCCGCAAGGTCAACCTTTGGTCCAACAAGGACAACCCTACTGTCCTTCAAGTCAGCCTCAACCAAGAATGTCTTATCTTGCTAGGGGGCAAACTTATCCACCACAGGGACAACCTCGTGTACAATAGTAGCAGTCATACGTTCTGTATGGCCAAAAATTTGTGAACCAAGGACAACCCTATGGTCCTGCTCCGAGTCAACCTCTTCATCAAGGACAACCTGGTCCATCTCCACCATCAGGCCAACCTCTTCCACAAGGGCAACCTAGTGGCCCTCGGTATCCAGGCCAACCTACTCCGCAGGGGTAGCCTGCCCAACATCAGCAGCCGATTCAGCCTATTCAAACTGCTCAACAGCTAGTTCAACCTGTTTATCCAACTCAGCATGGTCCACTTGTTCAGCAGTCTGCTCAACCTGCTCAACAGGGTCCCCCTACTCAACCCCAAGGCGCTTATTACCCCCAAGTTCAATATCATCCGGTATATAGTACGCCCTAAGGTTTCGCTTATTACCCTCAAAATCAATCTCATTTGGTGTATAATAAACCTCAAGGCCATGCTTACATTCCGTAACAAAATCCATACGTTTCTCAGCAAGGACCTCAATGGTATGATCAGAATCAGTATCCTAGTCCTCAACCCCAATATCAACAGAATTATTAGGCTTATAACACCTATGGTCAAAATCCTCCGGGACAAAACATATGGGGGCATAATTTCTCGCAGACTGGGTGGAATGTTAACACGGGTCCTTATCAGAGACCTCCAATGCCTTTTAATCCTCAATTACCATTTCCCACTATGTTGGAACTGCTTGATGTGTCAAAGCTTACGAATGATCTGATTCTTCATAACTCGTATTGGCCTCCAGTTCCGACCAAGATTCCTAGTGATTGTCCTAAGTTTGACAGCAAGTCCGGAGAAGACCCCCAAGCGGATGTTATGACTTACAACTTGTGGTGTTCCTCTAACTCTTGGGTTGACGATTACATCTGACTCCGTCTTTTCCAATGGACTCTTACTGGTGCCGCTGCAAAGTGGTACATTGAGCTTTCTCGTGGCATTTTTCACGACTTCAACTCTCTCTCCATGGCATTCCTTGTGCATTTTTAGTTACCGGTTCGTTATGAAGTCGGGACACATCTCCTTACATCCTTGAAAGAGGACCGAGCTATTCATATCTTGGATCATATTCATGAATGGAGGCGTCATCGTCGCTTGATCAAGTTTGATATTCCTGATCAGCTTCTAACTGATTGGTTCACTGCCTCCTTTGTCAATCAGATGGCGAAAGACATAGTTATGGAAGCATGTGTAACTGAGGAATAGGCCATTGCTCGTGCCCAGTACCTTGATCTTGTGTAATCTAAGTCTGGCACGTTGTATGATATCTTGCCTCATGCCCCTCGACCTGG
Organism: Pinus albicaulis; assembly: GCA_034641835.2. NCBI lineage: Eukaryota > Viridiplantae > Streptophyta > Pinopsida > Pinales > Pinaceae > Pinus > Pinus albicaulis. The sequence continues at coordinate 1,406,186,836 of CM076581.1, read as the reverse complement.
AACTTCTAAAGCACTAGCAACCCCATCCGTTGATGGTATTATTGGTCCTGTGTCTCAGACTTCTCAGAAGTCTTCTCCTTCAAATCCTGGGAAGCAAAATTCTAATCCTTCCAATGATGTTGCTACTTAGTCCACTCTGAATCCTGGTAAAATCTCGAAAGTCAATATCGTTCAAGCCAATCGGCGGATAAAACTTCCAAGGGGAAAAAGAAGGGTAAAGGTAAAGCCAAAGCTGATACCCCGAAACTAGACTCTTCAAAACCTCGTGCTGATGATGGTTCACAGCATAAGATGAAGTACCCTTGTTTGATCTGTGACGAAGAGCACTACACCAAGGACTGTCTTCGACGGGCCGAAGTAAGTAGATTTCTCAAAGGCACCCAGGGAACTACAGTTGTTCTTAAAGAACCTTTTCCATCTCAGCAGACCCAAATGGTAGAGCAACCTCAGTTCTCTGCCCCATTTGACTCTCAGGTGTTCATGATGAACGGTTCTGCGCCCATTTCTATTGCTACTCTATCAAAATATTATATCGAATTGCACCAGGCAGTGGGGAAAGAGATCGTCGATGGTCCTCCTCCTCTGCCTGCTTCTGGACCTCTTCAAATTGAAAGGCCCAGTACTGAGCCCGTTTTACGGCCACCTTCAAAAGGTTTACTCCGCAAGTCTTCTTACAATCCAAACGCCCATGCTGCCCAACATTACATTATTGTTGAGGATTTGGCTCAGGCGCCATCTGTAATGTCCACACTAGAATTACTTCAGAGTTCTTCGTCTCAACGGAAGGTTTTTTTATAAGTGATTGGTGGGGTTGATCCTGCTGATACTAGCCTTCTCACTTTCAATTTAGAGAATTTCGTTCCACGACTCCCGCACCAGATTGCACTTATTATACAAGTTGTCATTAACGGTCTCGATATCCATTAAACAGTTGTGGACGAAGGTGCATCTACGTGCATCATGTCATCTTCTTGCTGGAAAGCCATTGGTTCTCCGGCTTTGAACTCCTCACCCAATTCCCTTGAAGCATTTGATGGAAGGGAATCAAAACCTTTGGGTGTTCTCGCTAGTTTACTGATTACATTGAAAGGGAAGACATTCAATGTTGAGGTAGAAGTAGTTGATGCCAAGCTCAATTACAATCTTCTCCTCGGCCGCAGTTGGACTCACGCCATGCTGTGTGTTTCGTCCACTCTCTTTCGTGTCCTGAAATTCTCGCACAAAGGAAATATTGTTACTGTTGATAAATTTTCATTCTTCATCTCATCTTCTGAGAACAACGTTCTGTATGTGGATCAGATTCCTACTCCCTACGAGAACGTTGGGCTGGGTCTTTTCAAAGATCCTGCCCTCATGGGTATTTTTCCCCTTCCTCCACCAAAAACTGTTCAGATCAACATGATCTCTCGGTCTAACGACCCATGGATCCTCCCTTCACCTGAACAAATCATTTCTTTCAGAGATTCGATGTCATTGAGTCCGATCGAGATTGACTATTGTGAACTCATTGCGGCTTCAGATCCTCTATCTTCTGATCATGCTCCTTTGAGCATGTCTCTCGATGCTTATTCTCAATCCCCTTGGCTCAGCGATTTGGATTCGTCCGACCCCTTGAAATATATATTTCCCTCCAATGAAGCCATCGTGAAAACTATGTCTCTCGAGGATTTACCGTGGGATGATGGTCATCATCATTCCTCGTTCATGCCCAACCTCGGCGCCATGTCTACGTGTCTTGAGAGGTTTGCATCTCAAGTTCCTTCTCCTCCTCTTCAAATGCCTATTCTGACACATGAAGTTTTTACGGAGGGTAACCTGAGTAACATTACGCAAACGATGCCTATTGACATTTCCATCAAACTGGGAATTGTCGAGAACATCCATCTCGGGGTCACCTGTTCTTCAGATGAAGTTCAGGTTTATACTAGCCTTTTCCGCGAGTTTCTTGACGGCTTTGCATGGTCCTATGAAGAAATTCCTGGCATTGATCCCAGTATCGTGATGCATGAGATTCCTACCTACCCTGGTTCGAAGCCTATTTTTTAGCGCCTTCGTCCTGTGCACCCTCGGAATGTTCCCGCCATTAAACGTGAAGTTGAAAAACTTCTCAACACTGGTTTCATATACTCGACTCCCTTGACAGAATGATTGTCCAACATTGTCCCTATAGATAAGAAACAAGGTACCATTCGAGTCTGTGTTGATTATAGTGACATCAATCAGGCCTGTCCTAAGGATAATTATCCTACTCCCTTTATTGATCATATCATTGATGACTGTGTTGGGAGTGAGATATTTTCCCTCATGGACGGCTTTTCTGGCTACAACCAGATTAAAATTCTCCTGACTGATCAGCATAAGACTGCTTTCATCTATCCTTGGGGTACTTTCGCGTATAAGAAGCTTCCTTTCGGCTTGAAGAATGTTGGGGCCACGTTTCAGCGAGCGATTTCATACACTTTTCACGATATTAAGCACATCGTTCAACCTTATCTGGATGACCTTCCGGCTCATTTAGCTAAGCGTAAGGATCATCCTGACCATCTTCATCAGATCTTTCTTCAATGTCGACACTACAATATCCGGCTCAATCCGCACAAATGTTTCTTCTGCGTTGATTCCAGTAGACTCTTAGGGTTTATAGTGTCCAAATACGGGATTCGCCTTGATCCACTCAAAGTTGAGGCTATTATTAATCTCCTCTTTCCATCTTCATTACATCAGTTGTAGAGTCTGCACGGGAAGGCTAATTTTTTACGTTGTTTTATACCTAACTATGTTGAAGTAGCTTAAGGATTCACGCGATTAATAAATCAAGGTTTCCCTTTCCTTTGGGATGAGATCGCCCAGAAGTATTTTGATGCTTTGAATACGTTTCTTGTCAACGCTCCTCTATTGCATCCTCCAAACTATCATCACAATTTTTCCCTCTATTTAGTTGCTGCTTTCAGCACGATTGCCATGGTTCTGGTTCAAGACGATGATGACGGTGACGAGCATGTTATTTATTACCTCTCTCATAACCTTCTCGATACCGAAATGCACTATGCTCATGTCGATAAGTTAGGATTAGCTTTAGTTCAAGCAGTTCAACGTTTTCGTCATTATATTCTATTGCGTACTGTGACTGTGATTTCGGAATGCAACCCCATGACCTATATATTGTCTCGACAATTGTTGGGGGGAAAAATACTCAAAGTGGATTGTTATCCTCCAAGAGTTCAGTTTGGTGTTTACTACTTCCAAGTCAAAGAAATCACTCGTCTTTGCTGATTTGATCTGCTCCCTTCCCTCTAACTCCGCTCCATCTGATTCTGAAGAACGCATTCCAGATGATATGCTTTTTCTTATTAGCACCCTCGATCATTGGTATGGTGATATCATCGTATATCTTCAGACTTCCACTTTTATATATGAGTTGACGAAGGATGCCCGCCGACGTGTCCGCCATCAATCGCAACCTTACCGTATTGTCAGAGATACACTCTACTGCATCAGAGTCGATTCCATTCTCCATCGGTGTTTGACTCTCGAGGAGGCTAAGAAAGTTCTGAATGATTGCATAGTCGCGCCTATGGCGGTCACATGTTTGTTTATGCTACTTCACAAAAGATTCTTCATCTTGGGTATTTCTGGCCCTCTATCTTAAAATAATGCATTGTTGCTATCCGAAAATGTCATGATTGCCATATTTATCAGCGCAAGATGTGTGCGTCGCCTACACATCTCCACCCTGTCATTACCGCTGGTCCCTTTGCGAAGTGGGGCATCGATTTTATGACGTGTAACCCTCACTCAGCCGGGGGGCATGCTTACATTATCGTAGTCGTTGGCTACTTCACCAAATGGGCCGAAGCAATGCCTACACTTGCCGCCCACGTAAGACAGCCGCTCAGTTCATAATCAATCACATCATTTCTAGGTTTGGTGTCCCTCAAGCCATCGTTATTGATCATGGTTCCCATTTTCAGCATTATATGGTGGCAGAGTTGACTTCCAGGTTGGGCTTGCGTCACGATAGCTCAACACCATACTATCCTCAGGCCAATGGCCAGGTTGAAGCTGCGAACAAATTTCTTGTCACTATGCTTCAACATACGATTGGGATACACAAATCCAATTGGCATCTGATGTTATTTTCGGTTCTCTGGCCATACCAAACCTCAGTCAAGGATGCGACCAGATTCACTCCATTCCAGCTTGTTTATGGTCTGGAAGCTACCCTTCTGATTGAGTGTGAAATACCTTCGCTCAAGTTGGCTGTTGAATTACTGCCCAACACTTCACCCAAAGAAGAGTGTCTTCTCTACTTAGAAAGGCTGGATGAAACTCGCCGCTTTGCTGCTTTGGTCATCGAGGCACAGAAGAAGCGGGTCAAAGCCCATTTTGACCAATCAGTTTCCTGTCACTCTTTTGTAGAAGGATACCTCGTCCTCCTGTACGACCAATCTCATGACAAGCTGGGGGAAGGAAAATTTAAACCCATGTGGCATGGGCCTTATATTGTTAAATGTGTTTTGAAGAATAGGGCCTATGAGCTCATTGATTACGAAGGTCATTCTTTAGATCAACCCAGAAATGGGTTGTATCTCAAAAAGTACTATGAATGAGTCATTCATGCATGTCTTGTGTACATAGGTGTTTGTTCATTTTTGTACATTTTTTGGCTTGGTGTGTTTTGCGAGCATTTTTCTGCTTATTGGGTCGTTGCTTATTGTGCAGATGTCTATTACCCCTTATGTCGGTTTCGCGGATGGTGCTTCCCGCAGTACCCAGAACTTGTCTTCGACAGCCTGGGGGATTTATGATCCTGCTGGTGAGTTAGTAGACCTGCAAGGTATTTGTCTAGGATGAACTACAAACAATGTCACTGAATATAGTGTTGGCATTGAACTGTTAACCTAGGCGATTACCCTCAGCATTAGTGCATTGGTTGTAAATCTAGACTCATAGCTTGTTGTTCTTCAACTTAATGGGAATTATTCAGTTAGAAACCCTCACATTTTAGGATTGTATTTACGTGTTTGTTTGTTGGAAAAAAATTTTGTTTATATCACATATCAACATATTCCTAGAAAAATGCATGCATTAACTGATACAGTGGCCAACATTGTATTGGATAGACATTTGCGTAATTTGTAAAATCATCATCACATGAGGGACTCATATCAAATAGGAAAATAGATGTATATATATATATATCGAATGTTTGCATTAGTGTGCACCATAAGTTTCAAAAAATATGTGTGTTTTTGTTACATCCTGAGACATCATGTCTCTCAAGAATATGCAGAAATAAAGCCTAGGTGTCTAATCAAAATGATGATCATGATAGCATGTCACTGCTCGGACAAGCCACCTCAGCAAGCGGTGAACTCAGTTTGACACCCCAACAGTGTGTCTCTGATGCGCATGCGGAACATCTTCAAAGCGCGCATAGTCTGAGACCCCTTGGGAAATTCCCTCCAAGTTGTGCATGATCTCCTCCTCCTCACCCTGAGGGGCAACATCGAAATCACGAGGTATTCGCCTCGCTATTGGAGACATCCCTATAGGTATCTCTATGCCTACATCTGGATAATGCATGGATTAATTGTCGAGACATACATACCAAAAAAAATCATAATACTCATAAAAATTAAAAATGAGTCTTACCAAGCGCTTCATCCCAATCCTCTCCTTCCGAGAGTGGGAGGTCCAGATCACCAGTGAAATATGTGCCAGAGTAGGGCTATTCCTCCACGAAAATCAACTGTCGGTGGAGCCAATCGAATAATTCTGGTCTCCAAGACATATTTCGACCGCCCCTTGATATTGGCATCAAAGCTACCCATCGGGCCATCTGTGGTTCCAGTGTTGGTGGTGTCGGGACTATCACCTCCTGAAGCTGAAATATTGGTAGTCGTTCCAGAAAGAACGATACCAGGATAGAACCATAACCAAACTGCTTCAATTTGGCCTTCTTTCACTTTGTTAGTTGATGTTTTATATTGATTGTTACTGCCTCTGCCCAGTTTTAGATGGTCGGTGTCAAGCAGTCTACAACAAGTAGCTATGTTTTTGTTGCTTCGTGAAGTGACTGTGATCCTGCAGCTCATGTGATCATGTGTAGCACTACCTTCAATGCTAAATCCAGGATAGTTTGGATATCCACCTTCCCACTTTTTGATCCTTTTCGTGCCCCTGGACATACCCTATCTATTACCATGCTCATGTTCTCCATGGTAGGCCGGGTACCAGTCAAGATTGGTGTTGCTCCCCTCTGCGACAGTGTTGTTATGAAATAGACATCTGAAACATCAATATCGAGTTCCTGATCTCGAAGAATGAATTCTTCTTGATCCTCGTCCCAGATGTTGATTAAGTATTGCAGCAACTCCAGTTGAGCTCTGAGGCATGGTGTCATGAAGAATTTTTTCAGTCCACTGTCTCTGAGAGCTTCCATGCATCTCTCATTATCCATGGCAAGCTCTTCTTCTTCATTGTGTTCCCTTTCCTTCCATTCGATCACCATTTGCTTCTTTTCACCTGCAAACATGTTCATATGGACATTATTAGCCAAATCAAAAGCTCAAATTTGTGAAAATTAGGCTCATAAAGCTTACATTATGAGTTTAAAAGTGTTGCATGGTTGGTGCTACTGTTTGGGAAACATTCGCACCAATGGGCGCACCTTCTTTTAGAAAATCAGACGATTGGCTCGAGTCTGTGCCTGAAACCCGCGCCGACTGTCGTGCCCTAGTTTTCATAGTTTCCCCCTCAAATTAAAACTAAAAGTTGTAGGTAATGAAATAAGATTCAAAATGTGGGGAAGGATTTTGGCTCTTACCTGGAACTGACAGATTCGAGAATGGTCTGCCAGATTTCCTGCTTTCGCTGTCGCAAAATCGCAGTGTAAAATGGGTAACTATTGTTCCACAAGAGGTAAAAGTGAAAAGTAATTGTTTTTACCATTTTTGGCATTTTATAACTTTTCAGAACCCTAGTTAGGTTTTAAGACATGTTTTTCTATTATTACGCTATGTTATTTCGAGAAATGGGTTTTACGTTTGTCTCTTGTGCAGCGACAAGTTTTTAATGAGATAGCGATGAAGTAACGAGTTGTATTTTATACTTTTTCGGACTCGGTAAAAACACGAAAAAGTCACTACTGGAGTCATATTTCAGCTCTTTTCTGACTCTCTAAAAATGAAAATATTTCCGAGATTTTTTTCGTTTTGAACTCGTTAAATGGCTGCGAAATGATATCTACCTAGTATACGTTTACCCCTTTTTCGGGCTGGAATAGATTATTTACGAAAAAGGAATACCTTAGCCTATCGCGACTAAGAGGTTCTTTCAGATATTATTTTCTACCTTTTCGGATTTGAGAGACTATTTATGAAAAGGGACATGCTGGAGTTTTCTTTTCTGCTTCTTTTCAAACTCTCTAAACATGAAAAGACGTCAAGTTCTCCCTTTGTCGGACTCGTTAAACCCTGATGACACCGGACATCGTCACTATGATGTTCACCGAGCTCCTCCTTCCTAGGGCTCGTAAAATGTACTAGGATGGATTTTTCCGAAGGACAAACTTACAGCGCAAGCATATGCTATCCCCTTCAAGCTTGTTTTAAAAAATAATTGGGGTACTCGCCAGAAATGGTGGGGGAAAATTGAACCAAATTTTAGTTGTGTCAGCAGTATGTCGCTCTTGAACATGACACTCGTCTGCATTCATGTCGGGTTGGGGACATCTCATTTCGTCATTCTTTCCTTCATGGGTTTGGGTTATCTGTTTTGACCTCTCATCCGCTCTTTGCCACGTCATCATGACCTCAGATCCCTTGATGTCAAATACTACCAAATCCAGAGTCGTGTCACTGATATGTTCAAGAGAATTTTTCCTCTACAGTTTTCAACCTTCCTCTGATTCTCTATTGGTCCTGATTCACTTTCATGATGTCTATGATGTGGGATACATTATGGCCCTCCTTCGACCAAGTCACTTCCTGTCGACTTCATATCATTATCTAGGAAGTTGGTATAGAGACTCCCTACCGATACCTTGGAGCCTGCATGCCTCAATGGCAAGTTCTTCGCATTCGACGATAGGTCCACATCATTGGCCTTCAATTGGGTGATTCTGCGGGTGTTCGATGCCATATTACTGTTCACATTCCGTGGATTGTACCTGTTGTACCTTGAGAGCCATTGTCATTATTGGTGGTTTCTCTCGTGCCTGTTAACAGCTTTCATCATTGGCTGGTAATCAGGTGATTTTCTTGCATGTTAGACTTCAACTCACATATTCGCATGCTTGAATCTATATTTGTTCGGATCAATATGGAGTGTAAGACCCTGGGTTTTGTTTGATAAGATCCAGGTTGCAGGATATTATGGTGTATCATGATTTGTTGCATGACTCTTTTGATTGCATGGCTGCGACCATACCTGAGTCTATTTGTTGATCCTTACTGCTGGATGGCTACGTCCATACCTCAGATCTCAATTCATATATGTACTTTATTATGGATGGCTGCGCCCATGCCACATGTTCATGTATCAGAGATATCAGTTATATTTTTAATTACAGGTCTTCTGACAGCAGTGTTTGGTTTGAACACGTTCTCGTAAAGCATTTAACCCCTTCCTCTCTCTCGGACCTCATGCTTTAGGGGGCATCTGTTACACAGCATTTGGTCACTATCCCTGAAATCCCCATCCTGAACATTGGAGGCTCATTTCTGTGACCAAAATAAAGTGTCATGCCTTGCAAATACCATCATTGCATCCCTTTCCATGAGTACAATAATCCTTTTGTTGACAATTTCCTGAACAGACCATCAGAAACACCTATTTTTTCCTTGGTGCTAGTAGCCCGTTATGCCCTCGCGCCAATGAGGGAGATTAACACTGGCCCCCATGCCAGCTGGCACTCTGTCTCATTTAGCTACCCACACCAATATATTTATGGAAATTTTTTTAAAAATAGAGGCGAAGTTTCCATCATAACAACTTCGTGGGTGAGTCATAGGGAGTGGTTCAACTGAATAACCATGGCCTTCCTCCTTTGGCTTCTTGTTTCCACCTTTTGGGGAAACCTCCCAAGGGATAAGGCCTCCCTTCCACCATAGTAGGGATCCCAACCTCCTCCTCCCCCTCTATAAATATAGCCACCTGCCATTGATGTGCTAGCTGAATTGAACATATTGTTGCAGAAACGCTGAAGAGATTTTTATTCACTTTGCTAGAGAAAGATAGAACGGAAGAGACCCTTATTGAGAGAGCTTAGGCTTGAGTCTTCATCCCGTCTGAATTCCCTGACATCCATTGAGACACGCTTCGACTGAACCCCGCTGAAGGAGACTGCGACGTCAAGGCTTGGTTGTAACTCTTTCTTCTATCAATATATATGCATTACTATTGTCTGGTTCCCATTTTGCGTTGATGTATTTTATTTGATGCAATTTTCTTAACCCTCCTTGAATGGTTAGTAGTTATGAATGAGATTTTTGTTTCGTATGCTGCTCTCGTTTTTTTATCTTAGTGCAGGTATCCAAGCATCGCTGCGAAGGATCGTGACCCACCAAGACAGGAATCGAGAGGCCACCACTACAACAGCATTGGACTCTAGGTAGCTTGATCTACCTCGTCTATTTCATTCATTAATTAGGAACCTACACTCTAGCTTGTATTTTTGTTTCTAGACCCACTCTAGGGATAGAGGGATCTTCTTTGTCCACAGAGACGATTTACCTTCATAACAGTGACCTTTGGTCCAACATTTTTAGTTGTGACCAATAATATTGAGGGTTTGTCACTCTCTCAATTAAAAATGGCTTGACCCCTTCATCATTAAATCTAGAAACCACAACCCTAAGCCTTCACTTGGGAACTCATGAAGTGCAAGACTTGTTCTTAATCTCATAAAGTGAAAATATGTTAGGATTTAAAATTTATTAATTTTCTCTCCTTGAACATTTTATAAGATAATCACTCTCATTATCTAGCCCATGAGAGATTACTATGTGCTATGTGTGTGCTTAGGGTGAGAAATATTTATGCTCATCACTGAATCTCACCAAAGGGAATGTGAATTAGTTAAGTGGTGAAACCTAGAAGCATTGTCTTGGATAGGCTAATATTAGGGTATCTAAATACAATGTTTCATACATCACCCAAGAGATAAATTTTAGTGCCCATAACAAGTATATCCCTTGCTCTCATAGGTTTTCGATCCTAGCCTATTGGTGTTAAGGAAGAATTGTGTTCTATAGCATACTCCATTGGTTTTTTTTCCCACCATTACTAGTAAGGCCATAGTGTTGATTGGAAAGTCTAATCTTCTCAGGTGCATTGGTCAATGTTAGGATTGGAATAATTTTCAATAGCTAGTGTGTGAAGTCGATGGTTTTATATCACATTGATAATGATATCATGCATTCATTCCTAACAATAAAATGGCTTCCATGATCCATTAATATTGTTTTTAGTGCTATTTCATCGAAGCTTATGCAATTTTCCAATTCAAAGACTATGTTTTTAGTTCCATTGGTAAGTCTCATGTGAATGATACCATTAATATTAATTATTGGACACTATATAATTTAATTAAATTTAAGCATAGTTCAGTAGGTGTACTGAGGAAAGTTTGAAGGATGAAAATTTATCTTAAAGTGTAGAGACCTTGGTGAAACTTACTATTCCCTAGTATGCACACTATAAACTAGTTGGAAAATTTTTTGTAGAAATATTGAAATTTGTGGTGATTTTATAGTCTCCATAAAAATTTGGTGATTATTAAGATAAGATTATTTTATCCTATAAAATTTGGGAGAATATTATTAGAAAAAAATGGAATTTGGAAAATCGTATTTTGAGGAAAAAATGAAAAATTAGGAAATATTGTGAAATTTATCCCCCTAAATTTTTCACTAAGTTGTACATTCTCATGATAGTCACCTGAATGATTCTGTCATTGGATTATGTTAAATGTTTAATTTTTATTGCATATAAAATTATAATGCACTATCATTTTTTTCCTACAATATAACTTATCATTTATATATGCGTCCTAAGGTATATTCAAATTTATTAACGTGGTTTACTTAGAATTGTCCAAAGATTCACAAGTAAAGGTTTGAAACAGGACACTCAATAAGGAGAAAAGAAAAAGAAAAAAGAGATAACAAATGTGGAAGAAATAGAACTTATTTCTATGTATAATGATATAGATCCTGACATAAGAGTCTCATAGAACTACACCTTCAATATCATCTTTGAGATATATCATAGGTCAACATTACGAACTTGGTGAAGTATTTTTCTTGCTGCACCTGATCCAATTGATATTCTATCCATGTTAGGGGGTATCTATTCTTGAGCGTGATTTTTTTCAACACCCTATAATCTATACACATCCACTAAGTCCCATACTTCTTTGGCACAATGATGATGGGTTACCCACATGGTGATGTACTCTGTTGAATAATACCTTGTTCTAGTAGCTACTGCAAATGTTTCTTCACCTCACTTGCTTCTATAACAGACTGCTTATACAACCCAATTTTTGGCAATGGGGATTTTGGAAATAATTGTATCTCGTGCTCCACTTCCCTCTTAGGTGGTAACTCTTTAGGCTCGCGGAACACATCCATATATTCCTATAGCAACTCTTTCGGTTGATGTTTATGTTTCTTAGTACACCCCTCTAGGGATGCCTTGCCTCTTACTGACTCTTATACAAATTTATTTTCTCTTAAAAACAACAAAACATATGTCTTGTTGAAATTGATCAAATTCATGGCATGGTTGGCACTCACTAGCGAAATTTATCAACTTGCCTTTGTGCGCATTAATTATGATCAATTTTCCATCCTTAATGAACTGATACTAGTTGGCTCTCTGCATGAATATTTCATCTTGCATGTACATGTAGGGACTTCTAAAAATGACTCCACATACATTAAGGGGAACCACATCTAGTTATACTTCATTAATAAAATGAAGGTTGATGGAAAATCTAATTTTTCACTGTTTTTTTATCTTCAACTCAGCATCCTTATTTACCCATCCTATTGGATATGGGATTGGATTATCACAATATTCCAATTCCAATTTCTTTACCAGCTCTGCTACAATGAAATTCTCTTGTTATCTCGAACCGGGAAAAAAAAAAAAATCAATATTGATCTTCTTGACCTATATATTTATATGGAAGAGTTTTGTCATTTATTTTGCTTCCTGTTGCTAAAGGATACTCAGTTTCCCTCCTTCTGCACTGACTTACAAATGATCTATGTCTAAGTTTCTTTCAACTTGATTGCTCAAATTAGTGGCTTGAGATTCTTCTTCTTTTTTTCTTCTTCTTTTTTTCTTCTTCTACTTCTTCAGGTTAAGCTCTAGATGAAACTTCCAACAATTCTCCTCTGTATTGTCATCAATGTTGCAGTGGTTGTTGGTAACTTTTCATTTATATGTTGTGGTTTCTTCCTTTGTATCTTTTCCCCCTTTATAATTCTTCTTCCCCTCCTTATAAGTGTCATGTTTCTCCTTCTGCTTCGATCCTCTTGATTTTCCTTTCTTCAGGCCTATGTTCTCCAAATATTGTGCCTATACACAAGCCTCATCCACTAATTTGAGCTTCAACAACATCAATTTCTCTTACAGATGGAAGTGTAGAACCACCAAATACTTGAGTACATATGGATTCTTTGGGGAGATACCCACTGATTATGGCCATATTTTTGAACATTTTGGTATACCCTTGCATGATTTTCCCTGGATTTTGACTAAAGTAGTTCCACCGGATTCACTATTCCTCTACATACCCAATAGGGTAAAACTGTGACTTTATGAGGCTTTTGAAATACTCCCACTTAGTCACTGGAGGTTCTCACTCCAACCTCAAGGTCTCCATGTGGCTTTCCCACCCAATTAGGGCATGGCCCTCCAATTTCAGTTGTGCAAATGAAATCTTATGTTCTTCCTTAATTTCAAGGACACTGAAATACACTTATAGTTGTTGCAACCAATGATTTAGATTCAAAGCATTTATCTTGTCATGATACTAAGAGATATTGACCTCCTCTTCCATTTTTAAGAAGGGTTGTGATTGATTCACAACATTTGAACCATGTTGATGTAGGAATTTACAGGGCAACTTCCTTAAATCAAACACCAAAGGTCACTGCTCACAAACAGATCACAAATAAGTACACCAGTATATCACGTGGTTAAAACCCTCGAAGGGGGAAACAGTCCATGGCCTGAGCCAACGCAGCCACTTCAGGAAATTTATTAATATAAAAAGAAATTTTACATATGTTTCTCTCATAAACGGTTACGGACAAATGACCCTCCATGCGTTGTATATGAAGCTCAATGTGTTTCATATGCTGATATTGAACTGGATCTTTGCATAGTTGAATGGCACTCTGATTATCACACCAAAGTGTAGTTGGATGTTTTTGATGAAGAAAAAATTCAAACAGGATCTGACGAAGCCACATGGCTTCCTTGCTAGTTTCAATGGCACCATGATACTCTGCTTCTGCCTAAGAAAGAGAGATGGTACTTTGTTTCTTATAAGACCAAGTAATAGGTCCTTAACCAAGAGTGAATACATATCCTGCAATAGAATTTTGATAATCAGGGTCACTAGCCCAATCAAAATCAGTGAAACCAATCAACAATAGAGATGCTCCTGCACTGTAATGAATCCCGAACTGAATTGTACCTCAAATATATCAAAGTATTCTTTTATCTGCTTTCCAGTGACTTTCATGAGTTTGGTGCATGAACCGAGGAACAAGACCAACGGAAAAGGAAATGTCAGGACGGGTATGGGTTAGATACATAAGTTTACCAACAAGTTGATGGTATAAGGTAGCATCAACATCAAGAGTAGTACAAGTGACTGAAATCTTGACTCCAGACTTAAAGGGAGAAGGGGATGGCTTACAGTATTACATGTGAAAGTGGCGTAGAAGATCAAAGGCATACTTGGACCAAGAGGGTAATACCTTCTGTTGGGGTCCTGTGATTTGGCTGATTGGAAAACCAAATGACAAGGCAACATATAAACCAAGCTTTAGAGCTCTAGGACCTAGCCTTCCTAGTCTCAGAGAGGGATCTCTCAATGTGTGCAAAGATATGTCTTGTTTTCTTGTAAAAGGTTGATTTTAGGCTAGTTATTAAGCATGAGTTTGTTTGTTTGTTTGGGTTTGGTTGGTTGGACATGAATAATCTAGGAAATATAGATAGAAAGGGGAAAAATCAGAGCTATTTGGAAATGGAGTCAAGAAGAAGCTATAACAAGCTCAATCAATGGATATGGGATATCAAAGGGAAAATCTAACCTGGCCAGTGGATCTTGGGTTTGGTGGATAAAATGAAATGGACATTAAGGATTTAGAAGGAGAAGTAGAACTAAGGGCAGTTAAGAATACTTAATTATATGTACCTCTCAACAAAGGGACTTAAAACATTATCTAAACATGAAGAGGCATTTAATAGACAGGGCTAACCATAAATTCTACAAACCACACTTCAACAAATAATAATTTCAGGACCAACTTTTTCAAATGAAATCTAGGAGTCAAGGAACGCTCTATTTCATCCAAAGATTTCACCTTCAAGGAATTTAGAAAACATAAAAGCTTCACAAATAACTGTATCATTGAAGAGGGAACACCTAAACATCTTTGATAACAAATATAAAGACCTTCAAAACAATTATCTCAGCAAGAACAAATGGTATGATCAAAACAAACCTCTTTGGCAGACTGTAAACAATGGTACTTTAAAGGGAGACTTCAGAAACAGTTTTCAAGTGGCAACAAGTAAGCAGGAAAAACCATAAATCATTCTTGAGACCAACTGTTTGAACTATTTCTGAAATAAACAAGCTTAAGGGTTGAAAAGCAGTAAAACTACTCAATAAAACCTTCAGCAGATGAAAACATAAAGGCAATGAAGAGTAAACAGGTCTAAGGTGCTTCTAGGAGACAATTCTTAGCCTAAGTTTTTTACTCTACTACAAGCAAAGCATAATGGAACAAAGTGAAAAACCAGAAATAACATTAACAGATTAGAATACATCACCAAAAACCATGCTCAGTGATCCAATGATAGAGCCTTCTCATTAAAAAAATATGTCAAAACATCATCAGTCCTCCAATACTTCAATTTCTTCTTAATCTTGAGCCAGACTATGTACAACTTCAAAGAGTTCGAATGCCAGCAACCAACCCCTACAAATGAGTTCCACAGCAGTATTTATACTGTAATTGAGGAGGTGGAACTCTTCTAGGGTTCAAAATGTTATTAATGACAGAGTAAATATGTTCCTAGCCTTGAAAACCATGCAAGGCCTAAGGTAGGAACAAGTGTGCAACTACTTCTCTGTTTAATAACTTTGTCTTAACTTTATAAGTATAAAATAGGTGAAAATATTGATTTTAAGGCTTTATCCTCATCTTTACATTAACTGTTCTGACAGTTTAAAATATCTTCTTTTGTGTAATAATTTTCCAAATGGCTTTGTGTAAAGGAAAGATGTTATAGGTGTCAATTTGATTTATCAAGTGAATAACTGCTCTGTGTTGATTTATCCGAGGCTACTTTAGCCTAAGTTTCATTAATTTCATCAATAAACCACGTCTTTAGGCCTTTTAGCCTTGATCTATTCTTTAATTAATTTTCTTCACTGTCTTTCTTTGTTTCTATTAAACAATTGCTTTTATCCTGGATCCTCTTATCTTTCGACCTTTAGCCTTTATCCTTTAAAACCTTGATTAGGCTTCCTCTGCTTTAAGGCCTTGATTTTTCCTTAAGCCTTTATAATCATATTTTGTTGACTTTAATCTTCTTTTGCTTCCTTTGATCTTCGCCCTTTACTGTCTTTTGATGTACAGGTGGCTTGGCGCATTGGAGGGTTTGAATAAATGATCGATTTCTCATGACATATCGACCCGACTTTGGAGCTAAAACCATTTTGTCCCTTTCTTTGATTTAATAATATCATGAAGGTCGTCACCTTCAGCCTCCACAACCATTTTTCCTGTGGGACGACTTTCGAGCCTAAACTTCTATTAAACCTGCAACAAAAACACAATATTTAGCTTAAAACCTGCGGGATTGGGGTCAAACTGCTTTCAGAGGCTGTGTGGGGGTAGGAGGAGCAGTGAGGAGGGGGGGGTGCATGCAGCGAGGAGGTCTTATGGTCAGAACCATGAAAACAGGGTTTAAAAAATGGCTTTGTCGCGAAAATGGGCGAAAGTGGTTTCGGAAAACCACCGGCGGTTTTCGCGCTACCGATGGGTGGTTTCTGGTTTTTCCCTTGGGGAACGTGATACCATACACCATTTTCCACGTGTCCAGGCCAATATTGCCTGTTTCATGTTAATTTTCATCGTTAACTCGTTACGAAAAATTGCGCGCGAAACAGCGCGAGGACCGTCAGATCTGGGGGAGCCAGATCGACGGTCCAGGATCAGCGCGATGGCGGGGAGATACATGGAAAAGGGAAATGGTGGAGGACAGGTGTCGAATGGAGAGTGGATGTGCAGTAGAGTAGTGGGAGGTGGGGCCTGACGGATGTGTCAGCTGTTTTATCATGGAGCGGGCTTATTTGATTAGCGAGGTTGAATGTCGGGAATAACGGTGGTCGTTAGATCTTATAGATCAATGGTGGATCAAGCTCAGAGAAAGGTTACGGAGCGGGGTATGTTTAGGTGGGAGACAGATGGGCCATGGGTGACGTCACTACGGGGGCACTGGGTGCACAGAGAAAAATTTTGGGGGTGTGCCCCCGCAAAAAACCTCAGCCGTAGATCTTGGATCTCTCGTAGTCAGGCTGGTCAACTGCGGGGGCACCAAGCACCAAAGGTTTTACTTGCGGACCGAGAAGTGCCCGTGCGACTGTTGGATCGAGTTGATGGACAGTGTGGATTACTCTGATGAATGGTGAGGGTGTGAGGTAAATGGTAAGGGAAGGGGGTTAAGGATAAGGTGCGAGTAGGGTGGTCTCACGAAGGAGTAAGGTGACCGGGGGTGGGGATGAAAAGGGGCCAAGGTCTTTAGTGCATGGTTACGGGCCTTGGTTATATGAGGAAGAGGGGCGAGGGTTTTTAAGCCCGTAGGGGCTTAAAGCCTGTTTTGATAAAATGGTCGGAAATAAGGCAAAAAGGAGGGTTTTAAGCCTTTTTTAGGGGTTCCGATAGGCTAGAAAAAGCATTTTTAAACCAAATAAAAGGGTTCTATAAGGTTTAGAGGATTTTTAGGGAAAATGAAGAAATTAATGAAGGGAAAATGAGTTTTATAGAGGGAAAAGGGACTGACAAAAAATAGGGGCAGGAGTGATAAAATGGGGGAATGAAATGGAGAACAAATGGTGAAAATATCTTAAAACAAGCTTCCTTTTGAAATAGCAGGGTGATCTTTTAGAAGGCATAGATGAAGATTTTGGTGAACTGATAGACTTAGGATAATGAAGGTTGTGAGATTTCTAGAACTCACAATGTTTCTGCAAATATTGTTTCTAGAAATATGATATTTTCAACTTAGTCATCTTTGGATAAGATCAAAATTATTGATGACTAACAGTGGCTCCAATTGGGGAGGGCAGCTGTCTTTCTAGGTGTCCAGAACCTCAGATTATCAATCTCCTGACTTTTAGCAGACCAGTACCTTATCCATTGGGCAGAATTTATTTGTTTTCTTGCTGATCTTTCTTTTGAAAAAGACAACTTTTGGACAATCTGCAATATATATTCCTTTCACGTAGCATCTCTTCCTACCCAATCCTATTTATCCTAGCATTTTTTCTTCTTTTGAGTGCATTTGAGCTAGAAAACTCCTTTGACATTTTATTCTTTTATTGAAAGCAGGAAACTAATCTAAATCTACCCTTATAACTTCCATGAGTTCAGTTTAAACAGTTGAACTCAAAAATTCTCTACCTAAGCTACTATCTGTCAGGATTAAGCTGTCTGATAGATCTTATTCTCTATATTCTAAAACATAAATTCAAATACAGACAAACCAGGATTACACTATCTGATTTGTTGTAAGACTATGGGATAAAAACAAGCTGCCCATAGACTGAAATTTACAAAAAATTGAAACAAAATTGTGAAGGCTTGAGATCTGAAAATTATGAATATCCTTCCTTGTTCTTATGACTCAGATTTTGATCTATTTAGAGCCATCTTTTTCTTTCTACCCTAGTTTATTTCTACAGATAAGCCAAGATTAAATAGTTTGGAAAATCTTCTTCACTAACCTATCAACAGTAAATTGAAATCTATCTAGTCATGATTAGGCTATATGACTAAATAGTAGTGCTCTTTCAAGTAGTGGCATTTCGGCTTGCACACTTTCAGATTTTCTTTTCTTTTTTGGTATGGGGTTGTACCTTTCTTCTTTTAATCTGCCCTCTTTTCTCATTTTTTATTGTTTTTGTAGTTTTTCAATTTTTCTTTCAAAGAAAAAAACAAAAAACTGACTAAATGCTCACAGGCTGAGCTTATTGACATTCCTACCTACCTTACTCTAACTCTGAAATATTTACATGTTTAGCTGATGAACTCCCTTTTCCAATATAGCCAATCAATTAAATGGTTCCATGATTGGTCTTTACTCATCTCCTTGAGCATGTTGGACACACAGGGCCACTCCCATCTCACTTCTTCTTTAGTAGCAGTGCTAAAAAAATTTGTTGCATTTGGCGATACACTGCTCCTAACAATCTTTATCCCTTCTTCAAATATCTTCAAGAAATGAGCATAGGGATCTTGAAATGATGCATGGTTATGAATATTTGGAAGATAGGTTTCGATCAGGCTTACTATTTTCTCCACTGGATCAAGCTTAAGACTTTTTCTAGAAAGAACTTCTTCCTCATTTTCATTATTATCTGAACTGGAGGACTTGTCATATATTGTAGTGTTGTCCTCTTGTAGTCCTGGTATGTTCTGACTCATTGGACTGAAATATATGAAGAGACCATCATATTCTTGAGCAGGGGTATCTTTTATTGCCTCAACCCTTTCAGGAGAAGGCTCCTTATCTTCATCCTACTCAAGAAATTCCTCTTTCTTCTCAACCTCGTCATCAAAACTGATAGATTGTTGACTCCCAATTATGTGAAAGCTATTTCTGATGAATTGGATTGGTTGATTTCTGCTTTCAAGCTGATGATAGTGAAGTTCATGACACCAATCAACTGCTGGTTTCCTTGCATGATTAGTTTCTGCTTGAAGCTCATCATCATCATCAGACTGATCAAAAATTGGAGAATCATTAGTATAAACAATCTCACCAATCAAGCATATTGGGTTATCAGCTTGTTTTTCTTTAATTTATTCTACATGTTTATTTTCGATTTCAAGACAACAAGGTTCAGTAGGAAGATGAGCAGAAGTGTTTTGTTCAAATGAAGTTTTGAGGGCTGGCTGTTTTTTTAATATCTGATCAAATTCTTCTTCAGTCAAAAGAGAAGGAATTTTATTTTTTCTTTGGACAGAAGTACAACAGTCTTGTTCCTCTTGTGTTGACTGATTTTGAGGTTGGATGTCTTATTGAGCCTCTCCTAGGGGATATTTACTTGTGCTTGCAGGAAAAATTTGAGGATTTTCTTCCATGTCCTAATTAATTTCACTTTCAAACAACTTTTCATGATTTTTGTGATGGTCAGTTTGAGGTTCATGAATTGTTTCTGTTATATTATCAGGATGTCACTCTCCTCTTAAAATTCTGAAATGAGTTATAGCATAGAGGGAGAGTCCCTATATGCGTTGATTTTTCTTCTATTTCAGGCTCGATGTTTCCTAGGAGGCTTATTGTTTCCTCAAAGCACTGCTCACTTTTGGCATTTGCAATTTGGTCGTAAAGTTCTCTTAACAATGCAATACAAGATAAAGGTATGTTGTCAGGACTTTCTTGACAACTTTCTTCATTGTTTTCTCTGTAATCTTGCTCATCATACATGTCTTGCTCATTGCCTAGGTCTTGTATTGGTTGAGTTTGTTCTTGATCTGGAAAAAACATGGGCTGCTCTAGATCACCAATTTTTAAATTAGCCTCATATCTATCCATTCTCTTTCCAAACATGTACATCATTTTTTCCATCATGGCCAATAGTTTTTCTTTTGGGTCTATACTTGAATCCATGTTTGTAAATCAGAAAATAGGTCACTGTGTCTATTCAACCAGTTCAGAGTTTTTTACCAGTGGAGTCATTTGGTCTTTTGGGAGTTGTGGAGTCGCCAGGTGGAATATTTGAACTTTGTTGTCCACCAACAGCATGATTGGGTTTTCTCAATGCATTCCCAAGGGATTCTACAAGGACTAGTGAATTAATAGGCCTACTGGAGGCCAGTGGGGTCAGCAGGCCTATTGAATACCAATGGAGTCGCCAGGTGAAGTATTTTTACTTGTTTTCAAGGTTTGGTTTGTTGTTCACCATCAACAATCCCTAGTAACCAGTCTTGGTGACACTTGTATCATTTAGAAATAGGGGTTCATTCAGTTGTGAAGTTATCTATTACTCAATTTGATTTTCTCCCCAGTATGGTCGCCACTATGTTAGGATCCTATAGTTTGCAAGATTGGCAAGAACAAACACTGCAGAGCCTACATCAGAACCACTTTGGAATCCTAGGATCTAGCCCTCCGGGATTCAGAGAGGGATCTCTCTATTAAGTATTCTCAAAGGATATATCTTTAAGGCTTATGATATGATATTAGGCTAGCTATGAAGTATAAGGGGTTTTTTTGTTTTGGTTGGGTAGGATATCATCAAAATGAAGGAATTGTTTTGAAGGGTGAAGGTGTGAGTGAGTTGAAAGAATGGTTCAGCTGATAGAATAGGTATGAGACAATATCAATCCATTGGGCTATGGAGTCACAAAAGGATTTAATTGCACAGGTTTCAAGAGTGGTCCATGGGGAAATTCATATATATCAAAGGATCTCTTTAGATTAATTTGTGATATGGAACATTAAAAGTGTTGTGAAAGAAGCAAAGCTAATAGCCATTCAAGAATCTATTAACTTCACTAAACAAGAAAAGCCTTTCAAAGTAATTGTTTGAAGCAAGCCAAAGGACAAGGCAAACCATAGACTTCTTTGGGCAGAATTTTACTAAAGCACACTTTTCAGACAACAATCCAGCAATCTAACAGATTACTTTCAGAAAGTAGAAAACATATAAGAAGAACAAAGGGCAGCCTAAGATCAAGTGAGAAATTTGAATCTATCCTGTTTTGGCATACTCTTAAGGGAAAATTTCAAAACAATTGTTTAAGACTAAACAAGGGACAGGGCTAACCATAAACTTCCTTGATTAGGACTCTACTTAGCATGCAGTGAAAATAACATTCAAGAACAACATCTCAAGTTTTACTCAGCAAAGCATGGGCTTACCAACATTACTTAACTGGTTATACTCTATTGAAATCATTCCCAAATACACAATTATCAGAAAACATAAAGATAAAGCTTATCAGTGAGAATTAGGGTACTTTGTAGTAAATCCTATTCTAAATTTGTTGTTCTTTATCAGAAAAAGTGGACAGAATGGAAACATAAGGAAAACAACAATTACAGTAAGAAAAACATCACCATTGACATAGACCAAGATCCCATGAATCATCTTGTATATTTGGTGTTCAAACCATTTACAATCTTCAAGTCCAGTAGGTCTTTACAGCTTCAAACTTCTCAATCAGCCTATCTTTCTTCAATTACTAACAGAGCTTCAACATCCTCAGTAACTATTTACATTCAATAAGTATTCAACCAACATTTACAATGGGCTCCTATTATGATATATATAGGTAAATTGAGGAGGTGGAGTGAAAGAAAGGGTTATTTGTTCAATTAATACAGAGTAAATGCTTCTCGGCCTTTGGGAAGCCTAATGGAGAAGATATCTAATGTCTTAACTCTGTTAATAGATTTTTACATTAAGTTTCATCTACTTCAGTCACTTTTGTTGACTTTTGAGGCTTTTGGTAGGCTGGCAATTACTTTCTGAGCTATCTTTGAAAATATCTCTGACTGTGCATTGAATTTGTATTCTTTTGAGGAAAATAAACTGGCAGGTGGCATTTCTGAGGATTAATTGCCTCACTGATGTGGCATTTGGATGCTTTCCTTACTGATCTGTCTTCTTTGTGGCTTTAAACACTGATTTGCCTTTGATCATGCTTTAAGGCTTTTATTAATCATCTTTCTGCTTTATACTGTATCTTTATCCTTTATCTGCCTGATTAAGTCTTTTGATCTTCGGGCTTTTGACTTTAACCTTTAATATTCACTGTTCTCTTGTGTTTTCTTTTGTACAGGTGGCTTCCATGCACTGGAGGGCTTCAATACACGATCAGTGTTCATGAATCACTAATCAAACCTTGGAACTCGAACCCTAGGTCCTTTTTCTGTGTGATTTTGCCCTGAGGATCAACATCCTGGGCTTTTCCACTATGTCTTTGGTTGTGGGACTACCTACATAATTTTTCCGCCATTAAACCTGCACTCAAACATAAAACATATTATGAAAACCTGCATATTTTGGATAAACTGCAATCAGAGGCTTCGAAATGGGTGTTGGAGCATTTACAGAGGAAGGGAGATGTGCAAGAAAGGGGTTCCACAGGCGGAACCAGGAGAAAATGGCGGTAATTTAAATATGGGCGTGAAAATAGAAAGCGGTTTTGGAAAACCACGAATGGTTTTCATGCAGGCAAAGGGTGGTTTGTGGTTTTGCCTCGGGGGAACGAGATACGGGTCCCAGGTTGACACCTATCCCACCGAAAACCGCCTATTTTGCGCAGAAGATACACGATGAGGGGTCCTGGTGAGATCGAGCACGAAGATGATCGTTGGCCGTCAGATCTAAGAGTGGTAGATCTACGGTCACAGGGGAGCGCGATGGTGAGAATTTGCGCGGTGGGAGGAAAAGGTGGAGGACAGGTGGCAAGCAGAGAGTGGATCATGATGGTGTGGGAAGGAAAGTGGGCCAGCGGGTGACTTCATAGTGGGGGGACTAGGCGTATGGAGGAAAATACTTGGGGTGTGCCCCCGAAAAAAACCTCAGTCGTAGATCTTGAGATCTTTCATAGTCAAAGAGTCAACTATGGGGGCACTGTGAGTACGGGCGAAAATCTTGGGGTGTGCCCCCGCAGTGAGCCTGAGCCGTTAGATTGCCGCGATCAAAGGCGGAGGTTGTATCGGGAGCATAGTTGTCAGAGCGGGGAATTATGAAGGAAAGGGGCTAGAAGGAAAGGAGCGAGAAAGGGTCTTGTGGGTGGAGAAAAGGACCGGGAGCAAAGCTGAAAAAGGAATGAGACCTAGGAGATGGTTGGGCCTTCTGGTTTTATGAGAAAAGGGCAGAAGATTTAAGCCCTCGGGGGATCGCATCGGCTGGGGAAAAAGAATGGGAACAAGGAAACAAGGAATTTCCAATGCGAAGAAGTGCCGACGGTTCCCGACTATGGTTATATGGAGAAAAGGGTTAGGGCTAAAGGCCAAAAAGGGCTTAGAGCCTTATGTTTGAAAAAGGTCAGAATAGGCCAAAAAATGGGTTTTTTAGCCTTTTTAATGTTTCGATAGGAAGAAAAGAGGGTTTTTAACCAAGTAAAGGGTTTTATAATGGTTAAAAGGAGTTTTTTAGGGGAAAAATTTGACAGAGGATATGAGTAAAAATAGGTAAAAATGGGTGAAAATGGGAAAAGTTATGAAGGTGAAATGATGGAAATGGGGCCTTTAGAAAACAGTTTTTCTTTGGAAACAACAGGATTTTGAAGGTTTCTTGAATGAAGATTATCAGAGGAAAGGATCTTAGGCCAAGGTACATAGCCAGGCTTCAAGAACTCACAATTTTGCTTAAAAATTGTTTCTTGAAGACTAAAAGACCTGTTTTAGCCATCATCAGTTATGACAAAATTTTATTGATGACTAACACCTTCTTTGGATTGCAAGACCTGAAGACCAAGGAAATAATTCAAGTGTCCTAAGTCTGTCATTTCAAAAAAGAAATTAAGGCTATACTTCACATGGTTTATATGGTTGGGATCACTACCAATAAGGATAGGATCATCAACATAAAGAACAAGGATGGTGAAGGACTTAACCACTTTCTTGGTGTAGACAATGTTGTCAGAATGACACCTAGAAAAGACATTATCTAATAGAAATATATACATTTTGGCATACCAGGCCTAAGGAGCTTGTTTGAGACCATAGAGAGACTTCCTAAGGCAAAAAACAAGGCTAGAGTCATTTTTCATAAATCCAGGGGGTTGTTCCATGTAGATTTCTACATGCAAATATCCATGTAAGAAGGTGGATTTAACATCCATCTGATGGACTTCCCATTTAAAGGAGGCAGCAAGCGAAAGAAAAAGGTAGATATAATTCATTTTGGCAACATGGGAGAAGGTTTCAGTATAATCAATGCCTTCAACTTGTGAAAATCCTTTAGCAACAAGACGAGCTTTATGTCTATCCACTTTTCCATCTGGTCCAAACTTTTTTTTTTGTAAACCCATCTGCATATGACAAGTTTTCTTCCTTTTAGAAGAGGAACAAGATCCCAAGTATTGTTTTCCAATAAGGAACGATATTCTTCATTCATAGCTTCATCCCAATCTGGATGACCGGAAGCTGCTTCAAAGGTTTCTGGATCTGGATTTTCT
The DNA here is from genome assembly GCA_034641835.2 of Pinus albicaulis. NCBI lineage: Eukaryota > Viridiplantae > Streptophyta > Pinopsida > Pinales > Pinaceae > Pinus > Pinus albicaulis. The sequence continues at coordinate 1,406,162,153 of CM076581.1, read as the reverse complement.
AGAACTTGATCCAATAAGGAAGAGGCTCTTTTGAACTAAGAACGTGTATGTCGTCGATCTGTAGGGTCACCTTCAAGAGAACCTGTTGCATCCCAAGTAGAGCAGACCCATCTTGGAAGCTGTGGAGTGGAAGGAATATCTTAAAGAGGTGGAGGAGGATTTTCATCCTCGATGTCATCATCTGAACTAGAAGGAATGCTATTAAAAATAGAAGAGATAGAGAGAGGTGGCACATATGCCGAATCAAGCTTGCAGGCCAAAGGTGGCACACCCACCGAACTAGGATCGCAAGCCGATATATTTTCATCAAATTTTACATCTCTTCTAATGATTATATTTTTGGATTTTGGTTGAAGAAGTTCCTTTGACATCTTCATAATATCCATCAAAAATTCATTTTTCACTCTTAGGTTCTAAGGCTTTATGTTTCGAATTTGGAATATGGGCCCAAGCATCACTTCCAAAAAGATGAAAGTGACTTACATCTGGTTTGATTGAGCTTCAGGCTTCTTCTGGAGTTACATTCCTTAAAACCTTAGTAGGAGTGCGATTTACTATGTAATTTGCACAGTTAATTTCTTCTGCCCAAAAATTGAGACTAAGTCCTTTAGATTGAAGCATACAATTAGCCATTTATTTTAAGGTGTGATTCTTCCTTTCAGCTACACCATTTTTTTGTGGAGTATATGGAACAATATGTTGCAATTGAATGCCATGCTCAGCGCAAAGGTTGATAAATTTGTTGTTAACGTATTATCCTCCATTGTCTGATCTTAACTTAATAATTTGATGTCCAGATTTGTTTCTCAACAAATGCCTTAAAGGCCAAGAACATGTTAAAAACTTCACTCTTGAGTTTTAAGAAGTATACCCAAGTGCTTCTGGAAAAATCATCAATGAAAGTTAAGAAGTACTTGCAACCAGTGAAAGAAACAACAGGAAGTGGACCACATAAATCATTGTGCACAAGCTGCAAAGGGGCTGAAGCGTGTCAAGAGGCACATTTGTCAAAACTATCCCAATGATGTTTTCCGAGTACACATCCAGAGCAAACACCATCTCGGAAAGATACCATAGGAAGACCTGTCACCATATTTTCTTTACATAGACTTTGAAGAGAGTGATAGTTTAGGTGACCAAATCGCTCATGCCAAAGTTTTCTCACTTCATCATTATGAGCAACAAAAATGAAGGGAAGACATGATAACCCAAAGTTGTCAAAATTATACAACCTTGTGGAATCATCAGCAATGTCAGTATCTAAAATATGTATAGGATCCTTGAGGTCCTTGATTACAACATCATGAGGTGATAATTCTACTATTTTCCCTTCACCTAAATGAGTTATCTGATAAACAGATAGAAGGTTGCATGACAAGGTAGGAACACATAGTACATCATTAAATTGACCATTATCTAGATGAATGGTTCCAAATCCTACAACACTAAGAGATCTGTCATCACCAACATAAATATTTTTGGTGTTACAATCATTTAAAGAAGAAAACATGCCTTTATTTTTGGCCATGTGGTAAGAAGCTCCAGATTCAATGAGCCACTCATGAGAATGAGAAGAAGAATATACATTTAATGCATAACCAGATGCTTGAAAACCACAAGCAGAAAGTGCCATTCCTGAAGATGAAGTTGAAGAGGTCTCCAAATTGATGTGGTGCTTCTTCATTGCTGCTTCCAAGGCTTCCATCTTATTAAAACATTTGGACTCTACATGGCCATCATGATTACAAAAGTTGCAATGTCTATATGTTTTCTTCCCTTTGTTTTTAGTTGCCTTATTAGTTTGGTGAGTTTCTTTTTCAGTTTGCGGCTGAAATTGCTTAGGACCCTTGTTTGGTTTAGTACCATACATTTTAGGATATTGCTTCTTGGGATTCTTTTGATATGGTTGTTGTTGGGCTGTGAAGGCTTTATTAGAAGCGTTTCCAAAAGTGATAAGACCAAGGTGTAAGAGTTTTTCTTGTTCTCCTATCAAAGAATTGCAAAAGGCATCAAAAGAGGGGTTCTTGTAGGCTTTTCCTTGAGAAGTGATGGCTTCTCTAGTGGAATGGAAGGTGGAAACAAATACAGAGTATGCAGAGCCAAGCTTAGCAAGAATGGAATAGATGAGGCTACCATCTTCCTTTTTTACCTTACAACCTTCAAAAATAAGTCTAAGGGTCTTGAATTTGGACAAAAAATCTTCAATAGAGGAGAAATTATTAGGGTCCAAATTAAGCAACTCATTTTCAAGCTAGTGGGCCCTAATTTCATTTTGAATGCCAAAAACAGTATTTATCTTTTTCAAGACTTCATCGGGGGTGTCAAGTTCAAGGATATGAAATCGAAGATCTTGAGAAATGGACATTCCTATCAACCCTCGTGCTTGATCTTGTTTATTTTCCCATTTAGAGGCTTTATCTCCATCGGTAGGTTTAGTTTCTTGTCTTGTGGCTATTCTATAAATCCCTTTACTTCTAAGTTAATCTACCATGTGAGGTAGCCATTGGAAATAATTGGTGTTGTTAAGAATAACCGAGCATGCACTTTCCATTTAAAAAACAATAACAACAATTAAAGCTCAAAAGAGCTGAAACTAACTGCTCCAATGGAAATATCTTGAAAAACTAGGCTGATTAAAAAAAAAACGGCTCGAAAAACGACTTCCGGATGAAGAAGTTATTCCTTTTTGAAAAAAAGAGTTGTAGATGTCAAATAGTTACGGGAACAGTTTGAAATTTGATGATGAAGTTCAACTTAAAAAAAAAAAATCTCCCCCCCCCCCCTTTTAACAAAAAGCTTTTTAGAAAAAGAAGCTTGAGAGAGAGACTTGAACCCAAGACCTCTATTCTCATAAACTAACTTTAAACCAAGTGAGCTAGTAAAAGGATTCTATAATTGTTTGAAAGGAGGAAGGGTTTTTTTTTTTTAGTCTTGGATGTGCGTGTTTTTCCAGCAAAAAAAACACAAAATCCGAGCACAATAAAACGAAATGCAAGCCTTCTGGTAGAACATTAGATTTTCAGTTAACCTTACCGGTAACTATCATTTTTTATGCTATTTTTTATTTCCCAAGATCACACAAAGACGCGTGGAAAGAGCATATGTAGCAAAAAAATTTCCCATCTTCCTGTTTCTCATTTCCCAAGATCGATCGCACAAATACGCGTGGAAAGAGAATACGTAGCAAAAAAAATTCATGTCTTCCTGTTTCTTATTTGTTGAGATCGATCGCACAAAGACGCATGGAAAGAGCATACGTAGCAAAAAAATTTCCCGTCTTCCTGTTTCTGATTTCTCAAGATCACACACAGCACAGAGCAAAGAGCATACACAAAGAAGAGGGTATAGATCCAACAAATAAATAAATAAAATATAAATCAAAATCAACAGAGCAAACCGAAATAAGCAGAACGATTAATAAATATAACTGCAAAAAATAGACTTTTTACCTCCAGATCTAAAATGACATAACTCGGGCAACCAGAAACATTTTCGCATGAAACGAAAGTGGTTCCTCACTGTAACAGATGCTCTGAACACAATATAGAAGTTCTATTGGCCTGAAAGTGGTCAGAAATAGTAGATATAGAAAATGGCAGTCGCATGCAGTCAGACCGACTTCGGATTTTGATCAACAACGGATGTAGCCCTCAAAATGGCTCTGATACCATGTAGGAATTTATAGGGTAACTTCCTTAGATCAAACAGCAAAGGTCACCACTCACAAACAGATCACAAATCAGTACACCAGTATATCACGTGGTTAAAACCCTCAAAGAGGGAAACAGTCCACGCCCTGAGCCAACACGGCCACTTCAAGAAATTTATTAGTATAAAAAGAAATTTTACATATGTTTCTCTAATAAACAGTTACCGGAAAAATGACCCTCCATGCTCTTTACATAGAGATCATGGACCAATTGGGTGCTAAGCCACGAATCAAGTGTCGTTAATACCGAGGAGAGAGTGAACCATTGAATCACTACAAATCGTGATCGTCAGATTTTAAGGTACAAATGTACATAGTAAAGAAACACACTTTACCTAACTCTACACTAGACCAAGTTATACTTAACTATTTCCTATGTGTCGGAATATTCTAACAGTTGATCTTGTTTCGAGTCCTTTCTTCGACTGGTTCTCCATTTCTTCTTACTATCCCGATCCCCCTTCTTATTTTTCCTCTGCATTAGAACCCCCATTTTCTCTAAATCCTAAGCTTATTTCTCAAGGCCGCCATGAGGAGATTTACATTACAATTTACATATGTGACTTGTTGTTCCTGTGAAATTTCCACAAACTACGGCAACTGGAAATTATTCTCCTAACTTATGCAGTTTATTTGTCTTCTATTAATTATTAACAAAAAATATTGAATAACTCACACTGCAATTCCTCATAAAAAAAATACACTACGGAAAATAAAATACTGGAACTGAGAAAATAATGCACATACATAATAATTTTGACACCACTATTTTTGGTCAAATTGTCCCTTGAAAAACCCTGAAGGGAAAACTAGTTCAAAATATGAGGGTTTTATTATTATTATCCTTAAGAAAATTTGAGAGTACAATAATATGGTTTCCTAACATTGGAAAAGCGTCGAAATGTTTCTCCACTACTCCAATTGGAAAACCAATTTGGAAGCTCAACGTTGCCTCTATAAAACCCAACTCGGCCTCCCCCAGTAATTCACACTCCCTCCTGATCCACACAGTGCCAACTGGAAATGCACACTAGATCAATTGGAACTCAAGGTGCTATTGAAAATATGTTCCTGCAACCCCTTCATCCACATGCAATTTGTACTAGGAATCTCTCTCTTCCTCCGGAACCTATTTCCGACAATTGGAAATTGATATGATGTCTGGATTCGTGCACTGGAAGATTCACATAGCCTCTTTGTAGAATAGATTCAACCTTATCTCTGACTATGAGAATAATGGAAGTCATGGAAATATCCCCTAGGAATCTTATCCTTGTTTTTTTGTTGAAACCATTATACCTCTGTATCCTTAGCTTTAACTGTGCCCTTGCTGAATCACTACAACTAGGTAGTCGAATTGCTCAAATTTTTCTATATCTTCTCGAAACCCTTCAACCTAATCTTATAATCTCTCATTGAACTCTCAAAGATCATGATCACATCTCAAATGATGGCTAATATCATATTGACTCCATTAATTAACTTGTCCGGAAGTCTATAAAGCAAAATCAACCTTCCTCATTTAATATGATTTAACTAACCACTTTTCCTAAGCTATACTTAGTAAATATTTAATTGAAAACTAATTAATCTAATTGAGGTATTTCTAAGGCTTTTCTGATGAAACCTTTAATGTGTTTTGGATATCTCATGTTCCTTAGCCTCTTAGACACCATAGAGTTTAGAACGCATGTTTGTTGCTGCCAAAAACTAACACTCCCTCTTAGCGAGGAAGGTGTTTTCCATTACTCCCCATCTGCTCCCTGAAGTAGAAAAAAATTTCCCTACCCAAGGACTTAGTCAGTATATCTACAACCTGTTGATATTTTGGAACATGTTGTAGCTAGATTGATCCATGTTGTCGGTGTCTAACATCTGTGATACAACTAGTTTCCTTAAATTAGAAAACCTCCTGTAAATTTATTCCATCATTGTTGCTAACTGATCTGACCTTCTGGAAGCTACTCAACCCTCCTAATAAATTCAAGCTCCTCCTGAGACCCTGAATTGACCTCTGCAGCTGGATATCAACAATTTACTACGTCGTCTCCAGCAAACTCGCATTGTTGGGAAAATAACTCAGCCTCTGTTGAAAATTGAACCATCAAACTAGGATTTCCTTCTCCTCTAAAAATTGATATGAGTAGCAAAGTAACTCTTTGCCTCTGCAACTCCCTATGCCTTAGTCAACTCACACTACTAGAGAGACTGCATCCTATGTCTGCAAATATATATCCCTCTATCACTGAGAAGCTGGAAATATCTGCGAAGAAAATACTTTGTAATCACTATCCACCATGCTACTGCATTACTCATATTCTCTTGCTACATATTGTAGCTAAATCAATACGTTCTTCCATTGCGCTACTATGATCTCATAATTTTGATGCATCTGTTAGGGTCTTATAATTTAGAGGATCTCAAGGTGATTGAGTATGTTGTATTTGGGATTTTACATTGTAAATAATTTTCAATATGCAAATGATTTCCAAAAAAAGTATATATAAAATAAAATGAAAAGAGGGTATGTTGAAAAATGAATATAGAGGAAAAATACAAAAAGAAAGAAAAGCTGAAAAGAACAAAAAAAAAAATAAGAACCCCACAAAAGAAAAAATAGAAATAATATTGAAAGTGCTACAAATTCAAACGCCACTATTGATAGACTCATAGATTAGTTTTCTTTATGTCAAAATCCAATAAGATTGTGTGCAGCTTGTATTAAAATGCCACAATGACTAGATTTTTTTCAAATCATATATCTTAATCATGATTGAACAATTGTGAATTTTTTGTTAATTAGGTTAGTGAATAAAGATTTGCCAAACAATTTAATCATGGCAAATCAGTAGTTAGGTAGAAAATTAAATTGATTCAACTGCTTAATCTGAATCAATAGGAGAAATAAGTGATAGAATAGGTTAGATTTTTTATAATAATAAAAAGTGATGTGGGTTTGCTAGCCTAAATGCACCCTAAGGAAAAGAAGAAGAAAATGTTAACTTAGAAAAAGAAATGAAATTTAGGGGTAGGTATAAGTTGTTTTGGAAGCCTTGAAAAGAAGTAAATTGGTTATCCTAAGTTTTGATTTTCAAAGGTATTCATGCATATGAAAGAAAAGGGGATAATATGATTTTATCCTAAGTTTTTTGACTAAGGTAGTTGGGCACATAAATATAAAATCTTGGCATATCATTATATATCCTAAAGTTTCTACCTTCGTTAAACCTCCCACTACCCGAAAATTCGTCATGTCACTTCTGTTGAAATTTGAAACAGTGAAATTTGCATCCAAAAACAACATGACAGCACACACACTAGTGTGGGACCATAGGTCACAGAGTGATGGGTCCAAGCAATACATTAGTGTGTAAGCCAATTTATTAAATAAATTGGAAATGTGTTTAATTTAATCTTCCCTTAAATAAATTGGACAATAAATTGTAATCCTATCTCATAAACACTTGTAATGGTTAATTGAGTGTGATAGACTCAATTAGCTCATGAATTTCGAGTTGAGGGTGGTTAGTGAGGCATGTAGAGTGATTCTATTAGTTATGGAGTTAGAGTTGTAGTTAATGCATTAGTTTAATGCATGAGAAATTAGTTAACTCAATTTATTAACTTAAAGTCAGTTGAACTAGTTGTAATTGTTTGTTGCACTAGTGAGAGATCAAGTGAATTAAATAAGATTTAATTCAAAATCAGTGATCTGTCATGCAACTCACGATTTACTATTAATAGTTGCATGCATGCCAGTTCCAGTGGAGACCCAGTTGAGACAAAAGGTTAAAGGAAGTTAACTATCAGTTGTGATATTACCAGACTACCCAGATGCAGTTAAAACACCACAGGGTGCCCATGATACTCAGCATGGTTGAGGAAGGCTCAAATTCCTAAAGAATATGGATTTCATTCATCAGGAATTGCATGAGCAAGGCAGGCTAAAGACACGCTAAGAATTGGCTAAGTGTTGGCCCGATTTTGTCTGGATTGGTGTGAGACGATAGGCAGATTGCAGGAGACTCTTGTGAGAAGAGTGCATTGTAATTATTTCATGATTCCTTGTGGAATATACAATAGAAGATAGAGGGGTTTTTAGCAGCAATATTTCCCCGAGAAATTATATGTGTTGTGGTTTTATTTTATTTTTTCTTTGCTTAATTTTATTGGCGATTGTGTTTAATTTCTGCAATTGATTTGTAGAAGTATTCAATATCTTTCTTTAGTAAATTAGTTAACTCAATTTATTGACTTAAAGTCAGTTGACCTAGTTGTAATTGTTTGTTGCACTAGTGAGAGATCAAGTGAATTAAATAAGATTTAATTCAAAATCAGTGATCTGTCATGCAACTCACGATTTACTATTAATAGTTGCATGCATGTCAGTTCCAGTGGAGACCCAGTTGAGACAAAAGGTTAAAGGAAGTTAACTATCAGTTGTGATATTACCAGACTACCCAGATGCAGTTAAAACACCACAGGGTGCCCATGATACTCAGCGTGGTTGAGGAAGGCTCAAATTCCTAAATAATATGGATTTCATTCATCAGGAATTGCATGAGCAAGGCAGGCTAAAGACACGCTGAGAATTGGCTAAGTGTTGGCCCGATTTTGTCTGGATTGGTGTGAGACGATAGGCAGATTGCAGGAGACTCTTGTGAGAAGAGTGCATTGTAATTATTTCATGATTCCTTGTGGAATATACAATAGAAGATAGAGGGGTTTTTAGCAGCAATATTTCCCCGAGAAATTATATGTGTTGTGGTTTTATTTTATTTTTTCTTTGCTTAATTTTATTGGCGATTGTGTTTAATTTCTGCAATTGATTTGTAGAAGTATTCAATATCTTTCTTTAGTACATTTCTTGATCAAATTGAAACCATTGATATACATATGTTTGTATAATTTCTATATGGTATGACTGCACAAGAAATAACTATAGTGGAGAAGAAATTGAGTTTGTGACTAAATAGAATTCGGATTTGCAAAATTATTCTTGGTGCGACAGGTGGATCAGGATCAAAATGTCTTTCAATGGCTTGAGATTGGAGTATGCACTTGAGGGAAGCTCTAACTATATTTTGTGGAAAGACAGCATGGAGGCAGTACTGGAGGAAAATGGGTTGAAATAATTCATTGATAATGACATTCCCAAACCCGTTGTAGCAGATGTCGCTCTTTTTTATGCCTGGAAAAAGAAGGTTGCAAAGGCGAGGAGGACATTACTCGAGGGAGTAAAAGACCACAATGTCTCAAGTATCCATGGCAAAGAGAAACCATATGCAATGTGGAAATATTTGATAGATCTGTTTAAGATCAGCAGTGATCATAGAAAATTGGTACTAAAGGACAAGCTCAGGAAAATAATGGAGAAAGGCGAAACCATTCCGAAATAATGTCAGGATGAGCTTGGGAGTGTCGAAATTACTGTCGCGGATGATGAATTGGTGAGCCTAGCTCTTCTAGGACTTCCCAAGAGTTAGCATGGTTATCAAGACTCTGTCAATGGGAGGGAAAAGCTGCAAGATTGGGAACGAATTTGGTCGGATTTGGTGCAAGAAGAATTCAGGCATAATACCAGGGATGGATCTTCATCTAAGGAAGATGATGAACAAAATTTCACCTTGGCTAGTAAGGTGAAGAAGGGGAAAGGAAATAAATCCTATTCCAAATCTGAGTCCAGCGAAGAAGGCAAGGAGGGTGACATGTCCAGAGTGAAATGTTTTCACTATCAAGAACATGGACATTATGCCACTAATTGTCCACAAAAGAAGAAGAACAAGAAGGCTTCAGGATCTGCAGATGGTGAGGCTTTGGCCTCGCAATTTTAGTTTGACTTATTGCTCATTGTATGCATGTTTTCAAGTGTAATGGGACCGGCATGGTACTTGAATAGTTGTGCATCTTTCCACATGACAGGAGACAAAGAAATTTTCAGTAGCTTGGAGGAGAAGGACCTCCAGATGCATATCTAAAAGGGTGACGACAGAAGGTATAGCACTACCAGGATTGGTACAGTTACTTTCCAAAGACAGTTAGGTAAACCATTTTTATTAAAATATGTAATGTGTGTACCAGGCTTGAAGAAAAATTTAGTTTCAGTTGCAATGTTGGAGGATAGAGGCTATGATGTTGTTTTCAGTGAAGTAAAAGCTTTCCTTCATCATGTTACTAATCTCTATAAACTTGATGTAGAGTGTTGCGTAGCATTGATGTGTAAATCAGACAAAGTGGTGAGTCGGGATGAGGATGAGTTACATCATGGAGCTTTGAAGGTCATACAGCAGATTTCTACGGGGCTTCCAAAAGGTACTCTTACGTAGATAGACACATGCAAGGGATGTACCATGGGGAAGTGTGAGAAATCCATGTGATTTTCCCTTGAGAGGGAGCTTTATTTGCATGCAGATGAGGAACTCTTGGTTCCAAAGAAGGAACCTCAAGATGTGGAGCAGCCACATGCGGAGGATCATGGAGTGGCAGAAACCACTCAAGCAGAGAAATTTTGAGCCAGATGGGCAAATGGAGTACATGCAGCTATACCTCCAGGTGTGAGGTGGGGTGATGTGCAAAATTAATCCCAAGAAGAAATTTGGGCAGGGTTCATTAAGATGGTGTGTCTCATGGAACGAACCTGGCTACGAGGAGCCCATAGTACAGTAGTAGTAGGAAGGATCAGTTAGATTGATGCAGTCAGATGTCAGGAACACAGAAATCAGAGTGACAGGTGTCAAATACTGGAGCGTAGATCAGAGTTGGCAGTAGTGTAGAGTGCATGGATGCAGATGTCAGCAACACAGGGAGTCCAGTAGACATGCGCAGTAGCTAGCACCAGTCAGAAAACTCTGATGACAGATTCATTATACTGATTCAATTGTTTGGAGGCTATTCAATTTCAGAAGTGTTGCATGAAAGAGTTGCATGAGCGAACAACATTATAGAAGTGTTTCATACAAGAGTTGCATGTGCGAACAACACTAGAGAAGTGTTGCATGCAAGAGTTTCACGTGTGAACAGCACTAGAGAAGTGTTGCATTCAATATTTTCATGTGTGAACAGCACTAGAGAAGTCTTTCATGCAAGATTTGCATGTGTGCATGCAAGAACATTCCAAAGGTACCGGATCGGGACAGATTTATTCCTTTCTTGTTGAGAGGGAGTGTTGAAATTTGCAATAAGAAACAGTGAAATTGGCATCCAGAAACAACATGAAAGCATACAAACTAGTGTGGGGCCACAAGTCACATAGTGATGGGTCCAAGCGATACATTAGTGTGCAAGCCAATTTATTAAATAAATTGGAAATGTGTCTAATTTAATTTTCCCTTAAATAACTTGGACGATAAATTGTAATCTTATCTCATAAACACTTATCATAGTTAACTAAATGTGATAGACTCAGTTAGCTCATGAATTTCGAGTTAAGGGTGGTTAGTGAGGCATGTAGAGTGATTCTATTAGTTATGGAGTTCGAGTTGCAGTTATTTCATTAGTTTAATGCATGAGAAATCAGTTAACTCAATTTATTGAGTTAAAGTCAATTGAACTAGTTGTAACTGTTTATTGCACTAGTAAAAGATCAAGTGAATTAAATCACATTTAATTCACTACCATTGATTTGCCATGCAACTGATGATTTACTATTAATAGCTGCATGCATGTCAGTTCCAGTGGAAACCCAGTTGAGACAAAGGTTAAAGGGAAGTTAACTATCAGTTATGATATTAGCAAACTGCCCAGATGCAGTTAAAACACCACAGGATGCCCATGATACTCAACACATTTGAGGAAGGCTGAAATTCCTAAATAATAGGGATTTCATTCATCAATAATTGCATGAGCAAGGTAGGCTGAAGACAGGCTGAGAATTGGCTAAGTGTTGGTCCGATTTTGTCTGGATCAGTGTGAGACGATAGGAAAATTGAAGGCGACTCTTGTGAGAAGAGTGCATTGTAATTGTTTCATGATTCCTTGTGGAATATACAATATAATATAGAGGGTTCTTGATCAGCAAGCTTTCCCCGGGAAATTATCTATGTTGTGGTTTGATTTTATTCTTTCTTTTCTTAACGTGATTGGCGATTGTGTTTAATTTCTGCAATTGATTTGTAGAAGTATTCAGTATCTTGCTTTAGCATATTGCATGATTGAATTGAATACATGAAATACATATTGTTTGTATAATTTCTACAACTTCACCTTAAACTATGCTCATTTTTCCACCCATCATCTCATTCGCTCCCGATCCAACGGTCCTCATCCATTTTCGACCCCCCCCTCTCCATCTAAGCTTCATTGCCAAGGGGTCCAAAAAAAGAAATTTTATTTTTCAAGCCCACTGTAACATGGCGCCTCCTCCACATTTCGCACCCCCCTCCGCTCAAAGCCATACCCGCCTCATACGCGCCCCCACCCCCCCCTTCCATTCTTTCCCTACGATACCCAGCTGCTCTCCTATCCGTTGCGCGCCAATATTTTCATGCCAGCTCAATTATGCTTGTTTCCAATTAAGTCTCTTTGTTGCACCTTTAGTTAAACTGAGAGGGGGGGGTGAATCAGTTTAACACATTCCTGAACCTTTTAAAACTTTTCATTAAACTTATTTATACCTTCATTTCATATCCAATTTAATATATGAGTAATCTTAGAATGTAAGCAGCAAGCATTAATATAATATAACAGTAGACTTAATATGAGAGCAGTAGGTATTAAGCAGATGATATAATTCAGATCAACACATAAATATCATGCACAGAGACACCAGCTATGAGTGGAAACCCATAAAGGGAGAAAACCACATCTTATTATTGTTGTGATGCAAAGGCAAGCTCCAACTCCCTCTCACCACTGTTTTTCTGCAGGCACCAACCTACAAGAGGCTCCTACCTCAATTCTGCAAGCTACAACTTGCAAGGAAGCACCAACTCCCTTCAATTTTATGCAGGCACCAACCTACAGGAGGCTCCAACCTCAGTCAGCTACAACTGACAGCTATCAAGCTGCAACTTGATAGGGAAGCTCCAACTTCCTCAATTTATCAAACTGAATGTTTGCTGATTTACTCCAGATATCAACTCTGTTCTGTATCTACTCTTCTTCCCTTAATCTTCTCTGATTTTTTCTTCTATATTCTGCATTCTCTATATTTGCTCTCTCTCCCTTTTTTGAGCTTATTAAATTGAAATTATATATCGAAATTCTCACATGAATGTTTGTATTTCACAAGGAATTTGGAGTGAATAGTCATGACTCTTAGCTTCTGTCTTCTTATTCCTTTTTTCCAACTCACTTTTAGAATTACTACAATATGTACAAATTTCCATGCTACAGTGGGATTTTCTCTTTTCCTTAGAATACTTTCCTTTGCATCACAAACAATAAAAATAATTACAACATTTACATTCATATTTTTCAGTTATATATCTCAATTTCACTCAGCTCCTTTTCTGGATTTGTCTTTTCAAGAAATTGTTTTATATACTTTGGTTCACTGTTATAGTGTGCATCTGAGTATGTATATCTGCTAAACCTGTAATCTCTGTGTATCTCTGTCAGACCCATACTTTTTGTAAAGTTGTGCGCCATCCTGACAATCTCGCAACGCCGAGTTCCTGTCTGTTTCTTCAATTAGAGTCTTCTTAACCCTTTCTTCAATCCGTTTATCGAATTCCTAGGATTTGATTGATGAATACCTTGATAATTTTCATAGGCCTAAAGGCAATCCTTATATCTCCCAATATAACAAGTCCTTTGTCAAAAATGGAACCAACGCACTCAGCCATCCACAATTCATATGACACCCACGTCGTATATTCAAACATCATACGCATATAATATTTCAAGATATATGTATCGCCTCCGTTCATTTTACTGGAGTTTAGAATGAATTACCAACGTTAATACGGACCTTGTCAAGCCTTAAGGTAGGAGCAGCGTTTATAACGTTGACATTTTGTCAACATACCACCATGTTCCATATTATAAAATGAGCCATATAACGCATAAATGTGATACCTTGTTTAACCCTCGGCGGACACATATGTTAAACTATATTGTATTCGATCAATGTTAAGACCCTTGGTGATATGTAATATGTTACAAACTTCAACTTTATCGTCGACCCTTATTTTAATAACTGACGCATTAACATCAAATGTTTATAATAGTCCTTAGGCCCTGGGCCCACAAAACAATCGCAGAATGCATACACCATACCTTTAATTAAACTTCGTGCAAATCCTGCGAGTGATCATCGTTAGATATCGAGCCTCCAGATCAACGGCTTGTATCGATTTCATGCGGGATCTTTGTTCGATGATTAACGCACAAAGGCGCACAGTGAAAGTGGTTTTCCCCGAGCCTTTGGAGCCACGTGTCGGCCCTTCTATGGAATCGCTCTGAAATTTTCAATACCACTTTCTGTATAAGAGTGGTGCGAAAAATACCAGAAACTGTCGTTACTGTTCCCCATTCCTCCTCGTGGTTTCTTTGCTTTACTCCAGGTTCCATCCAGCTTCGCGTTCCGTCGTCATTCATGCATTCACCATTTCCTCAGCCCAATTGGTTCAGTCAATTTCAAACCAATGCTGCACCAAGTTATAGTCTCACTTATCCTCCCATACTCAGTCGAGGAATAGGACCATTTTACTGTATTCCTATATTATAAACACAGTGCCCGAACATGAATTCAACCTTACTCCGTCTATACAGAGAGTCTCCCCAATTATGCATAGTACATCATATAACCAATTACAGGGTATACTTGTTTCAATTTCCATACAGAAGCCAAATTCCAACTCTCATATGATTGTTCAAAGACGCAAGGCATTCTCCACAATTAAATAAAAATTGCTCATGAGTCCTGAATTATGAACCCGTACTCCCACAGAGAGTGTTCAAACGGACTATATACATAATCCAACCACGGATTTTTATTCAGTCTGAGCAGGTCTGTACAGGTCTGTCCTCGATTCCTCTGCTGCCTCTCTGCTTCAAAGTTTGCTGGTTCAGGTACTCCTCCTTTGCCATCCCTTTTGCCATCAATGACAACATTTCCAACACTCTTCCTGTAGAAAAGCACCCATTAACGTATTTAATTAAATAATTAACCGTTAATAAAATGGATCCATGCCACAATCAATGGAAACAACCCAACTGTCTATAAAATCAGTCATTCTTAACATGTTTAACCTTTACCTTGCATAGTTATCTATAATTTCCATACTTGTTACAGGTTTACAGAGCTTTGTATCGATTTATCAGATCATTATCAAGTCTAGCACTATGAATACTACGCCTTCTTCACCTATTTAGAGCTTTACAAAGTCTTGGTAAACCAATCCCTTTCTAAACCCTTTCAATTATCTTAAATCCAATTGAATCATGCCTCCTAAGAAGAAATGCCAGGAGGAACCTGTTAACCCATTTATCCATCCTCCTATCGATCTAGACCACATCCCTTTAGCCGACAGAGACTACAAAATTCATGAAACCCTCTATGAATTTGAACTTTTTGAGATGTATTGTTGGCTAGAAGACAAATACATAGACAATTCAGATGATATCGGACTGTGGAAATCAAACTTACCTCATTATATTTTCCCTCATACCCACAGTACCCTTGAATTCATCAGCAAATTTCAGACCTGCTACATACCTAGCCAAAGAGCCATAATTTCCCCCACATGTGAAATAATTTCCCCCACAAGTGAAATTATGTTCACTATCATTGCACAGTCCATTGATCAAATGATGCAGGCTCCTTCTATAGAAAATGGAACCCCTTTCTCCCAAGAAACCCTTAATGAATTGTATCATAAGTTAGATTTTTCCAAAAGGGATAAAACCATTGATATTTTTCTAGCTGAAGATACTTAGTTGCCTAAAAATAACCCTCCTTACTCTTCCTCCATTTTCCCTAACAGAACCAAGCAAATAATCACTGTCATTTCTTACCTCCTTGGATATTATTATGACCAATGGGTAGATGAGTCAATTATAGGTCTCCTCTCCATATTTTCTACATACTCTAAGTCATCCATCCTTTTTAATTTTAGCCAATTCCTAGCAGATGCTATTCATGACCAATTTCTCAGATTTCAAACAGAAGAGGTGTTTAAATATGCCTCTGTTCTAGTTTATATGTTTTTATATTTTCAAGGAGATAGATTTCAGTTTGCAATGTAAAAATTGGATGATGATGGAAATCAAAAGTCATTCATCTTCTTGACTACCATGGTGATGAAAGAGAAGAAGTAGTATTCGTACAAACAGTTCATTGAACTGTTTTTACATCCAGCAATCAGCCTTCTTAGCAATACAACTCAACCAAGAGTCAGTGAGAACATTAGAAGGATTCTACATCTATGAGATCAAGCAAATACAGGTGACTATTATTTATAGAACTACACAGAATTGAGAATTTATGGTTGTGATCTTGCTCCTTACAAGATTCCAAAATTCCTCCCAATGAGGATTTTTTCTTTAGAGTACATGAGGCAGATGTTGAATGCCAATGAAGTCCACTTTGTATCAACAAAGAAAAAGTCACAATTCAGGATTAAAACGTAGATTGGGCCATTTATTTGCAACAGCAGGTCAGCAGGGGAAGAAGTAGACAAAATTTTGAAGGAAATGAAGTTCAGCCTCAGTTTTACCTTGTCCTACAATCCATTAGGAACCATTTCAAAATTAATGGTAGAAAAAAAGACTACTCCTTACATACATACTCATAGGCCAAAAATAGAGAAGTACATGAACCAAATAGAGTGGGTTGAAAAAACTTTGCAGGAATTTGAGGAGTAGCTAGTCTCTACCTCCACATCACAGACTCCTGTCCCACAAGAGAAAGCAGGAAAAATACTGAGAAAATAAGATTCACCTTCAGTGACTGAAAATACAAGGAATTCAAGATAATGTACAGGAAGAGAACCAAACCCAATCCGAAAGTTAATCCAAAAGATTCAAAACATCAGGTTATCATAATCACCAAGGAGACACCTACCTCCTCTCAAGTTGGTGGCCAAAATACTCTCTCTCTCCAACTATTTCTACAGCTTCATAGGATCATTATTTGACTCTAAGAAATGTAAAATGAAAATGGCCTTTCTAGAGGCATAGATTGCATAACCAAAGATAGCATTAGATTACAAGAAAACTTCATTTGAGTTTGACATCAAAGACATCCATCCTATTGATCAAATGGAGATGCACAAGCAAACAGGTGAAATGATTTCATCTACTTTAACTAATAAATCCATGAGTTTTTCTAAATTATAGGTTTCCTTGGCAAACACTCAGTCACAGCTAAAGATGGAGAAAATATCTTCTCTGGCCAAGGATACAAGAATTAAGTCTTTGGAAGACCTAGTGGTCACAGTAGGATATGATCCTTCCAACATAAAGGCTACAGAGGGTATAATAAAGAAGAAGAATGATGACATAATAGCATTGAGGAAACAACTAAAGTTGTCAGCCCCAAAATACCCTCTCACCAAAGATAATGAAGAAACAGAGTCTCGGAAGCTGGACATGATGAAGCTCATCATGGAGCAAAATGCCCAATTGTGACAGATCAAGACAGAAATGGAGAAAATGATCAAGGAGAGGGAGCAGGTTGAAAAACTTTCCATTGTTCCTTTGGAGTTTGTACCTCTTACAGCCATCCCCACAGCTACAACCTATACAAAAAACACAGAAGATGGTGCAGAACAATTGACAAAGGCAGTGGAGAATATGTCTATCCAGATAGAGGAAATTAAGAAGCTTCAAGATCAAGTCAAATTGTTGCAAGATCATAAATCAAGAAGTGAATTTTCTCATGCAATTGAAGCACGAAGAGCTCAAAAATTGATAGAGAGGTTGTAGAAGTCAGAAAGAGAATCATCCACTGGACAGACATTAGGAAAATTCAAAGAAATCATCTGGACAGATATCATTGAATCAATTAATGAAATATGGCCCTGCATCCATTTTATATTTGAACAGAAGGAATTGATTGAGAAATAAAATGATGCCATCATAATCATTTAAGAAGAGCTTAGAGATATTCCTGTCACAACAAATAACATCATCAAGTTATTAAACTCCAAGAACAGATATGAGTTAGATGACTTGGGAGTGGATGATAGAACAGAGACCATTTTAGAAGTAAAGAAGATTCTCACTGAGAAGAATTTGATTGTTCAGCTGGAAGAGAAATGCCACAGCTTAGAGATAGTTGTGAATAGATTCTTCAGTAGGATTGAACCTTTAACACAGAAGGGTCTGCCTTCTCTGTTTGTAATTAATGATAAGTTGATAACCCGTGAAGACTATGTGAAGAAGCTAAGTGAAATTGCAAGGGACACTGCCAAATTATCCAATATCAAAGGCACCATGACAGGTAAAGCATTCTTGGAAGCATTGAGCAATGATATTTTTATTTAACATGAGGTAAACCACATCTTTGTGGAAAAACCTACTTTTCCCAAATATACTGAATTGGATGAAATTTACCAAAAGGTAATCAAGCTAACTATCCCAGATGAAGATCGATGGGATAAACTATATGAATTACATGAGTAAAAAGTAAATGATAAAGGTTAGTTGCAGCCAACACAT
Organism: Pinus albicaulis; assembly: GCA_034641835.2. Lineage (NCBI taxonomy): Eukaryota > Viridiplantae > Streptophyta > Pinopsida > Pinales > Pinaceae > Pinus > Pinus albicaulis. Next base: position 1,406,143,840 of record CM076581.1, on the reverse strand, counting down.
CAGCCAGTGCAGCCAACAAATAGGTCTACTCAGCAATTGTTTCCTCTAAAACAATGCCAACGTTCCAGATCACCTCCATCGAGCCTATTTTTTGTCACAGTTAGAGTTTATCATTCAATTTTGGCTAATAATACATTTTATGTTGATACAACATTGATTGTAATCAGTTTTGTAATATTTAGTATAAATACTTCACTATTCGAAGTATTCTAGGTTGATTTCTGAATATATTTTGCCTACTGTACAATTGTAATTTTCAAGTTTTGCTGGAGCATCAATAATACAAGGACTTATTACAGGATTCTTGTGGTGTATTTACTGGTGAAGTGCTTCTACTGTAACTATGTTATTTCATTGTTTTTCCTTTTCTCTGTGTATCGGAAATTATTAATTGTAAAACAGAAAGTGTGATGAATACGACATATTAATTAAAACACCTTATTCTGGTTGCTTTTATAATTTATATGTTTTCCACTGAAGTCGTATTGAAGAATACTTAATTTCTTTTCAATCTCTACTGAAATTCACTTTTCTTCCAGCGCCATAATTCATTTAAAAATCTAAAAGAATCCAGTTAATGTAACCTAGATTTCCCTATGATAACTCTTTTAAATATTGATGCAGTATCCAATTTTATATTTTTTGACTCCATTTCCCAATGGAAATATAGAAATTTAATCAACCAAATGAGTCGAAATCAAACAAACAATCAAGTGCATTCATAACTAGCCTAATATTTATTCAAAACAAAGTTAAATTATACAGAGAGATCCCTCTTTGAAGCTGGCAAGGCTAGATCCTAGCTTCCAAAGTGGTCTTGATGTTGTCCTCTGTGTTTATTCTCCCAATATTTTAAATTACAGAACAATAACAGCATCTATAGTACTACTATAACTACAATAGTGAGTCTCTATATCCCAAACAAAATAACTGAGAAATATATTTTTTTTTCTAGCAAATGACCTCAACCTACTCCCTACTACTCACACTCCTTATTGCAACTTGCACTAGCTAACTTGACTACACATCATTGCTCTGGGAAATGTGAAATTTCCTCTAGAAACCCTTTTCGGCAATTACTTTGTCTCTCGTTGCTCATTGTAGCTACTTTCTCTTCCTCCAACTCACCTTCTTACACTAGCACACGATCTATAGCCTCTGCAACATGCATTATCTAACCGTCTAACTTGTACTGAAAATTAAATTTGTCTGCTTCAACCTCTTCTGCTCGAAATCTCGGCCTCCCTTCCTAGCAATGGAATGTTGGAAACATCATTGGATGGAACCTCACCTTTCTCTCTACAACTGGCCAATTCACACTGCATCCCTTCTACTTTAATACTTGGGCTCTCATAGCAAAGGTAATGATCCAACTAAGGAATCACATATGTAGCAACTAGATCTGTTCCAACTTGTCAAGCCATCTTGGCTAAGGTCTAGATCTCATTGTTGCTCCTTCCTTGAACCTTTCCAGGTGTGGCATACTGGAGTGTCATGCTCCTCCTCCTCCTAAGGATAATATTGTTATAAGTGTGAATGCATCATCCAATTTGGAATACAAATCCTTGATCTCTTGATCTATGAACCTTTTTGTGACCATCTCTGGAAAATATAAGAACTCATATAAGCCCGGGAAATAAATAAACTAGGTCAAAACCCTTGTTTGCTTTCTCTTCTAGGCCCTGCATTAATCCTCTACTGCAAAACCATTTTGCTACAAACCCTTAATGCTAGATCTTCTTCGTGAAATATGATTTTCCTCTAGAAATCCTTTCTGGCACCCTCACTGTCTGCTACTGCTCACTGAGACAACTCACACTTCCTTCGGATCACCTCCCTATATTGGAAATCAAATTGTTGCCTCTATTATATGCATTGGTTGATTGGCATGTGCAGATATTATCTTTAATGCTTCATTTATCCCTCTGATATGAACCAATCTCACTATAGATATTCTCTTATATGGTCCATTCTAATACCATGTGAAATTTCCATGAACTGCAACAACTGGAAATTATTCTCCTAACTTATGAACTTATTTTTCTTTTGCTAATTATTAACAACAAATATAGAATAACTCACACTACAATTATTCACAAATAAAATACGTTGTGGAAAATAAAATATTGGAACTGAGAAAATAATGCACACACACGATAATTTTGACACCATTATTTTTGGACAAATCCTCATTGGAAAAACCTCAAAGGAAAAACCAATTCATCAGAAGAGGGTTTTATTATTATTATTCTCCAAAAAAATAGAGAGAACAATGATTTGCTTTCCTAACACTGGAAAGCTCCGAAAAATTTTCTCCAATACTCCAACATGCAAATTGATTTGGAAACACAATGTTTCCTCTGTAAAACCCAACTTGGCCTCCTCGAGTAATTCACACTCCCTCCTACTCTATGCACTGGAAACCGGAAATGTGCATTGGCTCAACTAAAACTCGAGATGCTACTGAAAGCTATTCCTAGAACCCCTTCATCCTCTTGAAACTCATACTAGGAAATTCGCTCTTCCTCCAGAACCTATTTCCAGAAACAGAAAAATCGATCTGTTGCCGAAATATGTGCACTAGAATATTCACATGACCTCTCTACATAATAGATATGATCTTATCTCCAACTTTGAGAATACTCAAACTTCCTGGAAATCTCCCCTGGGAATATTCTCCCCAATTTCTCCTAAAACCCTTTGTTGGTGTTTCCCTAACTCAACTGCGCCCTTAATGAATCACTGTAATTACGTAGTCGAACATCTCAAATGTTTTCTATATCTTCTCTAAACCCTTCGACCTGCTCTTATAATCTCTCGTTGGACTCTCAACATCCACGATCACATCTCAACCGATGGCCAAGACCATAATGACTCTATCAATTAACTTCTTCGGAAGTATCTAGAGCAAAATCAACCTTCCTCTATTAGTTTGATTTAATTAACCAATTTTCCTAAGTTATATGTAGAAAATATTTAATTATAGGCTAATTAATACAATTGAGGTTTTTTTAAGGCTTTTCTAACAAACCATTTTATGGGTCTTAGAGATATCGTGTTCCTTAGTGCTAGGCGATTTAACTGTGAGTTAAATCCATGTCATTTAATTTGTCAACCCGGAGTTCATGAACTGATGAGGTATACATGTACTATATGTACTAGGTGATTATTTCTCATAATAGATTAATCTAATGCAAGAAAATTGAAACAAATTACATAAGGAAATTAAATCAATCCAATCCAATCCAATTCAAACATCAATAAATTAAATCAATCTTAACAAAACAACACGAATCAAAATAACATAAAAGAAACTAAACTAAACTTGCATAAATGAAACCACACTTTCTTGAAATGAAACCACACTTGCTGAATTGAAATCACACTTTCTTAAAATTAAAATAATTGAAATAACATAAATATTTACAACAAAAGAAAGAGGTCCACAAGTTTCAATTGATGGGGGGCCTCCACTCCTCAGCAAGCACAATGAACGATTATCAAAGCTTGGAGATCAAAGCAGCAATATGTATTCCATAAAATGAAGTTGGAGAAAATCTCCAAAGATATTATAATAATTCAACTCTCTTCCTCTCTATCCTCATTTTAAAAATTACATCTTTGATGGGACTCTGAATGGGCTCCTTTGAAGGATGAACTCCTAATTATACAAAAACTTAAGATAGCTAATCAATAAATATATATCCACAATATCTCCTAGATCCGCATTTATCTCTTGTGGTTACAACCAATCACCTAAAAATATGAGATACAAATCCTCTCAAAATTTTCTCCTAGTTTTGATAAGAGACACATATCAAAACATCCATGATTCTTCTCCTATGAATGTGCTTAGCCAATGATCCAAATCTTCTACAAATATTCCACAAACCTTCATGAGTTGGAATTGAAATTCGAATTTTTGGTTGAGTGGCCAAATAAGACCCTTCTAGAATCTTCTAATAGGCCTACAATATCATAAAACTCATCCCACTTTTAGATATATATGAAAACATGCTAGTTTGCTAATATTTAATCATAAATTGTCTTACAATAATTAAAACAAATGACTTGGAAAATAATAATGATAAACCCATATAAACATGAAAATGGTTATTAATGTAGGGTTATATTGGAGCTACAAAATATGGTAAAGAGTTAAAGAATATGTTAAAAATGATGGAAATGAGGGAAAAGAGGATGAAATTTTGGAGGCCCAACACTTAGCCTCTTAGACACCATAGATACAAGAACACATGTCTCAGTGCTACCAAATACTAACAATTATAGCTGCAAAAACCTCCCCTCTATAGGATCACGAGGGTTATTCACAGGTTCGTCAGTCATGATTAAGGTTTTGCGACTTTTGGCCTAGCCGATATAGATCCCCTGCAAATATCCATAATATACCCAAAGAAACATGCTCTTATACCAATATGATTTGCAAACTGTTGTGAATTTCCAAATGGACAGTTCTTCACAACATATTTGATAAAATATACTTAAAAATTCTAATATCTAGTATTACATTTTTATTTTTATATAGATATATATATTTGCAGATTACTGCTAATAGTGTATGCATGCAAATTAAAATTATTCAAAAAATAGAGAATAACAAAATAAAATCTCTCACACACATTTGACACAAGATATGACCTGGGAAACCCTTTCAAGAGAAAAACTCAACTAGAAGGTGAGGTCGCTCTGCTCTCTTTCTTTAAATTGAAAATGACTATGAGTAGAAAGAAGTATGGCATGTGGCTTGTGGGCTATTGTAGTGCACAAATCCTCTCTATGTTCTCTATCTCCTATCCCTCTCGTCTATTTTTCTTAGGTATGGAACAAATGCACTTGAAAAAAAATGGAATCCCTTTTCCCCCTAGTGGCCCGGTTATAACACAACCCGATAGCCTTCTAGTGGTTAGGTTGGACTACCTCAACTATTAAACTAGAGTTACAATAGAGACTCTTCTAGTCTCATATACATCATAATCATGTGGATTTCCCATTTTTCACAAATAATGGGGGTTGACATGGCATCCTCTCGAATTATGGTGGTGAAAACGGGAAGGGCAACTTATGAGTGGCATAAATTTCACATACAAACTCTGATTGACGTGATTTTTGCACCATTGGAAAGGTATATGTGTGTACAATAGCTAATAAAGGTGTGACACTAAAGCAATAAATCCCCCCCCCTAGAAAGTGTCGTTTGATGCCTCAAAACGCTTCCAAAAGGTTTTAAATTACAATTTTTCAAATTGTGTCTTGTAGGTAAAAATGGTCCTGAGAGTTGATTACTCCACTTTTTCCACTCTGAAAGCATCAAGATGGATGGAAAACAATATAATGATCCAATCCATATCAATGAGGCTCGTGCATGTATAAAATATATTTTAGTGGATGTTTAATATCAAATTTTTTGGTTGTGGTGAATCCCTTCATTGCTCCACAAAGGAGAAGCAATTCAAATTTGAATTAGTTCTCCATCTTCATGCTCCTTGTATTTACAAATGGTACCTACCAATATTCCATGATGCCACTTTCTTACTACCTAGTCCACGTGCTTGTATGTATTTCTTACATATTTTCCTTGGATACACTACTTGCTTTGCCTCCTTGGATTTATGAAAAGCACCTACATGTCTCTTTTCTGCCTACTTAACGTGAATACGCTACATTGGGAACTAGTGATCAAAATTGATTGAATGCAATTTTGACACATTATTATAAAAAAATCAAGGTTAAATTAATATTCGTTTTTAACATTCTTTTTTATCAAAAAATAATAATGTTATTTATGTGTTCTATTGTAGATGGTGTGTTGCATCTTAATGCATAAGTGCACTATAAACACCCTAGCTTAGCCTTGGTGAAATTCTCACTTGTTGACCCACATTCCCTTGTGCAGTTACAGAAGTGGGGTAGTTTTTCTTGTGTATGTGTGTTCTTTTCGAGTTCTCAAAACTCGATGTAGGTGCTACCATTGCACCTGCCTCCATGAGACATTTATGGAGACATAAAATTTTGTCCCGGTTGGACTCCTGGACTTAAAATTAAGCTTTTTAAGGCTCCTTAAATTTAAAAGGTCATTCTCCTCTTTTCCGCCATGTGGCACGCATGGTTTCTGTTGGCGCTGGAATCAGCACTTCAACTGCAGCAAGCGCCTAACCAGACACTGAAATGTTATGAAGAATAACTATCATGAGTGATGCTCTTTCGTTGTTATAACATTTATTTTACCAGGAATGCTCATCGTGTGAGACTAACAAAAACTGATAAAACACAAAACATGCTTAAGAGATTGATAGGAACACATAATAGCATAATGGTTTGCAACTGTAGCTGAAAGAAGGGAGATATGGAAACAAAAGTAAAGTAGACAATACACACACAAAAATTGGTAATAAGTCCTCAGTAGTATCATTCCATTTCATTCACAAAAAATATTACAGATCATATGAGTCAAATTCTAAAACCATCAACCAACCCTTTTTACATAAAAATTTATCATATATGTGCAAAAATAATAAACTGTCATCTTCTCAAAAGGAGTAAAACTGTTCCCAAAAGTTATTATGATCTCGTGCAAGAGATGAGGCTTATACTAAAACTTTAATACAAAGTGCTATGACATAATGAAAATAACGGCATCAAGGCTAACAATTCGAAGTGGTTAGTATGATGTGGCAGTTTATGGGAAGACTCCTCTTCTGTTCTGGTGCAACCAACTCCACAAAAAGTGTAAACAGCAGTGAAAATGGCATGTGGTTGTTCCTTGAATGCTACCTAGTGCCTGGTAGAAATGTGTTGGTGCTTAAAGTAGTGGGAGAAAATTGTTTCAGAGAAACTTTTCTGCTCTTCCACTGTTCCTTTCCTTTTTTGGTGGAAAACCCTTTGTAATGGCGGAAAACACGAAAATTTTTGGATATAATGGTTGAGGTTCATTTTATGAGAAATTACAAATAAACCCTTTGAAAAAGGTTTAATTGATAGGGGAAACGTGGAGCGGAATGAATGATAAGCGGGAGGAGAAAAGATTTTTGACATATATCGCACTCGTAAATCGGGTTTGGAGCATTTAAACCTAACGCAAAAATGGGAAAAAATGTGATTTGCGATGGAGTGATGACATGGCAAAGAAGTGAGGCCGGTCGCAGATCACGCATCGGAAGTTCTATTATGAAATGGAGGAGTTAAATGTTAAAATTGGCGAAGTGCGATGTGCGCTAAGAGCGGAGGGTGACGTGACATGACAAAAAATCACCCACAAATTGCAAATCGGAAGTTTTAGGGAAGCGGAAGTGAATGTTGTAAATGAACTTTGCGGAAATGCGATGTGAAAAGGTAGGTGGGGCCCTTTAAACGGATTTTTAAAAGCAGAAAGTGAATATTTTGTTAAGTCGTGGTAATATGATAAAAAAGACGTTTGAAGCATAAAAATAAGGCTTTATAATGAATTCGAGGCATATGAAAGGAAGTATGGATCCCAGACCATACCGCAAATCACATTTTGAGGGTTTTGTAGGAGCCGGAAATTGTAACGTGAATGGGAGTTAAAACTGCGAAGAGCTGATTGCGATGAAAGGTAAGGGGTCCACATTGTTTATTAAGTGCGGTAAGTTATATAATATAATATGTGATATAACCAAGGTTTTGTTGTGGTGCGGGTAAAAGCTAGGATAAAAGAAATATATGGTAAGTTTAAAAGGAAATATGATATGGTTGTTGATGGGTGTGTGGAGCTTCTTTTTAACTATAAAAATTAGATTGTATGAGTTAAAAAGGGGGTTTGAAAAGGGCAATGAGAGGCTGGACTTTGGGTTTTTTTGGGAAAATGAAAGGTGAAAGAAGGAAAATAAAATTAATGAAGGTAGAAATGAAATTTTCTCACCACTACACTTTGACAGTGACACTTTCATCTTATAGTCAAACTGAAAATGCAGATTGATCCCTTGGAGTATGATGACCAGACTTTGAAAATATTTTGAAATTTTGCAGTGCTAAGAGTGGCTCCTATTGGGGATGAAGTCCTCCCTATGAGGCTTCAAGGACTATAGACTCAGTGCCTTAGAAACTTTTGAAACTTAGAAGACTTATTGAAAATTAAGACTAGGACTGACCATTGACTGACTGGACTCAAGACTGACTATATATGCAGACACAAACTCCATTGGGAATGGAGTCTTATTGAAACATCACACCGGATATTTACAATGGAATGACTTAACTGACTTACTAAATAAATAACTTCATAAGAAAATGACCATTGACTGGGCATCCAGTCAGCTAATCATCATCCATATGTTTGAGCAGAAATGTATTGTTCTCCAAAACTTCAGCAATTCTAAATGGCCCAAACCACAAATTGTCAAATTTACCATGCTTTCCATGGTCTTCCCTCCTCACATCCCAATGCAGCACCAAATCATTCTCATGAAATAATTGTTGATTTTATCTTTTGTCAAAAATAGAATTGACTTTAGGCTGATACTTCTGTACCTTTTCCAGCAATGATTCCATGATTTGGTGTGCCTCTATCAACTGTAGCATTCTCCTTTGGACTGGATTTTCATTATCTACTTCATATTGTAAGAACTTCATCACAGGAAGAGCTAATTGAAAAGGCATTACAGCATCAGTACCATATACAAGCTTAAATGGAGACATTCCAATTGATTTTTTGCCACTTACTCTATCTGCCCACAGAGCATGTATCAGTTGAATGTCCCAATTCCTCTTATTTTTAGGCCGCATTTTCTTAATGATCCTCACCAAAATTTTATTGTATGACTCGGCCAATCCATTACCTTGAGGGTAATAAGGCGTGGAATGAGTAATTTCAATCCCATATTGCATATCAGTAGCATTCCTGGTTGGTACAACTTCAATCCATTTAGTGAAATAGTCCGTAGCTGTTAGAATCCATCTATGTTATCCTGATGAAGGTGGATGAATTTCACCGATGAAGTCTAGCCCCCACTGCTAGAAAGGAACACCTGTTGAAATAGGAATGAGAGGTAATGGTAGAAATTTCTATTTACCAGCAAATTTCTAACATTCGACACGGCTCCTGACTTTGGCAAAAACATCAGAGAAAAGAGTTGGCCAATAATAGGCAGCTCTTAAGATTTTGTTTGTAGTGGCTCTCCAATACAAATTCCCTCCACACACTCATGCATGTATCTCTGTCATAATCTCCTAGGACTCTGCTTCATTTACACATCTTAACAAGACTCCAACAGGATCCTTCTAGTAAAGATGGTCTTCCAAAATGCAATACTTCACAGCTCTCAATTTAAAAGCTCTTATTTTGGATTTCTCCATTTCAGGTTGACAGTTGAAATTTAACAAAAAGTAAACTATATCCTTGTACCAATCTGAATTAAATATTTCAGGATAATTAGCAATACCTTCTCCATCTTTACCTTTAGCTGCCTCTACATTCATATTTAAAGCTTTGCAGTTAGATTCAGTCATCAAACGAACCAATCCCTGACCTTTTATCAATTTAGTTGGTTTGATTTCGACATCAAATTCCAGAATTTTGGTCAGCCATCGTCCCCTCCTTCCATCTGTATCTAGCTGCAGCAACACATCTGTAACAGTGATATCGGGCACAAAATTAACTATTTTTTAATGTAGCACATAAACTCAAAAAGACTTCAAAGCCTTAACTAGTGCATATGCTTGTTTTTCAATCAAGATGTACTTTAATTTAGCATCCCTTAAAGTACGACTGAAAAATGAAATAGGCTACTCCAAACCCTCCTTGTTCTTCTGTAGTAAGACAGTTGCAATTGTTTCTTCTGAAGCATATGCAAAAAATCAGAGAATCCTTTTCAAAGTCAGGACTAATCAAAACTGGAGCTTCAATCAAGGCAGACTTAATTGTTGAAAAATAATTCTTTGCTTCATCTTGCCACTTAAATTTTGCATCTTTTTTCAGCAAGACATTTATATGTTTGATCATCTATGCAAAGTTAGGAACAAAAAGCCTCAGAAAAATTATTTTCCCTAAAAATGACTGCAATTCTTTTTTATTCCCTGGAAAACCAATTTTATGAATAGCCTCTACTCTTCCCAGATCAATACAGATGCCACTTTCTATTACAATATGTCCCAATAACTTACCTTCTTGAACAGCAAAATATGACTTTTTTCGGTTTAAGGACAAACCAAATTTTCTGCATTTGTCAAAAACTTGCTTCAAATGTTTCAAGTGGTCTTCATGAGATTTTGAATAGATTGTGATGTCATCCAAATAGATGACTAAAAATCTATCCTTTTCTCCCGCAAAGGAAATATCCATTACCCGTTGAAAGGTTGTGTCTGCATTCATCAAACCAAATGGCATTTTTTTGTACATGAATGTGCCCCAAGGCGTGGTAAATGTTGTCTTTTCTCTGTCTTTCCAGTCAACTGAAATCTTATTATAGCCTGAAAAGCCATCAGTCATTGACAGTCTTTTGGATCCTACAACCTTCTACAAGATATAATCCATCTTGGGTAGTGGATAATTATCTTTCAATGAACCCCGGTTCAGGTTGTGAAATCAAAACAAATCTTTATCTCTCCATTCTTTTCCGAACCGGGACTATATTAGCTACCCAGTTAGAAAATCTCAAAGGCAGAATTATCTTTGCTTCCCATAATTTTTTGATTTATTTCTCAATGATTGGGAGTAGCATGGGATTGATATGTCTAATTTTTTGTGCTACGAGCTTTGCATCTGTTTTCAAAGGAATCTTGTGCTCCATTATGCTCCTATCATAAGTTTTCAACTCACTATAATACCATGCAAAAATATCAACAAATTCTTTTAACGGTTTGATATATTTGGTTATGGTTTCAAGAGAAAGTAATTTGGATAATTCGACTAATGTTGGTTGATATTTCGTACCAATGTTACATTCTATTGTACTCCCTCCATCAACTTTGCTTTCAGGCTTGAGAAAAACATCATTATTATCAAACAACCTTTCTAAAGGAACTTAACCCTTAGGAATATAGTTAGTTTTCATATCTATAATTTTTTCCCAGCCATAGTTTTCTTAAAAGGGTTGCTATTTTGGTCTTCAACAATCTCTTGCTCGTCATCAATTTGTATGTCTGCAAACTCTTCAACACACTCTAAAAATTTCTGAATTGCCCTGTCATCCTCAAATACTTGCCAGTGCTTGATGTTATCAGGAATTGAAGATCTATTTTTTATTTGAACTTCATAGGTTGCCTTGACATCTAGAGGAACTTTGAAATTAGTAGCAGCAATAGTTAGTGAATCAGCAATTTGATTTTCTTCTCTAGTGACAAAATTTATGTTAAAAGCTGAAAAGTAATGCTCAATCAAATCCTAGACTTCATTCCTATAATTCTTCAATTTAGAATTTTTTACTAGGTAATTGTTTCTCACCTGCTTAATCACTAAAGGAAATTAGTTGTTATGCTCCCAAATCTTTCACTGCCTTCATACCGAGCACAAGTGCTTCATACTCAACAGTGTTGTTAGTGGTAAAAAATTGTAGTTTGTATGATATGGTCCCTTTCTGCTGAGTAAGAGAAATGAGGACTACACCGGCTCTCGATCCTTCTCTTGAAGAGGCTCCGTCAAAGTACAATTTCCAGATCTTTCCTTCTTCTAAATGTTGCTGATTTGCACTTTGAAAGTGTTGTTTTTCACTTATTTGAGGCTAGAAATCATTATCATCAGCAGCAAGGTGAAAAATTGATGACCGCAATTCCTTTTCTTCAGCATGTATGGCATGGTTTTATGGATTGTGTTGATCACTAATGATGTAGGACATTTGGGTTTCCCTATACAGCCTTCTGAATTCCCCTCCAAACACCGGGATGGTAGCATATGACATGTCCATCTGAAGGGTACCTCCCAATTTCTTACACCAAAATCTGGAAAGTAACATCCCAAATCTGGAAGGAATGTCAGAAACTACAATGTCCATCACTAAGCTCTTCATAGGAACCTGGGTAAGGGAAACAACCAAGTCCTTAATCACTCCTAGACACTTGACTTTTTTGGAGTCAAAGGTGTAGAGGTCATGGTACTGCTTGGTGATCTCTAATCCCAATTTATACATCACTTTCTTTGGCATGAGATTGTGGGAAGCTCCAGAATCTAACAGACAATTATGCATAAATTTGTCATTTATATTAAGTGACAGGTAAAAAGGCGGTGATTTATCATCATGTTGGTCTTGGACATGACAGCTTAGATAAATAGTGGGGTGCTCATCCTCAAGGTTGACTGAATCAGGAGCGAAAGGAGGTTGTAGCAGACTTTTAAAAGACTCTTTATATGCGGGATTTTTCAATAATTCCAGGAGTGGGACTGGAATTTTGATTTTATTCAATTCATATTTGAAACTGAAATAAATTGGAACTAATTCCCTATTTTCTGCAGTAGTTTTAACAATTGGGGCTGAATTTTGAGGTGGAGGAACCTCATTTACCTTGGCATTCTGTTTAGCAGCTTGTTTATCTGAATCTGATTTTTTTTTTAGGCTGTTGAACAGGACCTTTGGAACTCAAAGGGTAATTTATGTTTTTAACTTCTTGCTATTTTTTATCATTATGTGCATAAATTTGAGCATTCATATCATCGGAAAACAAACAAATCCTTGATCTATCTTCATATTCCTGCAATGTCAAACATGTTGATTGTGAAGTCTCTCCCACAAGGTTTATTTCTTCATTTTCTTCCTCATTTCCTCGTTGTTCTTCTTCAGAAAATTTATTTAAAGGAGGTTGAACATTCTGATCATCAGCATTCCTCCTCGGGCGATGTAGGATTTGTTGAGGCTGAAAAGGCCTCCTGAAGGGAGCCTGATTTCTATTAGCTTTGTTTTGATTGGCTCTAGAAACTGGTTTATTTTATACCTCTAATTTTGACATCTTAGAGGCAATTTCCTTGATCAAATTGAACATTTGATTGATCTTTTCTTCTATTGAAAGAGACTTAGAAGAAGAAGGTTTTTCTTCTTTCATATTATTTTTGTCTTTTGTTACCTTTTCTTCCTCCATTTTTAATTTATTAGACCATGAGATTAGACTGCACTCCAATTGCAACTTCTTGCATACTTGTTAGTGTTTGTTATTTTTCAACCCTCAATCATAAGGCAAACTCAAAATCTAAATCATTTGAAAAATTTATCCTAGTTGTGGTTTCAGTGGGTTTAATTTCTTTAGAAATTTTCTGATAAATCTTATTAAACCTCTTAGTAAAATCAGCTAATGATTCATCTGCCTTCTTCTTCAGAGTTCCAAATTTTGTAAGATAATAAACATAATCTTTCCTATCACCCCAATGCTTCACAAATATCTCTTCTAATTCATCAATTCCTGTTATTGAATTTGGAGCCAAACTTCTAAACCATTTTCGAGCTTCACCATCCAAGCTCTGAACAAAGAGTCTTAACCAGACATCTTCATGTTCAATATTATAATTATCAACATAACTATAGAAAGCGACTAAATGTTCCTCAGTAGAAACTCCTTCTCCCTCCCCGGTGTTTTGGAAGATATTTCAAGTAATCTCCTTGGGGAAGTGGATGCAAGGGTTGAGGGAGAACAAGTGGTGCATATCTTGCAGCCACTATTTGTTTCATCCTTGTAAGGGCGGGTTGGGCCATATTTTGCTGATGTACAGCTAATATAGTTGTTTGAGAAATAGGAATTACAATGGGTGAATTCTGATTCTAATTTGGACAGCAGAAAATTGGGGATCTTGAACTGGTTTTTCAGGCTTTGGCACTGAAAAGAGTGGGTTTTCAAAAATATGAATAGAAAATGTCTTGACTTCTCCTTTAGTAGAAGAATCGGAATCTAAAGTTGTCTCTTGAAGAGATGGAGTTAATTTAGATTTATTTTGCTGAGTAAGGAAATTAGATAAGTTAGAAGTAAGACCTTTAGGTACAGTCTCTTCAAGTGGATGAGAGGAAGATGACCCAATAGCTATATTTGGAGAAAAGGGAAAATACTCTTGTTGAGGGGTGATAAGAGACTATTATTCTGGATGAGTTTGAAGGAAATTTAAAATAGTCTTGAATTCTTCTTCAGTCAAAACATCCCTATCAAGAAAAGGTGCAATAGCCAATACTTGTTCTAATTCCCCTTCAGTCAGCAAAAACTCTTATGATTTCTTATCAACACTTAGAAATTTAGTTTCTTCTTCTTTGACTAGAACAGTACTTATTTCAGATTTACTAGGTAATGAGTAAGAAAAACTTTCAGCTAAGCCTAGGTTAACAACATCCACTTTATTTTCTAGGGGAGTAGCTTCAACTTGAGATTTTTCAACAGAATCTTTTGAAACTAAAACTTATTTTTATTCTAAAGGAGATGAAGTTACCTTTTGCTTTGGAAAGTACTTTTTGTGTACCTTCTTCACTGACTAAGATGTGGCTTCAACTGATCTTTGTTTTCCTTTAGCGTCTTTGATGATTTTCTCTGGGTCAACAACAGGAGTCACAATTGGAGATCTTTGATTCCTCCTTGTAGAAGGAGGTCTTGAAACCCCTCTTCCTCTTTGTGGAGTCGCCAAGTGAACAAATTTGCGGTCTTCTTCAGGTCACCAATTCTTACTCACCATCAAGAACTGATTAACAGCAATTCATAACAATAGACTCAGGAGAATACTTCATTACAAGGCCTTCGTCTCCCAGTAGACGCACCAAAATATGTTAGCGCTAGAATCAGCACTTGGGCTACAGCAAGTGCTTGACTAGACACATCCTAAACTCTAAAGCAATTTAATGATTTTTTTAAGGGGTTGGTAGATGGTATATACTAATGAGGGTATTGTAACTTGATGTGGTAGCAGAGTGAAAATTTGTAGAATATGACGAGAGGAAACCGTAAGATGAGAGAGGAAACATTAGGTCTATAAAACAAAAATCTACTGCATTTAGAAGAAATTCACAAAAGTAGCAATTTGACAATATTCCATTGAGAATAAACTATTCTTAGTCTGACAAGATTCTCACTGAAATATTATGAAGAATAACTATCATGAGTGATGCTCTTTCACTGTTATAACATTTATTTTACCAGGAATGCTCACTGTGTGAAACTAACAAAAAATGATAAAACACAAAACATGCTTAAGAGACTGATAGGAACACATAATAGCATAATGGTTTGCAGACTGTAACTGAAAGAAGGGAGATATGGAAACACAAGTAAAGTAGACAATACACACATCAAATTGGTAATAAGTCCTCAGTAGTATCATTCCATTTCATTCACAAAAAATATTACAGATCATATGAGTCAAATTATAAAACCATCAACTAACCCTTTTTACATAGCAGTTTATCATATATATACAAAAATAATAAACTGTCATCTCCACAAAAGGAGTAAACCTATTCCCAAAAGTTATTACGATCTCGTGCAAGAGATGAGGCTTATCCTAGAACTTTAATACAAAGTGCTATGACATAATGAAATAATAGCATCAAGGCTGATCCGGATTTATGCAGGAACGCAATAGAATAAACATATAACCATAAATACAAAGATGCAGTGGAAATAACATTTCATTTCATTAATATCAAAGAACTGAAATTTGCTTACAAACAGAATAGAAATAAACTAGCTAGGGCGCTGGTAGCTATCTCTTAGAAGAGATGTGGCGGCTACAGGCCTCTGAACTGTCTTACAATGAGAAATAATAGAAATTAGTGAGCGAGGGCACTGGTAGCGTATCCCTGAGAAGAGATGTGATGGCTACAGGCCTCCCCACTGTGTTACAGAACTAAAATGATGGGAATAAGTGAGCTAGGGAACTGGTAGCGCTTATCTCTAAGAAGAGATGTGTCGGCTCCTAGCCCCCTGAACTATGTTACAATGAGGCTTGAAGGCCTATTCATTGTTGAGACACAATGTAAAATACAAAACGTCCAAAAACCTAACCCTAGGAGATGAAGCGCCAAAACTGTGGGTCCCGTTTGAGTAAATTGGTGTTTCAACTTCCTGGGACGTAACTTTGGCATCTGATCTATGTTTAACGCACTCAATAGCTCGTTAGAAAGATATATCCAAGGACTAAAAATTTTGAGTGAGAAACATGGGTTTATTACCCATGTTGCTCCCTGTTTTTCCAAAAAACGTCATTTAGGGCCTCAAAACGGCTCCAGAAGTTCAGGACCAGAAAAACTGCTAAAAATAGTAAGTTGTGCTGAAACTAAAAAACTGAAAGAGACAATAGTGGGGCCCCAAGTGGAATAGGCAGGTGGCCACCAGTATCCACCTGGATCAAAGGCTAACAATTCGAAGTGGTTTGTATGATGTCGCAGTTTATGGGAAGACTCCTCTTCTGTTCTGGTGCAACCAACTCCACAAAAAGTGTAAACAGAAGTGAAAATGGCATGTGTATGTTCCTTGAATGCTGCCTGGTGCCTGGTAGAAACGTGTTGGTGCTGAGAGTAGTGGTAGAAAATTGTTTCAAAGAAAATATGCCGATGTTCCGTTGTTCCTTTCCGTTTTTGGTGGAAAACCCTTTGTAATGGCAGAAAACCCGAAACTTTTTGGATAGAATGGTGGAGATTCATTTTATGAGAAATTACAAAGAAACCCTTTGAAAAATGTTTAATTGATAGGGGAAAGCGGAGTGGAATTAATGATAAGCGGGAGGAGAAAACATTTTTGACATATATCGCACTCGCAAATCAGGATTGGAGCGTTTAAACTTAAGACACAAACGGGAAAAAATGTGATTTGCGATGGGGTGATGATGTGGAAAAGAAGTGAGGTCGATCGCAGATCGCACATCGGAAGTTTTATCCTAAAATGGAGGATTTAAATGTTAAATCTGGTGAAGTGCCATGTGCGCTAAGTGTTGAACCTCTAATTAAACTGAGAGGGGGGGCGGTGAATCAGTTTAATACATTCCTGATCTCTTAAACTTTTCATTAAACTTATTTACACCTTCATTTCAAACTCTATTTGATGTGAGAGTAATTTTAGAATGTAATCAGAAAGTATTAGTTTAATAGAGCAGTAGACTTAATATGAGAGCAGCAGGTATTAAGCAAATGCTACATATCAGATCAATGCATAAATATCATGCACAGAGACACCAGATATAAGTGGAAACCCATAAAGGGAGAAAACCACATCTTATTATTGTTGTGATGCAAAGGCAAGCTCCAACTCCCTCTCACCACTGTTTTCTGCAGGCACCAACCTACAGGAGGCTCTATCCTCAATTCTGCAAGCCACAACTTGCAAGGAAGCTCCAACTCCCATCAATTTTCTGCAGGCACCAACCTACAGGAGGCTCCTACCTCCGTCAACTACAACTGACATCTATCAAGCTACAACTTGATAGGAAAGCTCCAACTTCCTCAATTTATCAAACTGAAAGTTTGCTGATTTACCTTAGATATCAGCCCTGTTTTGTAGCTTCTCCTTCTGTTCTGCTTTTCTTAATCTTCTCTGCCTTATCCTTCTATATTCTGCCTTTTCTTGATTTACTCTCTCTTACTCTCAAAAACTCACTCTGCATATCAAGATGATATTATTTATAGATTTCCTCACATGACTGTTTGTATTCTGCTTGGAATTCGAAATGGAAAGTCATGTCTCTTTGCCTTCTGCCTTCTCACTCCTTTTATCAGCTTACTCAGAAATTATAACTGTAGGTGTCAATTTTAACATTACAGTGGAAGTTTGTTTTCTCTCGAAGACTTGCCAATGCATCACAAACAATAAAAACAATTAAAACATTTACATTCGAATTACAATATGAATTCCAGCTCACTTATTTTGTCTCTTGGTTTGCTGCGCATTGGTCTTTTCTGTGACTGTGTTTTGACTCTTTTCTGCTCTGTATGCTTTTCTGTCCTCTGCTGTAGTGTATTTGCTGCATACGTGTAACAGTGCTTTTATATCAGTGCCTCTTAGAAAAATGCGTGACTACTGACTTGCAGCAAGTGTCTTGTTGATGTGGAACATTTCGCAAATGGAACGGACATATATCACAGTCATTGTATATTTATAATCGCCCTCTCATTAGGCCGAGGCCCGTGGGTTCACAGCCCATGTGACATATTTTAATACAACTGCAATCGTGTTTTATATATATAACAACAATCCTTTTATATATAAGCAATCTCCCTCCACCTTAAGCCTTTGGTCTTATATTACAATCCAATAAGTCGAATCACAACCACTAATACATGAAAGGGTCGGGCCCCACATCTCCGTCGGTGGATCGGTGGTGTCAAATGAAAACTTGCGATTGCGATTGATCAAACGGACGCGATGACCACATAAAACATGGCTCATATCGCAATCGGGTCCGAACTTTGAACACATGCAATCGGGACGCATTATAAAAAAGTTCCGATTGCGATCAGAACACGGATGCGATTTGCACAAATTAACTCCCGCATATAACAGGATCGGGTCCGCCACTTCAATCGCAACATATTACAAAGTCGTGCGATCAATCGGAGAGTTCCGATTGCGATTGAGATTCCGGACGCGATTGAACCAATTAATTCCATCGTATAATCGCCATCGGGTCCGCCACTTGATCGGATCATATTACAAAAAACTTGCGATCAATCGGAAAGTTCTGATTGCGATTGGGAACTCGGATGCGATTAGCTCATAAACTGTGGCATATAACTCGATTGGGTCCGGCCTTTGATCGGAGCATATAACAAAAGACTTGCGATCAATCGGAAAGTTCCGATTGCGATTGGGAACTCGGATGCGATTGGCTCATAAACTGTGGCATATAACTCGATTGGGTCCGGCCTTCTATCGGAGCATATAACAAAAGACTTGCGATCAATCGGAAAGTTCCGATTGCGATTGGGAACTCGGATGCGATTGGCTCATAAACTGTGGCATATAACTCGATCGGGTCTGGCCTTTGATCGGAGCATATAACAAAAGACTTGCGATCAATCGGAAAGTTCCGATTGCGATTGGGGAGAGGTCCCACCATCTAAAACTTCGTTTTGTGCGCTCCATAATATAACGGACATATATGTATACTTTGCCAAAGGGTTAAGCGATTCCCGGAATATGGTTTATATATTATATGTGCTCCGTCGGTTGGAGAGTGCGATTCCCGGAATATGGTTCTATATTATATGTGTAACGCCCGGCTGGAGTCTGCGATTCCCGGAAGAAGATTCGTGTTATATTATATGTATAATGCTCGCTGGAGTGTGCGATTCCCGGAATTTTGTAACTGCTCTCTGCCCCTGTCTCTGCTTCTGTCACTCTGCCTCTGTCTCACTGTGCTTCTATGACTGTTACATTTTGACTGTCTTCTTGCTGCCTCTATTGCTTTCGTTGTGCCTCTTTTGCCGTCCTTTGCTTCAACGCTACCTCTTTTGCCTGAGTGCTGCCGCCTTTGCCATCAATGACAATATTTCCAACAGTCTCCCCCTTTGGCATTGATGGCAATCCACTTTCTCTGTTTGCTTTCTCTTTCTCTTGTTGCTTGCTCTTCCTCCTGCTATTTGTTCTTCCTCCCCCTTTGACATCAATGGCAAAGGATGACTCCTCATCCCTCCGTATGGGTTCTGTCATTGTATTTCCTTTCTCTGAGTTACATTTAGGTCCTCTTCTGCCGAAATTGGACTATGCTGTGTTTCATTTGTAGTGCCTGTAATATGTGCTAGATTGCAGACAGAGATGATGCATTTTACGATTGAAAGGTTCTTGTTGCTTCTGAATGCTGATAATATTGATAATGCTAATCCTATGGACTTTTTTTATGCTTATCTTGCTGGCTGTTCTCCCCCTGGAATGATATCTTCATTTTGTTCTCCCCCTGAGACTGTACTTTCTCTTCATATTAGAGAATAGTATCTACAGATACTACCCCTAGTTTGTCTCTCAAGTATTCGAATGGTTCTTTGGCAAGTGGTTTGGTAAATATATCTGCTATCTGTTCTTTCATTGATACATAGTCCAGTTTAACTATCTTCTGAGCCACTTGTTCTCGGAGAAAATGATACTTGATTGGTATATGTTTAGTTTTTGAATGAAGCACAGGATTTTTAGATATGCTTATAGCACTTGTATTATCACATTTGATTGAGATAGGTTCATTAATGCTTACCTTCATGTCTTGAAGTGTCTGCTTCATCCACATGACTTGTGTGCAACATGCTGCTGCTGCTATATATTCTGCTTCAGCTGTAGACAGAGAGATGGATGTTTGTTTCTTGCTTAGCCATGCCACTAGACTTTCTCCTAGATAGAATGCACCTCCACTTGTACTCTTCCTATCATCCACACAGCTGGCCCAATCTGCATCTGTGTATGTTGTCAAGGTGAAGCTTTTGCCTTTAGGATACCAAAGCCCATATTGTGCAGTTCCTTGTAGATATCTAAGTATTCTTTTTACTGCCAGAAGATGGTTTTGTTTAGGTGCTGCTTGATATCTTGCCACTAGTCCTACTGCTAGCATGATGTCTGGTCTTGAAGCTGTCAAGTACAGCAGGCTTCCTATCATGGATCTGTAGAGTTTTTTATCTACATCTGCAGACCTATCATCAGCACACAACTTGCATCCCATGATCATGGGGGTTGTCATTGGTTTGCAGTCCTCCATTTTGAATTTTTTCAGCATTTCTTTTAAGTATTTTTCTTGAGAAATGAAAGTGCCTGTGTTCTTTTGCTGAATTTGCAGTCCCAAGTAGAAACTGAGTTCTCCAATCATAGACATTTCAAACTCTGTTTTCATCTCATCAGCAAACCCTTTTGCTAGATCATCTTTGTTGCTTCCAAACATAATGTCATCAACATATACAACAACAATTAGGAGTTCATTTTCATGCACTTTTATGTATAGATTTTTGTCTACTCCACCTCTCTTAAAACCCTGTTTTTGCAAATATTTGTCCAGTCTTGAGTACCAAGCACGAGGAGCCTGTTTCAGTCCATATAGGGCCTTCTTCAGTCTTCACACATAGTCTTCTTTGTCTGTCAATGAGAAGCCTTCTGGTTGTTCCATGTACACTTCTTCTTCTAGATCTCCATTAAGAAAAGCAGACTTTACATCCATTTGATATACCTTGAAGTCTTGGTAGCATGCAAATGCTAGGAACATTCTGATAGCCTCCATTCTGGCTACAGGTGCAAATGTTTCATCATAGTCAAGTCCTTCAATTTGTGAGTATCCTTTGCAGACCAGCCTGGCTTTATTCCTTATTACTTGTCCTTGCTCATTCATTTTGTTTTGAATACCCATTTTGAACCAATGATATTTTTCTCAATAGGTCTAGGAACTAGTTCCCAGGTATTGTTCTTCTCAATTTGGTCCAATTCTTCATTCATTGCTTTTATCCAATACTTGTCCTTGCTGGCTTCTTCAAATTTATTTGGCTCTATTTGTGATAACATGGCTATGTATACTTCTTATGTTTGTTCTATTAGCTGCCTTCTTGTCTGGACTCCTGCTTTCTTGTCTCCTATGATCTGATCTTCAGGATGATTCTTCTGAGTGTATCTTGAGGGGGTTTTTGAGCTCAGCTCTGCATCATCTGTTGTCTTGCTTGTTTCATCATCATCCTTGTCTTCCTCTTCATGGTTGTCTGATGGACTGCAGCAGTCTGTATTTCTTGTATTGTTTGGAAGTTCTTCATCAAATCTCACATCAATACATTCAATTATTTTTCGAAGAGTCTTGTTGTAGCACCTGTACCCTTTACTTTTGGAAGCATATCCTAGAAAAATCCCTTCATCTGCTCTTGCATCAAATTTTCCAAGGTTTTCATCATTATTCTTTATGTAACACTTGCTACCAAAGACTCTGAAATGTTTTATTGAAGCTGGCTTTCCATGCCATAGTTCATATGGAGTCTTGTCACTGCTTGGCCTTAAGTGAGCTTTATTAAGGATATGTACTGCTGTGTGTACTGCTTCTTCCCAGAAGGTTTGAGCAATATTATTCTCTTGCATCATAGCTCTGGCTATTTGTTGTACAGACCTGTTTTGTCTCTCTGCTACTCCATTCTGCTGAGGTGTCCCTGCAATAGTAAATTGTTGCTTTATTCCATGTTCATTACATAGGTCCGCAAAGTCATAATCTGTGAATTCTCCTCCTCTGTCTGATCTGATACATTTCATCTTGCATCCAGTTTGATTTTCTGCTAATGCTCTGAATATCTTAAATTTTTCCAATGCTTCTGATTTATTTTTGAGAAAGGCAACCCATGTCATTCTGGAGAAGTCATCTATTATCAGCATGAAATAGAATTCTCCACTTGGTGTTCTAGTTCTAGCAGGTCCACACAGGTCCATGTGCACAAGCTGGAGTGGTCTTCTTGTTGACAACTCCTCTTTAGATTTAAAGGATGTGCGAGTATGTTTCCCCAATTGACAAGATTTGCATATAGTACTTGGAGGCCTTTTTATTTCTGGCATGTCTTTGACAGCTTTCTTCTTGCTCAATTTGATGATATGGTCAAAGCTGAGATGTCCCAATCTCCTATGCCACAACCATGACTGCTCAAGTTTACTAAGATGGCAGGCTTCATCTTCCTCTTTTGCTATGTATACATTGTTCTCCGTTCGAACACCTTTGAGCAGATTTTTTCCTGTTGTGCTTGACCTGACTACACAATCTTGTGCTCTAAAAAGAACTTCACAGCCTTTGTCACACATCTGACTGACACTCAGTAAATTTGCTTTCAGTCCATCCACAAATAGTACCTCTTGGGCTTTTCCTCTGCCATTGTCTATGCTGACTGAGCCTTTTCCCTTGATCTTTCCCGATTTATCATTACCAAAAATAACATTGCCAGATTTCTTTTCATCAAGAGTTATAAACTTGCTTCTGTCTCCAGTCATGTGTTTGGAGCAGCCACTGTCCAAGTACCACTAGCTTTTCAGATCTTGAGCAGTTAGAGCCAGGTCACATTTATTCACTTTCTTTATCCATTGGAGGCCCCCTTTTGTTTGGTATCTTTGGTGAGGTGATGAATTATATCCCTTTAGAGAACACTTGGAAGATATATGCCCAATTTGATTGCATATACACCATTTGATTATAGTTTTTGCAGAATTGTGAGCATGAACAAAATTGCTTTGACTCATAAACCTCCTTGAGGTATTGAACATCAGTCTTTGTCCATACTTTCTACATTCAATAATTTTATGGCCAAATTTCTTACAATAAAAACAATAACCATAGAAATTATTTTCATACCTGATGTAAGATTGTTTTCTCCATTTGTTTGTTTGAGATAGCCTCTTCACTGTTTGCATCTTTTGCAGGTCTGAATTACTCTTCTTTGCATAACAATATGCAGCAGTGTGTCCAGGCTTGTGGCAGACATAGCAGGTGGCATTATTCATAGGAGGGAAGAATTTCCTCTGATGACTTCCAAATTTGATATACTTAGGGGCATATGATTATTTTTCTGCCATCTTAGTATTCATTATATTCCTTGTTACTAGAGATTTCTTCTGATCTTTGTCATTCTTATTACATGTTTCTTCTTTTATAGGAATGGTCTGGGCTTCTTCATCAGTTTTCATTGCTTTTACAAAAATTATATTTTTGTCTTCCTTTTCTTTGCCTTTACTCGATTCTCCTTCATAGCCTATTCCTGTTTTTATCACTGGGGATCTTTGAGCAACCAGGATATCATTCAACTTGATAGAGCTTGTTGGTAGAGAAGAGTTTATAACCACTGTCCTTTGAGCATTTTCTAGTTTCTTCCTGAGACCTACCACTTCCTTGATTTGCTAAAGTAACATATCTTCTATCTTCTTGGCTTCTTCAAGCCTTACCTTCAGCAACATGAGGACTTCTGAATTTTGTTCTTCTTTCACACATTTGAGGAGAATCTCTTTTTGTTTTCTGCATTTTAGTTTGAGTCTCTCAACCTCCTCCAGAGCACTTCTTAGCTCCCCCTCGAGGTCGACTTCCCCTTCTTCTTCTTCATCTTCTAGTAGGAGTCCCTCAAGATCTTCTATGGCCATCAATAAAAAATCTGAGGTTCCTTCTTCACTTGAGGGTTCATCTGAATCTTCAGATGTACTGTTGTCTTGTTTAACATAGAAATATTTTCTGTTGAACTTCTTTCCCTTCTGCCAGTTCTTTGATTTATTCTTTTCTGACTCTTGAGCCTAATTCCTTGCTTTCTTGTGAGGACACTTAGCAACATAGTGTCCAACTCTTCCACAGTTAAAGCACTTGAAAGGAAGTTTACCTTTGTATTTACCTGAACCTCTATCCAGTTTCTTAACAAATTTTGCTTCTTCTTCATCTGAGCAAGAGCATATTTCTTCCTCTTCTTCTTTCTTCTTTTCTGTTTTAAAAGTTGCTTCCCTCGAACTTGGTTTCTTCTGTGGGAGCCTCATTTCATAGGCTGTTAGATTTCCAAGTATCCGGTTCATGGTCAAAGTCTCCCAATCTGCTGTCTCTTCTATTGCAGATACTGGGATTAAATCTGGATGGGAGTGATCTTACAATCTTTTGCACAACTATACTTTTTGGTATGGTTTCTCCAAGAGCTTTCATATTGTTAATAATTTCTGCAACTTTTAAGAAGAAGCTGCCAACATCTTCATCATCATTCATTTTTAAGTTTTCAAACTGGGCTCTATATACTTGAAGTTTGGCAGTTTTTACTTTCTGGTCTCTCTCATGTATGTCTTCAAGAGTACCCCATATTTTCTTGGCAGTGTCTTTGTGCATTACTTTAATAAACTCTGCTTCACATAATCCATTCAGGATGGCATTCATGGCATTTGCATTAGCCACAAAATCTTGTTTTGCGTCCTTTTCTGAGTCAGTTGCCTTCGGGTCATATCCTAATTGCACAGCAGCCCAGACTTCTATTCCTAGAGACATTATGTATG
The DNA here is from genome assembly GCA_034641835.2 of Pinus albicaulis. Classification (NCBI taxonomy): domain Eukaryota; kingdom Viridiplantae; phylum Streptophyta; class Pinopsida; order Pinales; family Pinaceae; genus Pinus; species Pinus albicaulis. Next base: position 1,406,118,979 of record CM076581.1, on the reverse strand, counting down.
TCTTCATTCTGATTTTCCAGAAAGCATAATTTTCACCAGTGAAGAAAGGGGCTTTATTGGTTGAGCATCCTTCTTTACTAGCCATCTTGGGAACCTAGGATCTCCTTTCAGTTGTTAGAATTGTACAAAGGAACCTCCTCTGATACCAATTGTTGAATATCTAATTAAACTGAGAGGGGGGGGGGGGGTGTGAATCAGTTTAATACATTCCTGATCTTTTAAAATTTTCAATAAACTTATTTACACCTTCATTTAAAACTCTATTTGATGTGAGAGTAATCTTAGAATGTAATCGGAAAGTATTAGTTTAATATAGCAGTAGACTTAATTTGAGAGCAGCAGGTATTAAGCAAATGATACATATCAGATCAATACATAAATATCATGCACGGAGACACCAGATATAAGTGGAAACCCATAAAGGGAGAAAACCACATCTTATTATTGTTGTGATGCAAAGGCAAGCTCCAACTCCCTCTCACCACTGTTTTTCTGCAGGCACCAACCTACAGGAGGCTCCTACCTCAATTCTGCAAACTACAACTTGCAAGGAAGCACCAACTCCCTTCAGTTTTCTGCAGGCACCAACCTACAGGAGGCTCCAACCTCAGTCAGCTACAACTGACGACTATCAAGCTGCAACTTGATAGGGAAGCTCCAACTTCCTCAATTTATCAAACTGAAAGTTTGCTGATTTACCTTAGATATCAGCCCTGTTTTGTAGCTTCTCCTTCTGTTCTGCTTTTCTTAATCTTCTCTGCCTTATCCTTCTATATTCTGCCTTTTCTTGATTTACTCTCTCTTACTCTCAAAAACTCTCTCTGCATATCAAGATGATATTATTTATAGATTTCCTCACATGACTGTTTGTATTCTGCTTGGAATTCGAAATGGAAAGTCATGTCTCTTTGCCTTCTGCCTTCTCACTCCTTTTATCGGCTTACTCAGAAATTATAACTGTAGGTGTCAATTTTAACATTACAGTGGGAGTTTGTTTTCTCTCGGAGACTTGCCAATGCATCACAAACAATAAAAACAATTAAAACATTTACATTCGAATTACAATATGAATTCCAGCTCACCTATTTTGTCTCTTGGTTTGCTGCGCATTTGTCTTTTCTGTGACTGTGTTTTGACTCTTTTATGCTCTGTATGCTTTTCTGTCCTCTGCTGTAGTGTATTTGCTGCATACGTGTAACAGTGCTTTTATATCAGTGCCTCTTAGAAAAATGTGTGACTGCTGACTTGCAGCAAGTGTCTTGTTGATGTGGAACATTCCGCAAATGGAACGGAAATATATCACAGTCATTGTATATTTATAATCGCCCTCTCATTAGGTCGAGGCCCGTGGGTTCACAGCCCATGTGACATATTTTAATACAATTGCAACCGTGTTTTATATATCTAACAACAATCCTTTTATGTATAAGAAATCGCCCTCCACCTTAAGCCTTTGGTCTTATATTATAATCCAATAAGTCGAATCACAACCACTAATACATGAAAGGGTCGGGCCCCACATCTTCGTCGGCGGATCGGTGGTGTCAAACGAAAACTTGCGATTGCGATTGATCAAACGGACGCGATGACCACATAAAACATGGCTCATATCGCAATCGGGTCCGAACTTTGAACACATGCAATCGGGACGCATTATAGAAAAGTTCCGATTGCGATCAGAACACGGATGCGATTTGCACAAATTAACTCCCGCATATAACAGGATCGGTTCCGCCACTTCAATCGCAACATATTACAAAGACGTGCGATCAATTGGAGAGTTACGATTGCAATTGAGATTCCGGACGCGATTGAACCAATTAATTCCATCGTATAGTCGCCATCGGGTCCGCCACTTGATCGGAGCATATTACAAAAAACTTGCGATCAATCGGAAAGTTCCGATTGCGATTGGGAACTCAGATGCGATTGGCTCATAAACTGTGGCATATAACTCGATCGGGTCCGGCCTTCGATCGGAGCATATAACAAAAGACTTGCGATCAATCGGAAAGTTCCGATTGCGATTGGGAACTGGGATGCGATTGGCTCATAAACTGTGGCATATAAATCGATCGGGTCCGGCCTTCGATCAGAGCATATAACTAAAGACTTGCGATCAATCGGAAAGTTCCGATTGCGATTGGAAACTCGGATGCGATTGGCTCATAAACTGTGGAATATAACTCGATCGGGTCCGGCCTTCGATCGGAGCATATAACAAAAGACTTGCGATCAATCGGAAAGTTCCGATTGCGATTGGGGAGAGGTCCCACCATCTAAAACTTCGTTTTGTGCGCTCCATAATATAACGGACATATATGTATACTTTGCCAGAGGGTTAAGCGATTCCCGGAATATGGTTTATATATTATATGTGCTCCGCCGGTTGGAGAGTGCGATTCCCGGAATATGGTTTATATATTATATGTGTAACGCCTGGCTGGAGTCTGCGATTCCTAGAATAAGATTCGTGTTATATTATATGTATAATGCTCGCTGGAGTGTGCGATTCCCGGAATTTTGTAACTGCTCTCTGCCTCTGTCTCTGCTTCTGTCACTCTGCCTCTGTCTCACTGTGCTTCTATGACTGTTACATTTTGACTATCTTCTTGCTACCTCTATTGCTTTCGCTGTGCCTCTTTTGCCTTCCTTTGCTTCAGCGCTGCCTCTTTTGCCTGAGTGTTGCCGCCTTTTCCATCAATGACAATATTTCCAACACTAAGAGCAGAGGGCTATGTGACATGACAAAAATTCACTCGCAAATTTTTAATCGGAAGTTTTAAGGAAGCGTAAGTGAATGTTGTAAATGAACTTTGCGGAAATGCGATGCGAAAAGGTAGGGGGGGGGGGCCTTTAAATGGCTTTTTAAAAGCAGAAAGTGAATATTTCGTTAAGCCATGGTAATATGATAAAAAATACGCCTGAAGCATAAAAATAAGGCTTTATAACGAATTCGAGGCATATCAAAGGAAGTATGGGTCCCAGACCATACCGCAAATTACATTTTGGGGGTTTTGTAGGAGACGACAATTGTAACATGAATGGGAGTTAAAACTGCGAAGAGCCGATTGCGATGAAAGGTAAGGGGTCCACAATGTTTGTTAAGTGAGGTAAGTTATATCATATAATATATGATATAACCAAGGTTTTGTTGTGGTGCAGGTAAAAGCTGCGATAAAAGAAATATATGGTAAGTTTAAAAGGAAATATGATATGGTTGTTGATGGGTGTGCGGAGTTTCTTTTTAACTATAAAAATTGGATTTTATGAGTTAAAAAGGGGTTTTGAAAAGAGAAATGAGAGGTTGGACTTTGGGTTTTTTTTGGAACATGAAAGGTGAAAGAAGGAAAATAAAATGAATGAAGGTAGAAATGAAATGTTCTCACCACTACACTTTGACAGTGACACTTTCATCTTATAATCAAACTGAAAATGCAGATTGATTCCTTGGAGTATGATGACCAGACTTTGAAAATATTTGGAAAATTTAGAGTGCTAACAGTTTCCATGCGGCAGGCCATTTTCTCTACCCTACATTGTTCCCAATTATATATATATATATATATATATATATATATATATGTATGTATGTATGTATGTATGTATGTATGTAAAGTATATATGTAATTATATGATGTTTCATGACATAGGAAATCATTCAAAATTAGACATTCTCATGGCCGTATAATTGATAGGTGGAAATGTATATACATTTGTATGTTACAACCATCTATCAATTTTTTCATTAGGTGAAATTGTAGGCTTCACATATGAACTGCATACAATGGTCCACGACCCTACCATAGACCAAGTCCTTTTTGCATTGTTGTATTTTGTATAAAATATATACAAGTGAATATAATATATGTGTGTGTGTGTATCCACCCCACTTAGAATACAAAATTTACGAGCTTCATTATTTCATACACATGAACCCATATATATATTAAAACCCAACCTTACGCAACGCCATGGTAGGCATAAAACAATAGGAACCCATACATTTTTATCGCCCATCCGACGGCTCCAATCCACCCAATGCATCGGACGGTGGGCGAGGCCTCAATCTCTATCCATCGCCAACATAAGGGGATACCCCACAATAGTCTCAATCGTCTGTTTACAAGGTCTCAATCGGTGACGTTTGTTTAAGATATTGGCTCTCGCACCACGGTCAACCGATCGACAATACATATATATAACTAGCATTTGCACCTAAAGGGTGTAAATACATGCCGATAGAAGTGTAGATGAATGTAGAGTGACACAGAGGTAGCATTGTAGGAAAAAATATGTGGGCGTAGAAGGCATGAGGAATTAGGAGGCTAAAGTATTAGTAAACTAGAGTTTTCCAAGTGGATAAAAGTGCATTATAGAATCTACAATATATGAGATTTTTATCACCTAACTCATAACTAAACTAGAAGCAATCTTATAGGAGACATCACTGTGATCATTCTACCATCTTCTTTGAACAACATCCTGAAGATTATGATGAGAAGTTTTTTGGATGGGGGAGGAAAAAAATCAATTGAAAAACAAGCATTTCATGGGGTGCTCAAAAGTCTAAATGAATTGAAATGGTATCCCTTGCTCCAATTTAAGGAATCCTTGAGTATTATTATCACATTGTGATTTTGGGTGAGAAACAAGTGGATTACGTGCTCCCATTCTTGATTCAAAGTTTGGAAAATGAAGCTTGGAGGACTATACTCCATCATCTTTCATGTCAATAGTAGAAGTCAAAATTCTCGTTTTTAATGCCAACCCACTGTTCTTCAATATTTCAGCTATTAGCACAACCGCCCCTATGTCATCTTGTAGACCTGAAAGCTCCACTTCATCACATTTTCATGTATCTCCTAACAAGATTCACATAGAATACGTGGGGGGGTTTCTTTCTATTGGAAATTTGAATCATGTTCTTCTTTTGGTTGTTGTCATTCAAGTTCATATTCGCCATTGCCTCATTGATGTTCTCCATGGCTTGGTTGAACGCATATATAATTTCGAAGGTCCACAACTTTTCCTCAAGTAAGGAACCACTAAAAATAGACGCTCAAGTCATTTATTCAAGCTTGACTCTCATTCATCACTTATGAACTAAAAAAGGAAAGCCAAACTCAAGTAAACAACTTGAACTATGAGTTTTTTTTTTTCCAATCCATGAAATATTTTCCAACTCTATAATAATAATAATAATAATAAATTCCTTGTTGCCACTTAATATTACATAGTGTTGTTCACATATTTTCTATTGCACCGTTCACATAATGTTCGATCGGTTTGATTCACGTCTCCGCATTACGGTTTGATTCCCGTCTCTGCATAAATGCGTAGTAAAGCAGAGGTAATAAATTCCTTGTTGCCACTTAATATTACATAGTGTTGTTCACATATTTTCTATTGCACTGTTCACATAATGTTCGATCGGTTTGATTCACGTCTCTGTATAAATGCGTAGTAAAGCAGAGGTGGTGCTCCCGCCGTTCTAATTTTTCCTTGACAGACGTGTTTTATTGACGTGTTTGTCCTACACAAGTCTTATGAATAAATAAATAAATGGCTTTCATGGCACTATGATTCTTCTGCCTATAGCGTCATTCTAAGCTGTCAATGCTCATATATATACTACCTTGTAAATGAGTAGTTATGCGGGATGGGAGTATTTATGTAGTCCAACCCCATTTCAATAAGGTGCCCAATCATTGTCTCTGTTGGAGCCAAGACTTTGCCTAAAAAATTTCCTAGAAGTTCATCCATAAATATTTCCAGCTCAAGTAACTTACATTTATGGGAAATCTTAATTAACTCGTCATAAATAAAGTGTGCACATTGAATTCTTGGAACTAATAGCTGAGAAATCTGTCTCCGCACCAGAACTTCAAAAGGAATCTCGGGTACAAACAAAGCATTTATTGGGGCATTGGAATTTTGAATTTCCATTCCAATATCATCACCAGTTAAATCCTCACACGGGTCAACCTCCTCTAAGATATTGACAAAAATTAACTGAAATATATAAAGGATTTGTGATTTTCCTGACAACTCTATATAAACCATTATAGATTATGTATAAAATTATTATGATAATTGATATATCACTTTTCATATATATATTTTATAGTAGCCGATGGTGGTTATGATAAAGCCAAGGGAATGGAAAGAAAAACAAAACAAATTCCATCACATGATCGCATTTAAAGTTCGAGGGCAAAAGAAATTGGAAAAAAAAAATTAGAGGCGAAGAAAGAGCAGGTTTTGGTTCTATATAGCCATAGCAAGCGAGAGAGTGAAGCTATCTGTTTAAATACTTATTGAGAGCCTCTCTCACATTGTTCCAAGGTATACCAGGAAGGAGGTGAAATGGGAGGAAACTGGAGCTGCCACAGAAGCTACAACCCTCCTCGTGGAAAATGTTACGAGGATTACAGGGAGACGGATTAATACAGGGAGCGATATAGGCGCTCCACTCTACCCACTAGCCTTTTGGTCTGAAATATTTCCCTAGACGCGAGGCCTGAGGATCTTCGCATCCCATTTGAAAGGTTTGGACTAGTAAAAGATGTTTATCTCAAGAAGATGATTATTCATAGGGAAGGTTTGTTTCACCCATTGTTCACAGTGTGTCTAGGTCTCCTAAAGGCTATTGATCTAAATTTGTGGCAAGTACACTGAGGGCTTCAAGTCCAAGAGAGAATGGAAGAAATGTAGAAATGTATTAAGGAGGCGATTATTTTCATCGCCCTGAGAAGAAGAATAAGGTGTGGTAAGTCTCTTGTAATTCTTCTCCTTTTCCATGCAAGTGAGAGGAGTTATAGTGGTCAACATTTTAACCAATAGAAAGATTGCAGAGGTACTTCCCTTTTAGAGTTTAATGGGGTGACACTGTTGATATTCGTCGTAGAGGATGGCGAATCTCAATAGTGTCACTAACAATAACTTCACAATAAAATGTCTATCAACATAAATATATCTGTACCTACATCTATATATTTGCAACTAAGTTTAATGAGAGTGACACTGTTGATGAACGTAGAGGCTGGCAAATCTCAATAGTGTCACTAACAATAACCTCACAATAAAATGCCTATCAACATAAATATATCTGTACCTACGTCCATATATTTGCAACCAACTATTGCAGTCATCATACCCAGAAGCTTAATATTACGCCAACGACATATGTGCATATATCTTACACACACGCTTAGTGAATGGTTGAGCTCCCGGGTGTTGTTACATGTGTTTCCGTGGAGCTCATATATGAGTGGTTGCGTTATGAAATAAGGTATCCTCCCTTAACGCCAAGTTGAGAGGATTGAAATTTCTCAGCATTCTTCAATGAGGCCATTGAATTAACAAATCTACGATAGTTATAATGAGCTTATGTACAAGTTAGTCGAGTCTTACGATCTCTGGGGATTAAGTTCAGTGTATAAGATCGAGGACCAACGATTTTTTCTTTTTTTTATCTCTTATACATAAACACTTAATATTTTATAGTTCCAACAATATAGAGGAATATCGACCAGTGCGCAAGGCACTCGTATACACTTGCACACATATGATGTCAACATATGAAATATTAATGTCTAAATAACCAAATAAATAGTCAGCTTCAGTTTATTACACTTTTAATTTCAGGAAGGTTAACCTTTATTCTTGCAACAAGTATTAGTACCAACATTTATATTTAAGCTTCCTACACAAAAAAATATTTCCAGCAAGTCAATGGGTATTATGTGACAACCAATGTAGACAACATTCACGTAAACATTTATCTGGATGCATACACATTGTTATACAGAAGACATAAATATGAAATCAAAACAACGCGACATCAATATCATGAACTTATTATTTGAAACATAGGAAACCATATAATTTTAATTCAGACACTACAAATTAGGTCAACCGCATTAATATAATTTCATAGTAGATGGTACAAAAAGAAAATTAATTAACTTAGATTCAATTAAAGGTGGGAAACTAGGTTGGAAACTGCAACTCTCCACCTAGTTGTAGATAATTGTAGCCAAGCTACTTGCAGCTGTCACCCCCGAGCCAAATTCCAGGAACTGGGATGGTTTACGCCAAGGATGAAATACCAACTATAGGTTGACACAAGGGCTTCAAAGGTTCCCGTACCCCCACCCAGCAACCAACAGCAATCATCCACCTACACAGGGGACTGAGAGGCTTACTTCCTCCAATCTGAAGTGTATGTATATCATAGAGATTCCACCTAGTAATGGTAATCCATAATCCTTCGCTAGAATAAAACAAAATTAGCACAAGTGATTCAAGAGTTTTCCTATCTAGGAATCTGAGGACTAATACTCCACTCCATGTGGTCAAGGGATTCTAGAGAAGCTTGTCTCCGCCCTTGAGCCCTGGGGAAACCAGAGATAATCCCTACTTGAAGGAGTCCCTGTCAAGCTCCTAAAACTTAGTCAAATGTTTACAATCTCTCTGAGAACTATGAAGCGCTAAAATTCCCTCTGTGTTGTGGTAAAATTTTACAAAATAGCTCATGATCCAATTACAAACAAACTCCTACCCTTACTTCCTCTCTTGATATGCGTGCTCTACTGCTCCAGAGAAGACACCATATCTATCCAGCTCTCTCACAAGAGTGAGACCTGCCCCTTTTTCGGTCATGCCCCATTCTGAATGTGGAAGGAAAAGAAAAATCTCGTCCATTGTTCACTTTCATTATCCTCCTCTTCTCTTTGTTTTTTTTTTTTTTTGTTTTTCTTTCCCATTGACTTTTGTAATCTTTTCGTGACTTATGTAATATTTTCCTTAATTTATTTTTCCTTTTTTCCCTTCTCATGCAATGTTTGTCCCATTAAAATTTTCATGTCTTTTCCCCATCTGCCTACGCTGTCCAATTTTCCATTTAATTCTTCATCATTTCCTGTATTATATCCTGCCACAAGCAATATTGGTATGTGTACCTCTGTTGTAGTCCATAAGTCTGAAACATCAAATTTTTAAACACATCAACCACTAGTTTTCAATGGTTTTCCCAAGTCTATCTAATTTTCTACAACAAGAAAACTTAGCATCCCTAAGAAAAATCCATCCACAATTCGTGGAATTCATGCTCCTACTCAACCCATTTTCATTTTTTTGAAATACAAAATTACATGAAATGTTTGCATAACTTAAGCAATAAAACTTATAGTATTTTTGCTTAAAATGTAAAATACACAATGTATTGTAAGTAATTATTTTATTAATAAGATGAATGTACAAAAGTGATTGAATGTTACAATGAGGGCTTGCTTATATAGGTAGGTTCCCCTTCAATGAATGGTCATTTTTAGGATATTCTGATAGTAAAGTATAACTTGGTCTAGCATAGAGTTAGGTAAAGTGTGTTTCTTTACTATGTACATGTGTAACTTATAATCTGACGGTCACGATATGTAGTGATCTGATGGTTCATTCTCTCATCAGTATTAACGACACTTGATCTGTGGCTTAACACCCAATTGGTCCATGATCTCTATTTAAAGAGCATGGAGGGTCATTTTTCTAGTGACCTTTTATGAGAGAAGCTTATGTAAATTTTCTTTCTTTATATTAATAAATTGTCTGTAGTGGTCGTGTTGGCTCAAGCCGTGGACTGTTTCCCTCTTTGAGGGTTTTAACCATGTCAAATATTGGTGTACTGATCTGTGATCTGTTTCTGAGCGGTGACCCTTGGTGTTTGATCTAAGGAACTTACCCTGTAAATTCCTACATGGTACGAGAGCTATTTTAAGGGCCGCATCCATTGTTGATCCAAATCCGAAGACAGTTTGAATGCATGCGACTCTCATTTTCCAAATCTACTATTTTTGACCACTTTCGGGCCGAGAGAACTACTCTGTTGTGTCCGGAGTCTCTTTTCCAGTGAGGAACCCATTTCGTTTCATGCTAAAAGGTTTCTGGTTGCCCAAGTTATGTCATATATATATATATATATATATATATATATATATTTTTTTTTTTTTTTTTTTTTTCCTCAGTTATAATTATTTATCCCTCTGTTTATTTCGGTTTATAGTCTTTTTTTTATTACCGGATCTATACCCTCGTCTTTGTGTACGCTCTTTACTTTGCGTTGTGTGTGATCTAGCAAATCAGAAACAAAATTATGAGATTTTTTTGCTACCTATGCTCTTTCCCCGCGACTTTGTGCGATCTCAGGAAATTAGAAATAGCGAGAAAAATATATAGTTGTCGGGCAGACTAACCGGAAATCTAACATTTTTTCGTAGGCCTATATTTTTTTGTTTGCGTTGTTGTTTTTTTGTGCATGAAAAAGCATGCAACATGAAGAAGAAAAAAAACATTCCTCCTTTCCAACAATTACAAAATATTTGGTGAAAAGTTACCTTATGAGAATAGAGGTCTTGGGTTCGAGTTTCTTTGTCAAGCTTATTTTTCTTAAAAAAAAATTGTCATATGTTTTTTCTTAAAAATATTTTTGGCAAGTTACTTTTTTTAAAAAGGGTTTTATTTAAAAAGCGCATGTAATTTATGTTTTAAAGCTACTTTATGTAATAGTGTTTTTCACCCATTATAAAAAGTGAGTCACTTACCATCTAAAGTCACTTTATCTTTTATTTAAGTTGTAGTCTACATGGTCATTAGTTCATAAAGTAACAATGTAAAAGTGATTCTCACTTATTTATAAAAGTGGGTCACATAAAGTAGTTAAAAAAAAAACAAGTGAGCTTATTATATTAAGTTTGGAAAAGGGGGAGAATTTTTTTTTTTTTAAGTACAAATTCATCATCAACTTTCAACCTATTACGTATCTACTCGGCATCTACTACAAATTTTCTTCAAAAAGGCCTAACTTCTTCATCTGGAAGTCGTTTTTAGAGCCGTTTTTTTTAAACAGCCTAATTTTTCGAGAACTTTCCATTGGAGCAGTTAGTTTCAACCTTTTCAATTTGAGTATTTAAAAATGAAAAGTGCATGCCCAATTATTCTTAACAGCACCATTTATTTCTAATGGCTATCCTACATGGTAGACTTACTTAGAAGTAAAGGGCTTTATAGAATCGCCTCTAAGGCTAGAATATAAACCTAATGATGCAAATAAGAAGGATAAATGGGAAAATAAACAAGATCAAGCATGAGGGTTGATAGGAATGTCCATTGCTCAAGATCTTAGATTTTATATCCAAGAAATTGACTCCCCTCATGAAGCTATGAAAAAACTAAATACTGTTTTTGGCATTAAAAATGAAATTAGAGCCCACTAGCTTGAAAATGAGTTGCTTACCTTGGAACCCAATAATTTCTCCTCTATTGAGGATTTTTTGTCCAAATTCAAGACCCTTAGACTTCTCCTAGAATATTTTAAGGTCAAAAAGAAATATGGTAGTCTTATCTATTCCATTCTTGCTAAACTAGGTCCTGCATACTTTGCATTTGTTTCCACCTTCCATTCCACTAGAGAAACCCTCATTTCTCAAGGGAAAGCCTACAAGTCCCCCTCTTTTGATGCCTTTTGCGATTCTTTTATAAGAGAACAAGAAAAAATCTTACACCTTGGTCTTATTAATACCGGAAACTCTTCTAAGAAAGCCTTAGTAGCCTTGCAACAACCATATCCAATGAATCCTAAAAATCAACATCCTAAAAAGAATGGTTCTAAACTAAACAAGGGTCTTAAGCAATCTCAGCCACAAACTGAAAAAGCAACTCAAAAAACTGACAAGGAAAATAAAAACAAAGCGAAGAAGATAGATAGACATTGAAAATTTTATAATCATGATGGCCATGTAGTGTCAAAAATGTTTTAAGAAGATGGAAGCCTTGGAAGCAGCAATGAAGAAGCACAACATCCATTTGGAGAACTCTTCAACTTCATCTTCGGGAATGGCACTTTTTGCATGTGGTTGTCAAACATCAAGATTTGGTTATGCATTGAATGTATCTTCTTCTTCTCACTCTCATGAGTGGTTAATCGATTCAGGAGCCTCTTACCACATGGCCAAAAATAAAGCCATGTTTTCTTCTTTAAATGATTGTAACACCAAAAATATTTATGTTGGTGGTGATAGATCTCTTATTGTGGTAGGGTCTGGAACCATTCACATAGATAATGGTCAGTTTAATGATGTATTATGTGTTCCTAACATGTTCTGCAGCCTTCTATCTGTTTATCAGAAAACTCATTCATGTGAAGGGAAAACTATAGAATTCTCACCTCATGATGTTGTAATTAAGGATCTAAGAGACCCTAGACATATTTTAGCTATTGGCTTTACTGATGATTCCAAAAGGTTGTATAGGGCCATCGTGTCTTCCCTCAGATTTTGTTGCTCACAATGATGAAGTGAACCAACTTTTGCATGAGCTATTTGGTCACTTAAACTATCCCTCACTTCAAACTCTATGTAAAGAAAATATGGTGACATGTCTTCCGATGGTATCTTACCGAGATGGTGTTTGCTCTGGTTGTGTACTTGAAAAACATCATCAGGATTGTTTTGACAAAGGTGCCTCTTGGTACGCTTCAACCCCTTTACAGCTTGTCCACAGTGATTTTTGTGGTCCACTTCCAGTTGTTTCTTTCTCTGGCTACAAGTACTTCTTAACTTTCATTGATGATTTTTCCAGACACACTTGGGTATATTTCTTAAAAATCAAGAGTGAAGTTTTTAACATGTTCTTGGCCTTTAAGGCCTTTGTTGAGAAACAATCTAGACATCAAATTCTTAAGTTAATATCTGACAATGGAGGAGAATATGTTAACAAACAATTTAAGAACTTTTGCACTGAGCATGGCATTCAATTGCAACATATTTTTTATGTATAATTTATTAATTATTATTTAAATATAGTTGTCTTAGTTTTATTAAGTGAAAGGGTATGATCAAAGATCATGCCTCTTTACCAAGGGACACTGTAAGGTTGTATTTAAAGCCTTGGTGATTCCCCATTGTAATCTCTCATCTTTTTATCAATAATAATATATACATTTCCAGTTAAATCTAAGTTTTTATACTCCATTGGTATCAGAGCAGTCGTTCTTCAGGATCTTTGGGATCAAAGTCGTTGTCCATCTAGCCCCCACCTCCATCGAAGTTCAGTTAGTTGTTTTTTCGTCAGCATCCTCTTCCACCGTCATCATCCCTATCCATCATCTTCCCCCACTTCTCCATGCTACTGCCATCCCTCTGCCCCACCAACTTCCCGCTGCCCCTCTTCCCCCGCTTCTCCCCGCCCACTCTCCCCACCGCTGCCATTGTCCTTATCTCCCGTCTTCCCGCCGCCACCATCCGCCGTCGACTAAGTGTCGTCTTCTTTGTCCCCCTGTCGCTGCCTTCCACCTCCCTAGCGTTGCTTTTCCCCCGCCCGCCCCGTCGTCTTCCCTCTCTCCCCACTTCCCCGCCCCTTTTTGTTATCTCCCCCGCCCACCCCGCTGTCTTTTCCCTCCTCGCTGTATTCCCTGATGTCTGTGCCGCCTTCTTCCCCATCGTTGCCCCTCTGTCCAACAACCCCCCACCAACCGCCGATGTCCGCTGTCCCTCATTGCCCTCGTCCCTCTGCCCTGCCAACCGCTGTCCGTCGCCCCTCTGCCGCCGTCATCCCTGCCATTGCTATCATACATCCTCAACGCTGCCAACAAACCAGACCTTATCATCCGTCCCATCAACCAAATAGTCACACGCCACCAAAGTGGCTCGTTGACTTGACTGTACAGATATATTTTTTTAAAAGGACAATGAGTTTGTAAAAATAAAAAAATAAAAAAAGAAAGGGAAGGGTGTGACATTCGGACAAGTACCTTTTTTTTAAAGTAAACGCTTTTTTTATAATTATAATATATATATATATATTATTATTATTATTATTATTATTAAAAAAAAAACAACGAGATAAATATTCACCACCTCATACATGCTTAATGTCGATGGCCGAATTCCAAAAAAATTGATGGATCTTGAGAACAAGATCAATAATAATTCCGATGACTTCAGCAAAAGATTAGTCGATCTCGAGGGTACAGTTGCAGGACATTCCAACAACATCAAAAAGCTTCAAGATACGACAAATCAGATAGAAAGACAAATTTGGCTAAATCATAGCGAGGCCACAGAAAATCATAGCCAAGCAATGCAAAAGCTGACAGACATCTGCGACAAGATAAATCAAACACAAGGACCAATATTCCCGAATATGGAACATAATCAACAGAAAAATTCAGCATATTCAGGGAATTCAGAAGAGCATCATGAAAAAACTGACTCCCCACACCATCACGAAGATAGTAATGAAAATTCTCAAAATAAGCAACTATGGAATGCATTTTCTAATCAATACCCCCTTCTCATTCCACCGTTAGCATACCAACGAAGAGAAAAAATCGAGCTACCCAAGTTTGACGGTAATGAAAAAAATAGCGTTGCATGGCCTAATAAAGCCAAAGAATATTTTGAGATTTATGACATTAATAGTGATGACGAAAAAATTAAGCACGCTTCCATGAAAATGGAAGGAGAATCATATAATTGGTATATGTGGTGGAAAAAGACGACGTTTGTTATTAGTTGGACGAAATTTAAGGATGCATTCTTTAAAATATTTCAAGGTATAAAAGAAGAAGAAAAAATTTTCAACATTCATCAAATTACGCCAAAAAGGAGATGTGGATGAGTACACTCGAGAATGGGAGACCTTAGCGACACGAGTACCTGGATGGTCAGAATCTTGTTTAATCTAGTCTTTCATCTCAGGACTTAAAACCCATATACAAGAAGAGCTTGAACTTGACAACATTACATCAGTAGAACTAGCAAGGCAAAAAGAAAAAGCTGCTGAAAGAAATTTGAAAGGTTATCTTGGTCAAAACCAGAAAGAGTATATTCGAGACGAAGGATTCCTCAATCTACAAATGTAGATAACATAAAATATGTTCCACCACACCTTCATGAAGGAGACAAATCTAACATGGAAATACAAAGGATGAGAGAGGGCAAGTGCAAACGTTGTGGCGAAAAATGGGACCCTAAACACAGGTGTGCTAGTGGAAAAGAAAAAAATATGTATAATTTTGTTGACTCTAACAATGATGATTCAGATGTAGAAGGAATGGAAGACATCCCAAATTTCTCTCGTAGATGACGAAAGCATTCGAAAAGTGTCATTATCAGCTATGACAGGTATATCACAACCTCGGACCCTAAAATTAAGAGGACATATTAAGAAAAACAATGTAATGGTTCTCATCGACACTGGCAGCACCCATAATTTTCTAGATTCAACCATGGCCAAAAGACTCAACATCTTTACCTTCCCCATGCCTAATATGAAGGTAATGGTGGTCGATGGTTAGAATATTGAGCAAGTAGGGAAATTCCATAAGGTCAAGTTACATATTAAATACTTTGGTTTAGAATCTCCATTCTATACCGTACCAGTAGGAGGAGTCGATGTGGTCTTAGGAATTCAATGGCTACAAACCTTAGGTAATTATTTTGCCAACCATCAGAAGTAGTTTATAAGCTTTAAGTGGGAAGGGAAGAAGCACAGGTTATATGGATTCCAAGCACCATAAAATCAAATCGTGTCATCATCCCATATGATGAAGATGATTCGAAAAGAGCGCCATCCTATATAGTACAATGTCATCAGTTAGAAATGTTATCTACAAAAAGGATCAACGAAGGGTCACCAAAATTACAAGGACTAGTTAAGAAACATGAAAAAGTATTCCAAGACCTACCAATGAAAATGCCTCCTAATAGGGAAATCAAACATACAATAGAATTCAAGGCAGGATCAGACCCTGTTAACATCAAGCCTTATCGCTACCCGCATCACCAAAAGACTGAAATTGAGAAGATAATCCAAGACCTTTTAAAATGTGGGGTCATCTCAAAAAGCAAGAGTTCGTATGCCAACCCAGTTATATTGGTAAGAAAAAAAGATGTATCGTTCTGGCTATGCATTGACTATAGAGGATTAAATAAGATAACAATTAAAAATAAGTTTCCAATTCCCTTTATCGATGAAATGCTAGATGAGCTACATGGCGTAAAATACTTCTCTAAGTTAGAATTAAGGTCAGGCTATTACCAAATTAGAATCAGATTGGAAGATATACCAAAAACTGTGTTTCAAACACATGAAGGTCATTACAAGTTTAAAGTAATGCCCTTTGGGTTGAAAAATGCACCAGCTACGTTCCAAGCTACTATGAACGAATTATTTCGTCCATATCTTAGGAAATTTGTACTAGTATTTTTTGATGATATTTTGATTTGTAGTAAAACTTGGAAAGAGCACTTGCAACACTTGGATAAAGTTCTCACATTATTAGAAGATCATCATTTTTATGCTAAGAAATCCAAATGCACCTTTGGAAAAGAAGAAGTCGAATATCTGGAACACATAATATCCCATGAAGGGGTAAAAGTGGATCCTTTTAAAATCAAGGCTATAAGGGAATGGAATAAACCAGTGAATATATCCAAGCTAAAAGGATTCTTAGGATTAATTGGATATTATCAAAGATTTATTAAAGACTATGCACACAGAACTGCACCTCTTACAAACCTTTTAAAGAAAAATTTGTTTCAATGGAATGAAGAAGCAAGAAAGTGTTTTGAAGAATTGAAGGAAGTAATGTCTAATGCACCAGTATTGGCAACTCCCAATTTCTCTAAACCATTTATCATCGAATGTGATGCCTCTGGATTCGGTATAGGTTCGGTATTAATGCAAGAAGGGCACCCTATCGCTTTTGAAAGCAGGAAGCTCAATAAGCGAGAGCGTCTCAAGTCCACATACAACAAGGAAATGCTCGCAATTATGCACGCATTGGCCAAATGGAGACAATATCTGTTAGGTAGTAAATTTTACATTCGAATGGATCATAACAGTCTTCAGTATCTCCTTCAACAAAAAAAAACTCTCTGAAGAACAACAAAAATGGATCGAGAAAATTTCCGCTTTCGACATGGAGATATTACATAAGAAAGGAAAAGACAATGTTGTAGCAGATGCCCTGTCCAGGAAAGATGAAGAACCAACACTACTTGCAGTCTCGGTTTTTTTTCCTGAATGGCTTAATTAGATTCGAAGTGAGTACGCCAAAGATCCAGAAATGTCGGCTATAATCAATAATCTCCCAGGAAATTCAAAATTTGAGTGGAAGAACGATATCTTATGGTACAAAGGAAGAATTTATGTAAACTCCAAATCCAAGTTTATATCAAAAATACTCAAGGAATCACATGATTCCATGTCATCCGGGCATGTAGGATATTTTAAAACCTACTACAATGCACGTCAGTCATTTTTTTGGAAGGGTATGAGTCACAATATTCAAAAATATGTAGCAGAATGTGACAAGTGTCAAAGAAATTCGGAATCAGAAATGGGAAGAAATATTGATGGATTTTATTGAAGGGTTACCTGTATCTGATGGAAAGGATAAGATCTTCGTAGTAGTAGATAGATTCACTAAATATGCTCACTTTATTACTATGAAGAAAACATACTCTGCAAAGAAAATTGTTGAGATATTCTGCAAACATATTTATAAACTACATGGCTTCCCAAAAGTCATTGTCAGCGACAGAGATGCCAAATTTAAAGGAAATTTCTCGAAGGAATTGTTCAACCATATAGGAACCTACCTAAACATGAGCTTAGCTTACCACCCCCAACTGGATGGATAAACAAAGGTTGTCAATAAATGCTTGGAAGCTTACCTACATTGTTATGCTATGGAAAATAAATAAATAAATAAATAATAATTAATTAATTAATTAATTAATTAATTAAATTAAATTAAATAAAAAAAATAAATTAAATTAAAAATAAAAAATAGTGGGTTCAATGGTTGCATCTCGCTGAATGGTGGTATAATTCTACTTACCATACATCGGCAAAAATGATTCCATTCCAAGCTTTATATGGATACGAGCCCCCAAAGTGGAAAGATTTCGCTTCAGTCCAGTCAAACCTGCCAACAATTAAAAACCAGCTAGAAGAACACCAAAAGGTCGTCCAAGTTCTAAAATAAAATCTTAATATTGCATAGAATCGTATGAAGCAACAAACTGACCGTAATCGAACTGAGAGATCATTTGAAGTTGGAGACTGGGTGTTTGTCAAGCTCCAACCGTACAAGCAGTTGTCCCTGAAACAAAAAGGGAAACATAAATTAGCTTCGAAGTTCTATGGTCCATATCAAATCATCAAATAGATCAGTCACGTCGCTTATGGTTTGAGCCTTCCCGATACAAGTCGTGTTCACAACATTTTCCATGTGTCATGCTTAAAAAAATCACTTGGTGGCCATCAGTCGTCCCAAACGACACTTCCATTTTTGGATGATGAAGGAAGGATCATTTTGGAGCCCGAAAGTATCCTATCTACCTGAGAAAAGAAGCTACACTCTCGTGTTATTACAGAATATTTAATCAAATGGAAGGCTTTGCCCGAAGAAGAGGCCTCTTGGGAAACTGAAGCGTTTCTTCAACAACACCCGTCGTTATGTATGCTTTGAGGACAAAGCATCTTTAAGGGAGGGGAAATGTTATGTATAATTTATTAGTTATTATTTAAATATAGTTGTCTTAGGTTTATTAAGTGAAAGGGCATGATCAAAGATCATGCCTCTTCACTAAGGGACACCATGAGGCTGTATTTAAAGCCTTGGTGATTCCCAATTGTAATCATCTCATCTTTTTATCAATAATAATATATAAATTTCCAGTTAAATATGAGTTTTTATACTCCAATATTATTCTGTATACTCCACAATAAAATGGTGTAGTTGAAAGGAAGAATCCCACTCTAAAAGAAATGGCTAATTGTATATTTCAATCTAAAGGACTTAGTCTTAATTTTTGGCAGAAGTAATTAATTGTGCAAATTACATAGTAAATCGCACTCCTACTAATGTTTTAAGAAATATCACTCCAGAAGAAGCCTTAGATCAATCGAACCAGATGTAAGTCACTTTTGTGTTTTTTTAAGTGAAGCTTCGGCCCATATTCTAGATGAGAAACATAAGGCCTTAGAACCTAAGAGTGAAAAATGCATTTTTGTTGGATATTCTGAAGATGTGAAAGGATATAGACTTCTTCAACCCAAATCCAAAAATGTAATCATTAGAACAGATGTAAAATTTGATGAAAATGTATCGGCCTGGCCTAGTTCGGCAGGTGTGCCACCTTTGGCCTGCAAACCTAATTCGACATATGTGCCACCTCTCTCTATCTCTTCTGCTTTTGACAGCATTCCTTCTACTTCGAATTATGACAGCGAAGATGAAAATCCTCCTCCACCTCCTTAGGATCTTCCTTCAGCTCCACAGCCTCCAAAATGGGTCCGCTCTACTCGGGATGCAGCAGGTTCTCTTGCAGGTGACCCTGCAGATCAATGTCGTACACGTTCTCAGTTCGACGAAGCCTCTTCCTTATTGGCTCAAGTTCTAGAAAATCCTGATCCATACACCTTTGAAAAAGCTTCAGGTCATCCAGATTGGGATGCAGCTATGACTGAAGAATATCGTTCCTTATTGGCAAACGATATTTGGGATATTCTTCCTCTTCCAAAGGGAAAAATATTTTTCAGATGCAAATGGGCTAACAGAACAAAGTTTGGGCCAGATGGAAAAGTGGATAAACATAAAGCTCATCTTGTTGCTAAAGGATTTTCATAAGTTGAATGCATTGACTATACTGAAACCTTCTCCCCTATTGCCAAAATGAATTATATCCGCCTTTTTCTTTCCTTTGTTGCCTCCTTTAAATGGGAATTCCATCAAATGGATGTTAAATCCACCTTCTTACATGCGGACATACATGAATAAATATACATGGAACAACCCCCTCTCTTTATCCAAAACAACTCTAGCCTTGTTTGTCACCTTAGGAAGTCTCGCTATGGTCTCAAACAAGCCCCTCAAGCTTGGTATGACAAAATGGATATCTTTCTCTTAGATAATGGCTTTTATAGATGTCATTTCGACAGAACTGTCTACACCAAGAAAGTGGGTAAGTCCTTAATCATCCTTGTTCTTTATTTTGATGATCTTATCCTTACTAGTAGTGATCCCAACCATATAAACCATGTGAAGTCTAGCCTCAAAAATAAGTTTGAAATGAAAGACTTGGGACACTTGTATTATTTCCTTAGTCTTCAAGTCTTGCAATCCAAATAAGGTATTACCCTTTCTCAATCCAAGTATGCATGTGATATTCTATGCCACTTTCACATGGAAGACAATAATCCAACCCCTTCTCCCTTTTAGTCTGGAGTCAAGCTTTCAATCACTTGCACTTCCCCTAAAGTTGATGCTACCTTATACCGTCAACTTGTTGGTAAAATTTTGTATCTAACCCATACCAGTCCTGACCTTTCCTTTGTTGTTGGTCTTGTTGCTCGGTTTATGCACAAACCTAATGAAAGTCAGTAGAAAGCAGGTAAAATAATACTTCGATATATTCGAGGTACAATTCAGTTTGGAATTCATTACAATGCAGGACAATCTCCATTGTTGGTTGGTTTCACTGATTCTAATTGGGTTGGTGACCCTGATGATCGCAAGCCTACTGTAGGTTATGTATTCACTCTTGGTTCAGGACCTATTACATGGTATTGTAAGAAATAAAGTGTCATCTCTCTTTCTTTGATAGAAGCAGAGTATCATGTTGTTGTTGAAGCCAGTAGGGAAGCCATGTGGCTTCATTAGATCCTATTTGGATTTGGTCTTCATCATCAGCATCCAACTACACTTTGGTGTGATAATCAAATTGCCATTCAGTTAAGCAAAGATCTATTTTAGCATCAGTGCATGAAACACATTTAGTTTCACATACACTTCATTGGAAATCTCATTCATGATCTTGTTCTTGAAGTGCACTATTTTTCAACCAATGATCAAGTTATTGATAGCTTTACAAAGGCTCTCACAGAAGCGAAGTTTACCAAACTTCGATCTATGCTTGGAGTTCATGAAAGTTATCACTATCGGGGGATAAGCTCTAATGCCTCCTTCCTTCTCCTATTGTGTCACCTTTGTAAATCCTTCAATCCTATCCCAAGTTGTTCTTAAGGGGAGATGTTAGGATTTTTCGACACATAGGAAATAGTTAAGTATAACTTGGTCTAGCGTAGAGTTAGGTAAACTGTGTTTCTTTACTATGTACATTTGTAACTTATAATCCCATGGTCACTATATGTAGTGATCCGACAGTTCATTCCCTCCTTGATATTACCGACACTTGATGCATGGCTTAACACCCGATTGGTCCATGATCTCTATTAAAAGAGCATGGAGGGCCATTTGTATGGTGACCGTTTATGAGAGAAACTTATGTAAT
Organism: Pinus albicaulis; assembly: GCA_034641835.2. Lineage (NCBI taxonomy): Eukaryota > Viridiplantae > Streptophyta > Pinopsida > Pinales > Pinaceae > Pinus > Pinus albicaulis. The sequence continues at coordinate 1,406,097,617 of CM076581.1, read as the reverse complement.
TTTTCTTTCTTTATATCAATAAATTGTCTGAAGTGGTCGCACTGGCTCAGGCCGTAGATTGTTTCCCTCTATGAGGGTTTTAACCACGTCAAATATTAGTGTACCTTCGGTGTTTGATCTAAGGAACTTACCCTGTATATTCCTACAGTCATGTCCCTTAGAACATGCAGCTTCATTAACTAATCAATTAATTAGCTACAATTATGATTATTATTCATTCACTTATATTTATTTTATTTTTATATAAATTATATTCATAACATTGCCCCTTTCTTCAAAAATATTTGTCCTCAAAGGTTAATTGCAAACAATTTCCTTCAAATTGCCCCCTCATTTCGGCATGTGTAAGTGGTATCTGTTGAGCTTAATCCAATTTCCTCTCACCCCATTTTATTTATATTTTTATTCAATTTTATTTATTTATTATTATTTTTTTAATATGTTAATTAAAACTGACTTTATAAAGATTTATTATAATATAAATTTATAATTTAATAAAGTTAAATTATAATCATTTTATAAAGACTCTTATAACTTATTAATTTGTTAACCATCATGTCTTCCTATCGAAAGACTACATCCATTGTGTTGGCGACCTTGGGGCCCAAGTGATAATGTCGTAGCACTCCCTCGCTCCAGATGTCATCGACCCTTCATAGATCGACATCAATACCATCTGTGTTTTGTCCCTTCTCCTCGTCCACCCCTTCTTTGGATTCTGTTTTGGTTTTTGTCTCTATTTCCATTTCGGTTTCTGTTTCCATCTCACTATTTGTGTCTTGTCTGGCCTCTCTTTGATAATTCAAATCACAAGTCAGATGAAAATGGAAATCAAAGTTACACCCTACAAAAATACCGTTATAGCACCATGCAAAGCCAATGTCGTAATGCTCACAACTAAATTTCGGTATTTGTGTCAATACAAGGGGACCCTCCTTGTTATACACGCGGGAATATAGCTCCTTGGGTGATGTCTGAGCTAGCTCTTCAACTGCCATTTCAATATGAGCATCTGTGAAGGTATAAGCTAGGGCTCCATAGGTAAGCAACATATTTTTTACTTCATTCTCATAGGTTTTCCATCTGGACCAATCACAATCAAGGATTTGTCTCTATGATCGAAAATATGCTGGAGATGCTGATTGGTTTTATCACTAAATGGAAGAGCCAACCATGGCATGCTCTTGTAGTGATCTTCAAAAGTCATCTTCATCACCAGGGATGAAAAAATCTCAAATTGTTCTCTTTTTTCTTGATTTCCTTGTATACCTTTGCAATCTCTGTATTCATACAGCCTCCACAAGGGGAGCGAAAACGGGTACAGAAATATAGACCAACTGTTTTTCCCACAAGCTCAGCTACAGTGACCTTGGCATGTTAGGTCCCTATAAGACTAGTGTATCCCCTTATTGTTATTGTTAGTGTAGCCCCCTTATTTTTCTTGTGTACCCATGTAGACCCCATATTATTATTATTATTGTGCCCCATAGAAGCCCACTATTTTTGTTGTTGTGCCCTTACATTATTATTGTTATGTCGGCTCTGATTATATTGTGACCCCTTAGACTCCTATATATAGAAAGTAGGTTTTTTCATTTATGTAATGTAAAGGAGGTTTCCCCCATGAAGAGGCTGATTTCTAATTCATTGATCTATATTTTCTTCTATTTTGTGAGCTATTTGTAAAACATTTGGTATTAGAGCTTGGGATTCTAGGGTTTTGCTTCTTTAAATAGGTCATATTGGAATTTTCACTATAAAAAAATTTCTACGAGGCTTTAGAAGCTTAAATTTTTACCCTATGTAGCCGAAATCTTGTTGAACTTCGTGTCATATTTCAGATCTTGGTTCATTGTATTTTCGAAGATATGATCTGAGGAAGTCAGGGTTTTTGCAGGATCCATAATTTCATCTCAAACAGATGACCGAGGGAAAATCGTCATAAATTTTGTTCCAGGCATCGAATTTGAATTATGTAAAAAGTGGTCGAAATTTCACGAACTATAGTTTCTTGTGTATCAATGTCAAATCTGAAGGTCAAAACAGTGACACGTGACACACCATACAAGTTCGCTCTACCGAAATAGTCTATAATCAAGTCATTGTGGGAGATCATGCATGCCTTTATCTTGAAGAATCCAAATTATCTCTGACCTATGGCATTGGAAAAAAGACTCAAAGGGATACTACAGGACCGAAGATCCTTAAAATAAAGAAAAAGGTGTGCATCTTTTTTTAAAATTGCATAAATGTTGTTTGAAAAATCAGTTTGAAGTGATTCCAATGGCATATTGAAGCATATATATCAGTATTGGGTTCTAAAATGCCTCCCAAAAATAATTCCATAGCCATTAAGCCCTCAGAAAGATCTATTATGACGCATGAAGAGGAAGAAGTGCAACATGATATATCGAAATTACGAGACCAAGTGAAAAAAATTTCGCTCTAGCAAACAGTAACCAAAAATGAAATGGAACCTAAGATGGATGGTTTGAAGAATGGCATGGAAGCTAAGATTGATGGTATAGAAGAAAAACTGAAAGGCAACATGGAAGGCATGAAGAATGGTCTAAAATCAGACATGGATGGTTTTAAGGAAGGTTTGACAAAGTTACTACAAGAAATGATTCCTAATGGCCAAAAGGTAGTAGATGAAACTCATGATGAGAACAAAAGAAATGTTAATCATGATTTCATAGACTAAAATGTTGGATATAAGACCCACCATATTCCAAAGATTGATATGAGGAAGTTTGATGGCAAGGATACAATAACATGGATACTACATTTGGAGCAATATTTTGATCTCCATAATGTGCAAAACACAAAAAAGGTATGCATTGCAACTTTCTATTTAGAACCCAATCAGTTTGTATGGTATCGATGGATTTGTTCTCGTAAACCACATGTCACTTGGTCAATTTTTACGGAGGAAATGATAGCACATTATTAGGATACAAAGAGAAACACCTTCTTTAGCCAATTGATAAATCTAAAAAAGAGGGTTGTTAGAGAATCAAAAAGGTAGAAAGATTCTCTTGTTCTTGATTATTTACTTGTGATCTTCTTTAGTTATTATTATGTTCTTCTTATATTTCTTCTTATTAGTTCATCAATTAAATATCAAAAGAAATGCACATAGATCAAGGACACCATATGTAGGCTAGTAGCAAGGGGAAAATCCCTCTCGAGCAGAAAACCCAGTTAAGGAATTCTTCCTTTCAATAGTGTTATTTGAGACTCTTCACCCTAGACCAAGACCAGACCCTTCCTCCACACCAAGTCAGCCTCCATAATTTTGACCCCTTTCCAGAAATTTAGACTATGCAGTAGTTTCGGCATCATATGGCTTCTGGCAGCAACACAAGTTGGAAGATTTCAATCTCCCAATCCAGAGCCCGAAACAGAAAGAGAGAGGCACCAAAATTTCGTTTTTCTCCTTAGACTTCCAAAAAATCGCACTTATTTCGGCTTCCCGACAACATACTTTGAACTTATTCATGGCTACAAGAGATATCGAACTACTTGAGAGAATGTGCTCCAAATGAATTTTAATTGCTTCCTTTTATAGGCTCCAGGTGAGGTCAAATAGGTTTCTCTTGGGCCTACATGAGCCGACATGATCTCTTCTAGGCTGACTTGGTGTGGAGGTCACACAATTCATATTTGACTCAATAAGCCTTTTTACATGGTTTGAAAGCCCAAGGAGGGTCTCTTTAAATGTACAATGACTCTATTAACTTAGAATAAATCCTAGAATTCCTTAATGGGGACTTTGACCTAAAACATGGTAACCCAAGCATAAAACATGTGCTTTAATAAGTCACAATAATAATAATAAATATCATTTTCTTTATTATTTTGACAAATAAATTATATGATGACTCAAATATATTAAATGAAGGCTGAACCTAGTTACAATTTCTAACACTCCATCTTAACTTGGAAGGTATTAATCATATACATATACAATGGAAGATATCATACTATATGAAAAATGAAGAACTTTAGGAACCACAATTCCATGGACTATATTCCTAACCAATACAATCTATCCAGGTGGGACTAAGATGCATTAAAGCTTTCAGCCTCTATAGGTACCATCAGGCTTACTTACTAACCATCAACCCAGGGAACTTGGTGCACATCCACCCGATGTCACCCTCCCATCTAGACATCAACACAAAGTGTTGACCCGATGTCTTTCCAGAAAATGATTCACTCACAAAGCCTCAACACAACATTTTTAGGCAATTCTTAACTCACAAAGCCTCAACACAACATTTTCATGCAATGCTTCACTCACAAGGCCTCCGACAATGCTTCACTCGCAAATATACAACATTTTTAGGCAATGGTTCACTCATAAAGCCTCTGGAAATTCTTTACTTGAAAATCCACAACATTTTCAGGCAATGGCTCACTGACAAAGCCTTTGGCAATGCTTCACTTGCAAATCCACAACACGCCTTGATCCAGTAGATCAAGAAAAACCAATCTCTCCCAATCAAACTGATTGGTAACCCGTATTCCATCAAGTCCTTCGAGAGATTCTCTCATGCAAACACAAACCCCAATCATCAATAATGCATAATCAAAACAAACTACAGGGTTTCAATGTTTCCCTTCAACTAATTCCAGTGGGATTATCAATATTTGTTTTTTTAACAGAATATTCCTCTTCCTACTTCCTATGTGGCAACATATATTTCCATAATATATTCTCCAACCATGACTATGATTCTTACTCATGGACTTCACTAAGACTTACGGTTTTTAGTCCTGGTCTAGTGCATGTTACATGAAGTAGAGAACCATAAGCATTTCTTCTCTTATCCAGGCTCCCTCTTAATCTATGGAGATCAACTTCTATCCAGGTTCCTTCTTAATGTAGGGAGACTTAAATTCTTCTTTAGGTATTGGAGAATATTTCATGGCTTCCATCCTTTTCATCATACTTATTAACTTCTCATCTTTATGGTGTACCTGCACAACTTTAGAAAGCAAGTACAACCAAAACTATAGAATCATAAAGCTAGTGATATCAGAATCACGAAATCTTTTATACATATCAGATGCCCAAACAATAGACATATACTCTTTAACATTTTTCTAGGGACTTTTATCATAAACCTTAGACTACAAGATAATGCCTTTCATTCTTATCTAGGGTTTCAATGTTACTTCCAAGGTATAACATACCTTACTACAACACATAGCAAACCCTAGAACCAACATAGATTTACAAGATAACCTTTAAAGTTCACATGATAGACTTTTCACTAGTGATTCATACAAATCCTAGATTTCATACAAGAAAGTCAATCAATATTAAATCACAACTCAGGCATGATCAACTTTCACTAGAGTTAGTTGCAGACTCTAGATTTCAAATAAATTATCAAAATATATCATGAAGAGCTTCTACTAGGGTTTAATATACATCCTAGAATTTAATAAACATGTCATAAGTAACTTCTACAAGGATTTTATGTAAACCCTAGATTCACCATCTATAAATTCTCAACACACATTATATTCAAATTAACATACATACTAGAAAATTTAACAATTACTAGGATTTAGTTATAAACCCTAGACTTTTCAATCATTATCCTGGATCTTTCAAACTTTGACTAAGGTTTGTTTCCAAACCCTAGATTCTTAGGACCATTAGAAAATGGATCAACACACATATATAGGAGATCATCATTATAAGCACATCATATGTTAGTCAACATTTATACATTACACACACATAGTCCTAGAATAATCTAGGGATTCAACCAAGAGAACATATACCTAGGGTTTCATAGGCTAGGGCTTTACATAACAAGGATTTTACCTATAGACCTAACTAAAACCCAAGGTTTCAGTCCATTGTCAAAGCACATCCTTATTATATCAAACTTCAAGGTTCGAGATGTCAAACAACATCATATTAACTCCAACAAGTTTAGAGCTTCCATGATCTTATGAAAATCCCAAACTCAACATTATAAAAACATTAATCAGAGTAGCAATTTTCACAAATATCCCTAAACGGGTTTAGGGTTTCACATATAAAAACCATACCCTACGGTTAGGTTTTTCTAGAGGACCTCCTTAAGGTTCTATATAAGCAGTTTGAGGTGTATAAGGTGGGTAGATTCATCAAGTGATGAGTCATCCCAAACAAGAATCATTTTAGGATTAAGTAGTGCTAGACATACCAACAGTTAGTAACATATGAAACAGATATTTAAAATAGAATAATAATACTATACATTTCAATACATACTTTTTATTCTTTGAAAAACCTTTTGCCTTGAGTGGCCCTCTTGTTTGAGCCTTCTCCATGATTCTTGAACATTCAGCAGATTGATTCCTGGACAAGGAATAGAGGTAGACAAGTGATTAGTATTTAATATAATCAAAATCTTAAATAAATACATGAAGAAAAATATAGGGAATGAGATACTTATCTTGAGGAGCTTTTGTGGGCTCCCTCCCAAGCTTGATGGAAAACCTAAAACTTATAAAACAAAGAAATACATTTCCAAGAAGATGTTAAACCTATACTACATAAAATATACAAATGAAACATAAGATGGAAGGGGCTTAGTAGTGCAAGTCCCTTAGTTATTCTCCAGTCTTTGATTTCTTGGGGGATGATGTTTCTTCAGCCATGTTTGCATGATCTCTATCTATTTCCTTCTCCTGGGTTGTCAGGAAAATCACTTCTATAGTGTCCCATCTTGTGACAATGATAACACTCGATCTTGGACATGTAAACCTTCTTCTTTGGCCCTTTCTTCTGGGATCTTCCTTTATGATGAGAAACATAATCATTTGATACATCTTCATTGTTGGTTACCATGGAGACCCTTAACTCTTCTTGACTGCATGTTGTCTTCATTGTTGGTTACCATGGAGACCCTCAACTCTTCTTGACTGCATGTTGTCCATATCTCTTCAAAGGTGGGTGTTTCTTTCCAATTATTGAGGGTTGAGGCAAAGGAACTCCAAGAAGATGGTAGTCCCAGAATGGTTGCAATTACTAGTTCTTTATCTGTCACCATTTCATCAATGGAAAGGAACTCATCCCTTATCCTTGTTATTTTCACAAATAAAGAGGAAAAAATATCCTCTTTTGGCATCTTAACAATTCTTAGATCATTCTTCAAGCTTGCCACCTTTCCAATGATCTTGATAGTGAATAGTTTTGACAAAGCCTCATACATTTCCTGAGCATGATCAATATTTTCTATGAAGGGGACAAGGTTGTACTTTATGCATTCAACCATAAAATCCATAGCTTCCAATTCCATTTCTTTGTACTTCACCTTATCAGCATCACTTGACTATTCTACAGGTATTTTAATTTTTCCTTTGACTAGATCTAATACCTTGTTCTTTTCAAGGATGATGTCAATCCTCTTCTTCCAAGACCTATAATTCGAAGCTCCTTCAAGCTTGTTTTCTCCTTTGATAGTGTTAGACATATTTCTTGAAGAATCAGAAAGGAAGAGAGATTATCTTGTTCTTGATTATTTAATTGTGATCTTATTTAGTTATTATTATGTTATTCTTATCTTTCTTCTTATTGGTTCATCAAGAAAATATCAAAGTAAATGCACATAGATCAAGGACACCAGATGTAGGCTTGCAGCCAGGGAAAAACCCCTCTCTAGGGGAAAACCCAGCCAAGAAATTATTCCTTTCAATAGTATTATTTGAGACTCTTCACCCTAGACCAAGACCAGACCTTCCTTCCACACCAATTCAACCTCCAAAATTTTGACCCCTTTCCAGCAAATTAGGCTATGCAGCAGTTCTGGCATCATACAGCTTCTGGTAACAACAAAACTTGGAAGACTTCAATCTCCCAATCCAGAGCCCGAAACAGAAAGAGAGAGGCACCAAAATTTCATTTTTCTTCTTCTCCTTAGAATTCCCAAAATTCACACTTCTTTCGGCTTCTCTACAACATACTTAGAACTTCTTCACGGCTACAAGAGATATAGAACTTCTTGAGAGAATATGCTCCAAACGAATTCAAATTTCTTCCTTTTATAGGCTCCAGGTGAGGTCGAATAAGTGTCTCTTGGGCCTACATGAGCCGACATGATCTCTTCTAGGCCAACTTGGTGTGGAGGTCACATAATTCATATCTGACTCAATAATAAACCTTTTTACATTTTTCGAAAGCCCAAGAAGGGTCTCTTTGAATGTACAATGACTCTATTAACTTAGAATAAATCCTACAAGTCCTCAATGGGGACTTTGACCTAAAACATGGTGATCCAAGCATGAAACCCATGCTTTAATAAGTCACAATAATAATAATAATAATAAATTTGTTTGTTCTTTTGACAAGTACATTACATGATGACTCAAATACATTAAATGAAGACTGAACCTAGTTACAATTGCCAGAAAGGGTTCAATGGTAGAGCACATTAAGGTTTTCCAAAAATTGAATATAAGGGTAGCATATATTTTGTAGAAGAATAGGATTGATGTCTTCATAGAGACTTTAAAGGATAATATCTAACATGAGGTTTTCCTTTGGGAACATGATTCATTGGAGAATGCATTCAGGGTGGCAAGGAAAGTTGAAAGCAAAATTATGGCAACAAGGAAGTCTACCAATCGCAACTATAAATATGGAAATGTTAGTACTCCTTGCCTTCCACAACCTACAAGGTTGACACCACAACAATTGGAGGAAAAAAGCAAAAGGGCTTTTTTATAGTTGTGATAGAAAATACACTAAAGTTTATAAGTGCATCGAGAGGAAACTATTTTACATAGATTGTGAAAAGGACGAAGAAAGGGAACAAGAAACATCAAAAGAGGAGGATATACACTAGGAACCAACCCCCAAAGAAGGAATAAATGAATCCAACCATATATTGTAATGCATTGGAAGGAATTACCACTCCTCAAACTCTCAAGATAGAAGGATATATCAAGAAAAAAAATGTAAATAGTGCTAATTGATTTGGGTAGTACACTTAATTTTATTCATTGTAAGATAGCCAAGGAATTGAATTGCTTCCTATATCCAGCACTGGAATGTCAAGTGATGGTTGCAAATGGAGGAACTATAAATTTCTCTGGAAAGTGCCATAATATCAAGATAACCATGGGTAAATATGTATTGAATAGTCCAATGATTTATATTCCAATGGGTGGTGTTCATGTTATACTAGGAGTCCAATGGTTACAATCTTTGGAGACTATAGCTTTTAATTTTCAAGAAATTTTCTTGCAATTTTTTTGGGAAGGAAAGGAAGTTGAATTATGGGGTAGCGCAGGGAAACCAAGAAAGATAATCAGCTTTGATTTCATGACAAAGCTTTTGAAGAAAGAACAACAAGGTGTAATTGCAGAATTATGCTCACTACAAGTTCAAACATCGAAATCATCTATTTCCCCATATCTCCAAAAAGTCTTGGACAATCATTCCAAAATGTTTGAGACTCCCAAAGGCCTCCCACCTATTCGTGATCATGATCATGCTATTCATTTGATTCCAGGAAGTGTTCATCCAAACATCAGGCCTTACAAATATCCTTATGCCCAAAAGAGTGAGATTAAACGTATGGTTGTAGAAATGCTAGAGGCTGGGATAATTCAACCTAGTAAAATTTCTCTCTCTGCTCCAATAGTATTAGTGCATAAGAAGGATGGATCGTGGCGCATGTGTATAGATTATAGCGAGCTCAACAAGCTCACCATTAAATATAAATTTCCCATTCATGTCATTGATGAATTATTGGATGAATTACATGGAGCAATTTACTTCACCAAGTTGTATCTTCGTTCAGGATATCGTCAAATAAGAATTAGAACTCAAGAGGGTCATTATGAATTTTTTGTCATGCATTTTGGCCTTACCAATGCACCTTCTACATCTCAAGGTTTGATGAATTCCATTTTCAAACCCTTCCTTAGAAAATTTGTGTTATTATTTTTTGATGATATCTACAACAAGTCTTGTAAGGATCATGCTCAACATGTTGACAGGATGATCAAACTATTGCAAGAGAAAAAATTGTATGCAAAAACATCCAAATGTTTCTTTGGAGTACAGAAGGTGGAATATCTTGTTGATAATTTGGTAGGGCATAGTTTAATTCAATTCTCTTACTTGATAACTTCTTGTGTTATACTGATTATGATTCTATTACTTATATCTTGTCTTCATTACCCTACTATGTCTTTCATCAAGTCAATTATAAAAACACAAGAGACCAATAAAATTGTCTCTTGAAGCCAGGGCCAAAACCTCTCCCTCTTGGAGAGGAAACCCAGAAGTAATTCTTCTTCTAGATATTCAATTGACAAGTACCATGACCATGACACAGGCCTTTGACATTAGCATGCCTCCAAGACCTTTATCACTAGTCTTCTAGGCTCCTTATGATGAACTTATTTTCTACACTATCATGTACCAGCCTTAAGGAAGCTCGATCCCTAACCTTCTAGCCTTAGTCGCCTAGACAATCCTCCTTGGCTTACCTTCTAATACCCTTGTTGCACTAGTCTGGGACTTCCTTCTAGCTATAATTCCTTATTTTCAACATTGTGTATATACCCTAGTATCTTTCCAAAAAAGGTGAGGCTTATACTTATTGCAGCCTTCTTTTCACTATGTATTCTTTTGGCTTCTTCCTGAAGTATGTTAGATCAAGACAGACCTTTAGCACTTCACACTTCTCTTTAGCACTAGATGGAAAACCTTTTACATCAATGTTCTTTCCTGAATTATCTTCAACCTAACTCAAAGATATGAGATAGGAGTGTACCCAAAACATAATGTTCTTTAAAATTGCATTGTGCTTTCTTAATAATTTTCTAAGATGATAAGTTTCTTCGTACCAAACTTCAGTCACTAACCTCGCACTAAGTTGCAGACCCAATCCAAATTTTCTCCCTGCAATTTAGCCTGAGAATCTTAGAGATATGAAGACTATTCTGCCTATAATTTGAGCGAAGTCCACATGGGTATATATAGTTGTCAGACCCTGTTAATTAGTTGACCTATGCCAGTGACCCATTGTGTCATATTTCAATGAGCCAACATGATATAGGCCGACTTCTATAAGGAGTATATACATCATACCTTGAGCCAACTTGGTGGAGCATTTAGACAAGGTCTTGGAGCATGCAACAATTTGTCCCTTTATAAGTGTAACATCACTTCATATACATGACTCTTAAATTATATTTATGACAAGATGAAAAACTCCTAAAGACATCAAGAAGAATTCTTTGACCTATAATCAAAACTCCTTTCTCATGAAACCCATGAGGCAAGCATTACAAAAATACATTTTATTATCTTTGTCTTCTTCATTACATAAATTCATAATTACAATTCATTGTGAAGACCGAACCTAGTTACACTTTTCAACACTCCCTCTTAACTAGGAAGGTATTCATAATGGTACATGGTCACTCTCAATATGAAGAATTTCATAAGAATAATTCGATTGGTAATCATTTGTTATAGCATCATATTAACCATCATTGTTACAGTGCAAGGCCTTGACTAACAACTCCATCTCTCCACGAGACCATGAGCTACAATGTTGGTGAGACCAATGATTATAATCACCTTCATCATTGTCTCCAAGGTACATACTCCACCCAGGTGTTCACTGAGTATGACCTCCAAGGACTATTCTTATTGGGATAGCTAATCCTCAAAGAATATCCATCCTTTCATGACTACTCTTATCGGAACATCTTATCACATTCTCAAAGAGTATCAGATGGCAGATGATTAGCTAATCCTTCATTATTTCTTCCCAGGTGAAGACCAAAATGACATTTCTATCTCTCCCTCTCAACTAGGGAGGACATATTCCACAAAGGAATATACTTATAAAGAATGTACCTAAGCTTTCTTCTTGGCATACGAGTCACGGAGTTTCTTCCAATTAAGAAACTCATTATCAGGCTCCCTCTTAATCAGGGACCTACAACATTAATGATGAAAAACATTCATCTTCTCATGAAGGACTCATTCTGTTGATCTCATGAATTGAGGAGCCTTCAACTCTTCATAGGGCACAGATCATCCATCACTTTCATCCAAGAACCACGTTTTATCATAGAGTGTTCCATCAATATTCTCATCTGGTCTAGCTTCATGTTATGCTTATTTCTTTCGAACCATATATCTTTCAAGGATTTTTCATCCTTCCATATGGTTATAAACTTGTGGAATACATCTACTTCCATTTGGCAACCTTGCATGAGCTTATCAAATGTTATTCAATTATAAATATGAATACTTAAATCAAAATTTACCTCAGTGACGGTCTTTCACCATGACATCCTTCTTGTAGGCATTGACATCCTTCGCATATGTTGACACATCTCCAAAATATATGCATTGTCAAGGGTCTCCATCTTTTCCGGACTCTTCATCAAAGTCTACATATCTTCCCAGAATATTTTATAGTCAAGTCTGTTAGCACATTTCTACACTTATTCATGAGTGTGTTTTAAATCATTTTACTTTTAGGATAAAATTATTATAAATTTCAAAACAAATTAGAACATTGTCGAAAGTTTCGATAGCGTCTGTTTTAACCTTGTCAGACAATTTGTTTTAACTATGTTTTATGTTTTTTTTCCTTTACCCAATGCTACCAGAAGTTCCGGTAACTTCCCCTGTTTTAAAATAAAAATAAAAATCACACCAACTTTTGAGTTAGCCACATGTTCTCGATATCAACTAATGTTTAAATATTCTTAATCATGAGCCATGTCACGTGATAGGAAAGTTTATACGTTTTAATGATGTCTAGTTAGTAATGGTCATACGTGGAAGAGTTAGGTGTCAATGTGCAGTCATGAAGACCAATTGTTGTTTGTTTTGTCTGTCAGCCCAAGTCGTTGTGCCCATGTGTCAAAGGTACATATTTATTATCAAAATTAATAGTGGATCTACGATTTAATGTGGTGACCAATTGGTTAATCATGCATGAGCACTGCCAGAATTTTAGGCCTACCATAAAAATGTGATGGAGGTGACTGCCAACTCAAACACCATTCAACTCCAGCCACCTGTTGTAGAGAATCTAAAACAAAGCAGGCAACTAAAAGATAATTATGAATATCACGAGGTGTGGTATACAGTTCTAGATACTTCCCATTATGAAAATATATTGTACATGGAAAAATGAACCAACATATCACTTAAAATCATCGAAATAAAAGGAAAGAAATTAGTTTTCAAATTCAGTTGTTAGTGAATAAGCAGTTCTAGTGAGCAACTTGAAGAGGAGACTGAGTTTTCAGACAGTTTACATTGAGGATTCAGCAACACCTATTAAGTAAGTTTTTATAATCTTGACACATTTCTGATCTAGCAAACAACCTTCATTATTTCTTAGATGACTAAAGGAGGAAAACTTAAGCGTATTAAACATCAAGGGGTTGATTTAATAGATACCAAACTGAATGTGAGGAGGATTTTTGTACAGGCTCGGTAGTACCCATTTTTCTCAAGGTTAGGAAGCTCTCATCTAGGAGTAGCCAAAGAATTTTCCCTCTCATTCGATGGACAAGAAGCAAATGTTTATGGCCTCAAATTGCAGGTATCAACATAATCCATTGTTGAAGCTTTCCACCTCCCATGAGAAGGAGAGAAATGCTTCAAAAACCAAGTTATTACTGGAGGAGACCTGAAAAGCTTCATCAAAGATGAATACAGAGACCCTAAATGGGCTAAATGGATCCCTAGTAGTTATCTCAATGATGAATGGGCTGAAACTGTCAAGATCATTAAGATCTATCTTACTTGTGAGAGGAGGTATACTATTGTATTTTTGTATCACATGAGGTTTTTGTTTCAACTTGCAGGTATGAAGACTCTCAACCCACCTTTATTCCTATTGAAAATATTGACTAAGATTTCAGTTGGAATACAAACCCATGCATTAGCTTCATATTATAACATCTACCATCAAGCTCTTATCAAGGTGCTGATTGTTGAAGAACTCATAATAAGAAACTAGTATTGGGAGCATTTCCTATTTTATAGGGCAGACCAATTTGTACCTATACAAAACATTCCTGCTCAGCAACCTCCATCCTCACAACAATGTTCTCAACCTGCTAAGTAGAAGGAAGAAATTCATAAACCAAGTACTTCATCAGTTGGTAAAAGGAATAAAAGAAAAGCAAATAAGGTAAATATATACAAGAAGGCTAAGGAAAAAAAGGAAAAGGAAAAGACTCCCCCAACCAAAGTTGAAGAGAAGTTGGAAAAAAGAGAAGGTTCATCTATTAGCAAGCCCAAATCAATGAAGATTGTGCCTCATGTTTCTCCTTTTCTCAAGGTATATGCCAGAGGGAAGAAAGGAAATACTGCAGCTGTAGAAAAATCAAAAGAACAGGTGTTGTCGGAAGTTCCAGTAGCAAACATTCAGCCTATGGTTCAAAAGGATTATCAACCCACCAAATCAGATGAGGAGCTTCTGAAGGATTTAGGATATGTTGTTAGCAGCAGGAAAATACAAGCAAGAGCTAGCAACAAATTCAGGCTAAGATCCAAAGCCCTACATAACCGAAGCTTGATGACAAAAGTTATAGATGTGGAGAGGCAATCTGAAGGGTTAAAGACTCTAACTCCTTCAATTGCATAATCTAGTGGGTTCAAGAAGAAAGAAAAGGATAAAGCTCCTTCAGGCCAACAAATAGGAACCTCCAAAATAAGAAAAATAAAGAAGATCTCAGAAGAGAAAAAGGCCATTGCAAAAGAGACAGCTACCAAGACTATAAGGTCACAATCAACAATTGACAGTAAAACAGGTTTAGACAAGCTTGCAAAAATTTCAGCTCATATGGAGGAGAGGTAAAAGGATGTCCCAATGAAGTATCATTTTGCCTATTAGTTATATTTTGGAACAACTCAATTTTCAGAATGTTTTAATCTGCACAAAAATTTTCAAATACCTTGTTGTGCATTTTTGAAGAGAAAACATAGCGCCACCGGAACTTCCAGTAGCATTACAATTTTTTGCGCAATTACAGGTTTTTACCATAAGTTTTGGTAGCGTCTATTTTTAATGATTTTTTACAGTTGTCAGCAGAATTTTCGAGCTAGTTCAAAAATTATAAGGACTCCTAATGATATGAACATGTCAAGTAATGGTTGATAAGTGGTTTTGAGGTTTTAAATGACACATTTAATGAAGCTACATGGGTTTTACAGAATCAAGATCATGGAGAGACAGATAAGCAGAAAAGTAGGCAGGTTTCCAGCACACGCAGCAACACAGTTCGAATAGTCTTTTTCTTCCTATCTACATATGTCATGTTAGTTATAGTTCGATAGGATATGTCTTTAATATGCTATAACTCCTATGTAATGAGAGGAAGATTAGATCATTATTTTTAGCTGAGATGGCGTTGGTGCCTCTCTCTATAAATATCATTTGTAAATACCATTTCAGGGTTGGATTTTGGTCGACCTGAAGACTTTTTCATAAAAAAAGTTTGTACTTCATGTTGGAGGACTTTGTGTTTCAAGGACTATCTAATGTATGGTGTGTTTCTCTTGTTGTTTCATTCATCTAATTTATGAGTGGCAGCACCTAGCAAGTAGGAGTAAGAGCATTGTTAGAGGATCTAATAGTTAATTATCTAATGTTCAGTCTTCTACAAATCATCTATATGTTGTGTAGAGCATGCTAGTGAAGGTTTCATGAAGGATTTATGAGAATCTTTATGCACGTATTATGATTTCTAAATGATGTTTCCTTTACATAAAACTGAGTTTATGTAAAAGGCCACTCTTATATTTGTGTGATTGATTTAGGATATGTTTTTTTCTTAGACTGAGTACCAGCTATTTGTCACCTTTCATCTGTCACAATCTTCTCCCCTGTACTAAAAACTTGTCCATGCAATTTATACTTGCCACGGCTTGCCAAATGCAGGAAGGTCTAAAAGAGTTGAAATCATTTCAAACTCTTTAAGAATCCATCCCACCATCCAAAATATTTTGTTTTGAAATGAACTATGATGTGTAAGGCTTACTCCTTTGTAGTCAAGGAGTGACTCCTTGCACTAAAATATTTTGCGTTGTTTCCGGGGAGGCGAATTGAAGTGTATCCCTGGGTAAATGACAAATTTATAAGTTTGGTTCTGCAGTGTATGGTTCCAGCTGTCTTTTTAGACTGCTTTACACATGGCGAGTCCATTGTTGGATTTCTGGCTCCCATAAGGGATAACCCATATTCCCCTTTGAGAATCATAGTCCCTAATCCTAAGAAGCTAATCAATAAAAGAAAATGTAAACGAAAATTTGCTACCTCTGCTACTGTTTTCTCAAAGGTTGACCCTAAGTAAGTGTTGCAAATCTTGTCCCCTGATTTTGTAGAAAATTATGTACCTCCCTTGTTCTGCAGCCAACAGACAGTCTCTACATCAAGTGTTGGTACTTCATCTCATAAAAATTCCACAGTTCCATATATTGTTCAAAAGCCACCAACTGTTGTTCCACAAGTTCCAGAAACTCATACCATGGTTGGTCAAATCCTACCCCCTAACCAAATGGATGCAATTGTTGCTGCTAGGTATGCCCCTTTAGTTTTACCTAAACCTATGAATGCATTACCTGCAGGATATTATCTCAAGTATATTCCTAAATTTAGTGCTGAGGAAGAGGTAACAGCTGAAGAACACCTTGCTGATTTTTATGCCTATGTTGACAATCTGAATATTGAGCATGAAGATGTTTGGATGAGATTTTTTGTTCAGAGACTTGAGGGTGATGTTAGGAAATGGTTGATATCTTTGACAGTTGGTAGCATCATTGGAATTGAAACCCTAGATGAGACATTTTTAAGGAAATGGGGTGATAAGAAATATTTTCTTGTATTATATCATTGAATTTGGTGCAATCAAAAGAAAAGAAGGAGAATCAATTTCTGATTTTTCTGAGATTCAATAAGATGTATAGCAAAATACGTATTGAAACCAAGCCTACTGAAGCTTCAGCCAAAATCACTTATGATGGTTCCTTTGATCCTAATTTTTTTTTTTTATTGAGAGAAAGAAGATCTACAACACTAACACAAATGCAAGAAACTGCATTGGAGGTTGAATCTAATGTATTAGCAACTGATAGGCTCAGAGGAGGGATTGAAAGAGACAAAAGGAAGCAAAAAGCTAAAGTTTCATCTTTAGGAACTTCTGACATAGATCCTAAGCTAGATGATTTGACCAAGATGGTCAGGTCATTGACCACTGAGATGTCCAAGCTCAATATGGAAGCAAGACCAGCTACTACTAGAAATGTTTCATTTGATCAGCCTAATAGGCAGCAGTTTAGAATACCTAATGTTCCTCAAATATTGCAGCGAGAAAGAAGAGATGTTGATGATCAAAAATTGTAGCCCCCTTTGCAAAATGTTATGTTTGAAAATGAAGAGGAAGCTGAAAGGTTGGATAAAGGTGTTGATATCAATTGTTTAGGTGAGAAAGAAGGGTTTGTTGGAAATACTGAGAGGGGGGGTGAATCAGTATTTCTTTCAATTAGAGCATTAGTTAATCTTCAATTATTATCAGTGTTTGTACAATGATAGCAGCAAACAAGAGGAACACAAATGCACACAGTTTTTTAGGTGGAAACCCACTCCGGGACAAAACCACCTAATGCTTTTCTAATAATTCTTTTCAACTCCAATTGAAAATAAAGCTCTAACTTCCTAGAATCTAGAAAAGCATTCTTCTCCAGCTCCCACTGGATGGATGCTCCAACGCCCGAGATTCTTCAGTAGTCAACTGAACAGATTCCCCAACACCCAATGAGCTACAACTCACCCTAGCACCACCCTACCACCCTATAGAAGAATAAAATAAGAATGGACTCTCGTACCAGGGAAAATGGTCCACTTTACAATGATATAGAATGATGCAGAAGAAGAAGATATAATAGACCATAACCCCAACTTTGACACAACCACCTAATGATGATCCTATACCTCCCAACACTGCCTCTTCAACCCTTGTAAGATAAACACTAGTACAATTTGTACAATAATGTATTTACAGTGACTAAGTACAATGATACCTTTACAATGATTGTATGCAATGCTTCCCACTTGAAGACTTAATATGATGAACTTCTTGCTACGGTTATGCACCTTGGTTGCTGCTCTTCTCATGCTACCCTCTATTGCACCTTGCTTTGATTTTCTATCGTAGAAAGTCTGGTCCTTTGCAATCCTTGACAACACATGATCTAGCTTTTTCTTGCCTTCTAGGAGCTCGATATTGAATCTGGTGTATCTCTATTATTTCATATCCTCAATATCTTATTTTTGGTCCTGTATTATTCCTCTGAGTTGTCTTTCAAATGCCATAGGTCTGACCCAGTTTGGATTCTTCAAGAGAGAGTTATTATACCCAATTTCACACTCGCCCTAATTATGGAATATTTCAGCAAAGCGCACTTAATGCATGCCACGTGTCACTTTTTCTTCATTTTACTCTAAAATTGATAGATAAAAAACCAAAGTCTATGCACTATCTGCCACATTTTACGGAATTCCAATCAAATACTCAGAGAGAGAGTTATGACGGTTTTACCAAGGTCACTTCTTTAAGATGAATTTTAGGAGCCTGCAAAAACACTTGCATCCACAGATCATATCTCCGAAAATATTGCGCACCTTCATCTGAAACTTTTACTCAGCCTTCTCAGATTTCCCCGGGTTCACCTCATAAAAATTTCAACTCCCCTAAGCCTTCGTAGAAAAAAAGTTAGAGTGAAAATGCCACGATGAACTGTTTCAGATAGCGAAATCCCTTGCATAAGGAGGAAATGAGGATCACAATTTATATAAATGCTTAGGTTGAGAGGGGCTTCAACAAGTGAACGTGGGAGGGATTTTAGGAGCTTAAAAAATATTAATTATGACTTTTCAATGACCCATGCCCTAACCCCCCGGGGTTTTAGCCCACTAACTGGGGGTACAAACTTCAAACATGAATATCTCTTAAACCGTGAAGAATTACATGGCGTGCCATATATCAACGGAAACATCTCGACAAGTAGAAACCATAAAAAGAATTATTGACCCAGAATATATTAATTTGGTAGGTCAAACTTCTCATTCAATATTAGGGTAGCCCCTGGTGCTACTTGGGTTGACATCAATGACAACCGTTGATCAACAGGTTTGATTCATCTTACACAAGTAGAGTATGAAGACTTCATGTCATATACTCAGAATAATGAAGTGCGTTATTATCATTCCATGATTGCAGTTCATCATCAAAGTAGATACAATCTCATATCAAAGAATATTGATGATTACTCCAAGCCAGTGGCACAGCCACAGAAGAATAAGGATACAATAAAAATTCCAGCAGAAAATTAAGTGGCCGAACCAAGAAAGCCAAAAGCAGTTAACCCTCCTTCACTTGAGATAAAAATTGCTCACAAGTTGCCCCCTGCTTTCAATTTTGAAAATGAGATACAAAAGATTAAGATTCATATTCTTCTTGTTGAACTCATGAAAAATGATGATTTCAAAAATTCTTTTATGAAATCTCTTCAGCCTCCGCCTATCGAAGTAGCCTCTGATTTTTTTAACCTTCAAGATGACAAGACCACTGTTATTTTAGGTCCATTGGTAGAATACAAAGATGACTCTACCCCTCCCTTCTATCTATCTCTGAATATTCATGATAATATCGTGTGTAATTGTGTAATGGAATCTAGAGCCTCACATAATTTAATGCCCAAGGTATTCGTGGATGAAATAGGTCTAGAATTAACTAGAGAATACCAAGAACTCTACTCTTTTGATTCCCAAAAATTTCAATGCCTCGGTGTCATCAAAGACCTTGCAGTTAGCCTCTCTCAGTCACCCATGAGAGGTATGGTAATGGATATTGTTGTAGCTGACATTCCTCCTAGATTTGGTATGTTACTTTTTAGGCCATGGTTTAGAAGGTTGGGATGAAATTTGCAAATGGATTTCACTTATGCTATTGTCCCTATTTTTGGAGGAGAAAAATAAGACTTTATAGATAATCTCAACTAGCATATATCATTAGTGACAACAAAGACCCCACTAATCATCTGATTTATGCTGGAACAACTGATATGGGTTCAAGCATTTTACATATGGATAATTCTGCCCTTCCTACAGAAAGTTTTCAGATTTTGAACCCTGCTGAAAATCAAATCAGTCATGAGGGTTCTCAGGTGTGGCAAATGTATTTTGATGGCCCATGTTCTAGAGAAGGAACTGGTGCAGGAATAGTTCTCATTTTCCCTTTGAAAGAGAGCTCCAATTTTTCTTTCAAACTTTAATTTGAAGTAACCAATAATGTGGTTGAATATGAAGCTCTTTTAATTGGTTAAAAAATAGCAAAAGACATGAAAATTTCATAAATTTATATTTTTGGACATGTTGAACTTATTATTTAGCAGATCAGAAATTTTTATCAAACTAAGCATCCCAGACTCATGGATTACCTGAATGCAGTATGGAGCATTATATAAGACTCATTCCTAGCCTTTAACATTTCTTTTCTTCCAAGAGAAAGTAATATTTTGGCTAATTCACTTTATATTTCAGCAAGCTCATTCAAGATTCCAATACCTATAAAGCTAAAATATGAAGTGGAAGTTAGGTTTAGACCTAGCATTCTTGATAATGTCAAAAATTGGAAAGTTTTTGAGGACGAATAAGAGATTAGAAGATTCATTGAAGTTGTTAGCACATGGATTTGCATCCTACCCTCCCACCCCACCTTTTTTTTCTATGTTTTCGCCTCAGCTCCGCCATTATCACTGGCCTCACATTGTTTTTTGTCATTCTTGTATTTATATTGTGTTGACCACGCCATCAAACTCCTTATCCTTATAATCCCGTTTTTTTTCCAATTCTATATCATATTTTTATCCTTTACATGCTAATTTCACCAAAAAATTGTCTCTATAATGGAGGAAAGCAATGTTTTGAAAGTGCTGGGATATTTTAGTATTATTGGTCTACTTCGTGTACATTGCCTTCTTGGATAATTTACAGTGGACTCAAGTGCTTCAGGATGTTGGTTGACCAAATGAGCAATACTATGAGGGATTTGTCACATATTTGGAGTTATTATCACTAATTAAAGAGAAAGAGACATGGCTAAAATTTGCCTTCAAATTTTTGGCTTTGTCGAATGGATGATTGGGTTATGGTTTATTTCTCCAAGTCAAGGTCTAAGTTTCGAAGGGGAAGAGCCCAAGAAGGAGCCAAAATGGGTGCACTACACATCAAATAGGATGGTGTGGAAAATTTTATATAAACCTCAATGTTTCACCTCCCATAGTGCATGTGGGATAAACCCACTTTCAAACATTTTTATAAAAAAAAAAATTCCAATTTTCTTTGTGTGACTAGTTGACATCCAAAGCAGTTCCTGAGAAAATGGTGGCGAAATTTTGGAAATTGAAAGATTTTTTTTCTCAACACAGGCTAAACAACAATAACATCTTTCACTTTTGGCATATCTGCTACAAATTGGGAGGATCGAGATCATCTGTGAGCCATATTTTTCGGATCTCAAAATTTTCCTGTTTGACACATGTTTTTGGAATGCAGATCTCGGGAAAATGGAAACAAATCTCAAGAAAATGAAAGGGTTTTTCCTCAGCACGGGCTAAAAAACAATAACCTCTTTCAGTTTTGGCATATCTACTACAGATTGGGAGAATCGAGATCATCTTTGAGCCCTATTTTTCGGACTCAGAATTTTCCTGTTCGACACATGTTTTTGGAATGCATATCTCGGGCAAATGGAAACAAAACTCAAGGAATTGAGAGATTTTTTTTCTCATAACAAATTGATCTACAAAAACCTCTTCCAGATTTTACACGACTATCATGAGTTGGAAGTTTGAATTCATAATTGTAGTGTTATTTTTGCAGTAGGTGTTGATCAGCGGTTGTCATTGATGTCAACCCAAGCAGCACCAGGGGCTAACCCAATATTGCATGGGAATTTTGACCTACCAAAATAATATATTCTGGGTCAATAATGCTTTTGATGGTTTCTACTTGTCGAGATGTTTCCGTTGATATATGTCACACCATGTAATTCTTCACGGTTTGAGAGATATTCGTGTTTGAAGTTTGTACCCCCAATTAGTGGGCTAAAACCCCATGGGGTTGGGGCATGGTTCATTGAAAAGTCATAATTAATATTTTTTAAGCCCCTAAAATCCCTCCCACGTTCACTTTTTGAATCCCCTCTCAACTTAAGCATTCATATAAATTGTGATCTTAGTTTCCTCCTTATGTATGGGATTCAGCCATCTGAAATAGGTCATCATG
Organism: Pinus albicaulis; assembly: GCA_034641835.2. Classification (NCBI taxonomy): domain Eukaryota; kingdom Viridiplantae; phylum Streptophyta; class Pinopsida; order Pinales; family Pinaceae; genus Pinus; species Pinus albicaulis. The sequence goes on along the minus strand of CM076581.1, from coordinate 1,406,075,265 downwards.
GAATTTTCACTCTAACCTTTTTTCTACGAAGGCTCAGAAGCTGAAAATTTTATGAGGCGAAGCCGAAATCCTGAGGAAGCTGCAGTAAAAATTTCAGATCAAGTTGCGCAAATTTTTTGGAGATATGAATCTGTGGAAGTAAGGGTTTTTGCAGGCTCCTGAAATTCATCTCAAAGAAGTGACCTTGGGAAAATCATCATAATTCTCTCTCTGAGTATCGGATTGGAATTATGTAAAAAGTGGCAGATAGTGCGCAGTCTATAGCTTTCGCTATCAATTTCAGAGGCAAATGAAGAAACAATGACACGTGGCACGCCGTACAAGTGCGCTCTGCTGAAACAGTCCATAATTAGGGCAGTGTGAGAAATTGTCTCTCTTGAAGAATCCAAATTGGGTCAGACATGTGGCATTGGAAAGAAGACTCAGAGGACTACTGCAAGATCAAAAATCAGATATTGAGGATCTGAAATAACAGAGATACACCAGATTCAATATCGTGCTCCTAGAAGGCAAGAAAAAGCTAGATCATGTGTTGTCAAGGGTTGCAAAGGACCAGACTTTCTACAGCAGCAAAGCAAAGCGAGGTGCAATAGAGGATAGCATGACAAGAGCAGCAACCAAGGTGCATAACAGCAGCAAGAAGTTCATCATATGAAGTCTTCAAGTGGGCAGCACTACATACAATCATTGTAAAGGTATCATTGTACTTAGTCATTGTAAATACATTATTGTACAAATTGTACTAGTATCTATCTGCCAAGGGTTGAAAAGGAAGTGTTGGGAGGTCTAGGATCATCATTAGGTGGTTTTTGTCCCGGAGTGGTTTTCCACCTTAAAAACTGTGTGCATTTGTGTTCCTCTTGTTTACTGCTATCATTGTACAAACACTGATAATAATTGAAGATTAACTAATGCTCTAATTGAAAGGAATACTGATTCACCCCACCCCCTCTCAGTATTTCCAACAATTTGCTTATCATAAGGTGTTGGGTTGTAAAACTGCCAAAAATGTATGGGACAAGCTTGAGAATATATATGCAGGTGACTCAAATGTCAAAGAAGCAAAGCTTCAAATCTATAGAGCAAAATTTGAGCAACTTAGAATGAAAGAAGATTGCAACATTGCTGCATATTTCCAATACGTTGATGAAATAACCAATACTCTGGAAGGATTGAAAGAGCCAGTTGACGAGAAGACTATTATACGGAAGATTCTTAAAAAGTTACCAGGGAGATTCAACCCAAAGGTATGGGTCTTAGAATACAGTGCAAATCTGGACAAACTCAGCAAGGAAGAATTACATGGAGTTCTCATAGCATATGAAATGAGACTTGATGAAGAAAAGGGTACTTAAAATATAGAAACTGCGTTCGTTGCATCTAAGAAAACCAATAAGGACAAACAACCTTCAATTGAAATGACATGCACCTGCAAGTGTGAAGAAAAGGGAGATGATGGAGACGGTCTTTTAGATGAAGAATATGCTTACTTTACGAGAAAACTAAAACCTGGTAAGGGAAAATTCAAAGGTAAACTTCCATTGATATGTTTCAGTTGTCGTGAGGTTGGGCATTTCGTAGCAAAATGTCCGAACAAAAGTGATGGCAACTCAAAAGGAAAGAAAGGCTTTAAGAAATTCAACAAGAAAGACAAAAATAAAGGATCCAAAAGGAACTTTCTCTCTAAAGAAGATAGCTCATCATCCGATGAAGAAAGTGACAACAAAGAAGAAGCCAATGAGAAAGTTTTGTTTATGGCCAAGAAAAATAAACAAGAAGTATCAAACAATGAAGAAGAAGGGTTGTCCATAGAAGAATTTTATGAGGAGGCAATCAAGCTTATAAAAGAGCTCAATGCTGAGAAGATCCGTTCCAACACTCTTGAAGAACAAGTTCAAGGTCTTAAAATTGAGGTTGAAGAACACAAATGTATTAAAGAGTCACTTCAAAAGAAGTTGGAAGAAATCAACCAAGAAAGGGAAGCATTAGAAGCCGAAGTAGTCTCGCTGCGTAAGGAAGTGAAGAAGGAAAAATTGTCCAAAACTACGCCAACAGCTCAAGGGCATTGGAATAACTCATCAACAATCAACGATCTTACAACAACAGAACTGGCCTCGGTTACAAAGAAGAAGAAGCAGGACCTTCTACAACAAAATACAATGAACCTATGAGATCTGACATACATGTAGACTTCATTGGACAAGATTCGCAAGCACATCCTTGGAAGACGATTCCTCAATGAAGATTTTCATCCAAGTACCAACATATTTTTCATGGCTATTGTTATTCATGTGGAAAATTTGGTCATAAAGCTGTAGAATTTCACACGTACCCTAGGAACCAATACAATTCCAAGAGATTCTTCAAATATGAACCTCCCAAGGCTCAACGAAACATCAATAGATTTGAACATTTAAGAAATAATATGGAATGTTACAAATGTCAGAACTTTGGACACATAGCCAGAGACTGTAGACTTGAAAATCCTCCAGAAGAATCTTCGAAGCCACAGAATGAACGAACATGGAAGAAGAAGAAGACTAATAATTGTGCTCTCGCTCTCAAGGCTCAAAAAAATAAAGATGTGTGGTATGTTGACAGCGGTTGCTCAACGCATATGACTGGAGATAGAAGGAAATTTGTATCTCTGAAAGAGAAGAAGGATGGAACCATATCCTTTGGAAATGATGGATCTTCAAATGTTATAGGATCAGGTATCGTCACTCTCAGAAGCAAAGATGTTATAGCCAAGAATGTTCTATTGGTCGAAAACATGAATCACAATCTGCTCAGTGTTGGACAAATGTGTGATCAAGGACACACAATGCTATTCAACTCCACAAAATGTGAAATCAGGAAAGGCAGGTATGGTAAAATTGTGGCTATAGCAAGTCGAGCTCCAAACGACATATATGTTCTGGATGAAGCAACTAAAGCATATCTACTAGCTAAAGAAGATGAAAGTTGGTTATGGAACAAACAAATGGGTCACACAAACTTTGAAAATCTTGTCAGGATAAGCAAAAAGGAATCAGTACGAGAAATGTCGAAAATCTCAAAACCTTCCAACACACTATGTGAGGCATGTCGACATGGCAAGCAGACAAAAGTCCAATTTAAAACAAAAGAACACTTTTCATCACATCCATTAGAATTGATACATACTGATCTATGTGGTCCTGTGAGAACAAAAGGCTTAGATGGAGAATTATATTTCATGTTAATGATAGATGACTATACCAGGATGACAGCCGTCAGTTTCCTAAAGAAAAAATCTGAAGCATTTGAGTGCTTTAAGATCTACAAGGAGTTGGTTGAAAATGAAACTGATTTAAAAATAAAGTGTTTAAGATCAGATAATGGTGGAGAATTCACTTCCAAATTATTTCAGCAATATTGTGACGAAAATGGAATAAAAAGGCAATTTTCAACAGCACGAACACCTCAACAAAATGGAGTTGTTGAAAGAAAGAACAGAACCGTACAGGAAATGGGTAGAACAATGTTGAAGGACTCAAAATTGGATGAAAAATTTTGGGTTCAAGCAATTGATACGGCAGTCTTCATTATCAACCGAAGTCTTCTCAGAAATAATTGCAACAAGACCCCATATGAATTATGGAAAGGAAAACCAGCTAGTGTAAAATATTTCAAAATCTTCAGAAGCAAATGTTATATCAAAAGAGAAGATCAAAATTTGGGTAAGTTTGAATCACGTGTTGATGAAGGTATCTTTGTTGGTTACACAGGCAAAAGAAAGGCCTATAAATGTTATAATCTAAGACGAAAACAGATAGTGGAGAGCATAAATGTTACATTTGACGAAGATGGTGTTCTAGCGAATAATGATGAGGATCTAGAATCTTTGAAACTTGAGACAGCGGCTGAAAAAGACACAGATAAAATTCTAGAACAAGAAGCAACTATCAACAAGGAAGAAGTAAACAATGATCATCAAGATATACCAGAAAAACAACAAGAAGCTCCTCCAAGGAGAACAAAAGAGTGGATTCAAAAGAACCATCCATCAAATCATATCATTGGTGACATAAATGAAGGTCGACAGCTTCGTTCATCACAACAAACTCACGTTGCTTTTCTAGCAACCTTTGAGCCTAGTAGTTTTGAGGAAGCCAGCCAAAATGAACATTGGGTAGCAGCTATGAATGAAGAATTGGATCAAATTGGGAAGAATAACACCTAGGAATTAGTTCCATGACCAAAAGATAAAAATGTCATTGGGACTAAATGGGTGTTCAGGAACAAATTGAATGAAGATGGGCAGGTTACCAGAAACAAAGCAAGATTAGTTTGCAAAGGCTATGCACAAGTGGAAGGAATTTATTTCGACGAAAAATTTGCACCAGTTGCCAGAATGGAAACCATCCGAATGTTTCTCGTCTATGCATGTTCAAGAAAAATTAAAGTCTACCAAATGGATGTTAAGTCAGCATTTCTGAATGGAGAATTAGAACAAGAAGTTTACATCGAACAAGCTGAAGGTTTTCTACTATCACAAAAAGAAGACTATGTTTGCAGGTTAAAGAAGGCTCTATATGGTCTCAAGAAGGCTCCCAGAGCATGGTATGCTAATCTTGATGGATATTTACGTCAACAAGGGTTCAAGAAAGGTAATATTGATAGCAATCTTTATGTACAAATAGATAAAGATAATTTAACAATCGTTGAGGTATATGTGGATGATATAATATTTGGTAGCAATGATGATCGACGAAGTAAGAACTTTTCTATAAAGATGCAAAGTGAGTTTGAGATGTCTTTACTTGGTGAGTTGACATACTTCTTAGGGCTTCAAATATCTCAGCAAGAGAAAGGAATATTTATATGTCAAGCCAAGTACATGCAAGGAAATGCTCAAGAAATTCAAAATGGAAGATTGCAAACCCGTCCTTACTCCAATGGTAACACGTTGCAAATTGAGCATAGACGACTCATCTAAGGATGTGGATCAGAAGTTGTACAGATCTATGATTGGTAGTCTTCTATATGTAACAGCCTCTCGGCCAGATGTTATGCAAGCAGTTGGACAAGTAGCAAGACTCCAAGCAGGACCAAAATAATCACATATTATTGTCGTCAAAAGAATTCTTCGACATCTAAAGGGCACAGAAGAATATGGCTTGTGGTATCCCAAGGGCGACAATCTCATTATTCAAGCCTTTACAAATGCAGAATGGGCAGGAAGTGTTGATGATCGTAAGAGTACTAGTGGAGCAGCATTCTGTCTAGTTGGTTGTCTCGTATCATGGTTGAGCAAAAAGAAAACTTCAATCTCGTTATCTACAGCGGAAGCAGAATACATTGCAGTAGCATCATGTTGTACTCAAGTCCTTTGGATGAAACAAAATTTGCAAGATCTTCAAGTACAATTCAGTGAGCTTATTCCCATATTCTGTGACAACATTAGTGCCATCAGCATCTCCAAGAATCCTGTCATGCATTCAAAAACAAAACACATTCTGATCAAATATCATTTTGTTAGAGAACAAGTCGCTGAAAAGAATATCAAACTTGAGTATGTTTGTACAAAAGAACACATTGCTGATATCTTCACTAAACCTTTACCTCGTGAAGCATTTGAATATCTTCGTCAAAAGCTTGGGATTCTCCCAAGTTCTCATTAGATTACAGGTCTACAGGACAGTTGTGTGTCAGGGGGAGAGAAGTGTGTACAAGTATGCAGGACGGTTGTGTGTCAGCGGGAGTGGAAGTGTGTACAGCTATGCAGGACGGTTGTGTGTCAGCGAGAGTGGAAGTGTGTACAGGTCCGTAGGATGGTTGTGTTTTAGGGGGAGTTACCCTTTGCCATTGATGTCAAATGGGGAGAGAATGTTGTAGGAAGAGGTGTCATGATCGCAGGTGGAGTACTTGTGTTGCCATCAATTCCAAAGGGGGAGATTGTTGATCAGCGGTTGTCATTGATGTCAAACCAAGCAGCACCAAGGGCTAACCCAATATTGCATGGGAATTTTGACCTACAAAATTAATATATTCTGGGTCAATAATGCTTTTGATGGTTTCTACTCGTCGAGATGTTTCCGTTGATATATGTCACGCCATGTAATTCTTCACGGTTTTATAGATATTCATGTTTGAAGTTTGTACCCCCAGTTAGTGGGCTAAAACCCCATGGGGTTGGGGCATGGGTCATTGAAAATTCATAATTAATATTTTTTAAGCCCCTAAAACCCCTCCCACGATCACTTGTTGAAGCCCCTCTCAACTTAAGCATTCATATAAATTGTGATCTTCATTTCCTCCTTATGTATGGGATTCGGCCTTCTGAAATAGGTCATCATGGTATTTTTGCCCTAACATTCTTTCTACGAAGGCTCACAAGCTGAAATTTTTATGAGGCAAAGCCTAAATCCTGAGGAAGCTACAGTAAAAATTTCAGATCAAGTTGCGTAATAGTTTTGGAGATATGATCTGTGGAAGTAAGGGTTTTTGCAGGCTCCTGAAATTCATCTCAAAGAAGCGACCTTGGGAAAATCTCATAACTCTCTCTCTAAGTATCGGATTGGAATTCTGTAAAAAGTGGCAGATAGTGCACAGTTTTTAGTTTTCTCTCTATCAATTTCAGAGGCAAATGAACAAACAGTGACACGTGGCACGTCGTACAAGTGCGATCTGCTGAAACAGTCCATAATTAGGGAAATGTGAGAAATTGGGTATAACTCTCTCTTGAAGAATCCAAATTGGGTCAGACCTATGGCATTGGAAAGAAGACTCAGAGGACTACTGCAAGATCGAAAATCAGATATTGAGGATCTGAAATAACAGAGATACACCAAATTCAATATCGTGCTCCTAGAAGGCAAGAAAAAGCTAGATCATGTGTTGTCAAGGGTTGCAAAGGACCAGAATTTCTACAGCATCAAAGCAAAGCAAGGTGCAACAGAGGATAGCATGACAAGAGCAGCAACCAAGGTGCATAACAGCAGCAAGAAGTTCATCATATGAAGTCTTCAAGTGGGCAGCACTACATACAATCATTGTAAAGGTATCATTGTACTTAGTCATTGTAAATACATTATTGTACAAATTGTACTAGTATCTATCTGCCAAGGGTTGAAAGGCAGTGTTGGGAGGTCTAGGATCATCATTAGGTGGTTTTTTTCCCGGAGTGGGTTTCCACCTTAAAAATTGTGTGCATTTGTGTTCCTCTTGTTTACTGTTATCATTGTACAAACATTGATAATAATTGAAGATTAACTAATGCTCTAATTGAAAGGAATACTGATTCACACCCCCCCCCCCTCAGTATTTCCAACAATAGGTTGGTCTTTTTTTGGGATACAGATCTAGATTTTGATGTAACAGACTGCTCTTTTGGGGGAATTGGATAATTTCGAGCTATGAATCTTAAGGAGGGTTATATTCTTATATATCTTGTAAATTAAATTTAATAAAGTTTGGCAATTAGAGGGAGAGACTATTGGACTGTGGGTACTTTCCTAAAAATTATTATGTAATTAATGCAAAATTTTCTTTCTTCTAATTTTTGAGATTCATCACGGTTTTTATGTTCATTATGTGTTCCCGTATAATCATTTCCATAATTATGTATTTTTGCTAGTATTTTCTGAGAGTAAGTGATAGGAATTCATCCATGTTAGAAGCTCCTTTCACACTGATGATTCTTGTTATGTGTTAATGGTTATCTTTACAGAATTCATCCAAGTTTGATGCTCTATTTTGTAACCTATCTTTGTGTTATTTCTTCTAAAGCTGCACTAGAGATTCATCCATTTATAGATGCATGTAGTTCAGTGGGCTTTCTTCTCCTTTCCATCTCTCATTTCATATTATTTATCCATCTGAACATAGCACTTAATTTTCCTCAAATATACAGAAAGAAACTAGCCTTGACTCCATTGCCCAATGGTACTTTCTCTCTTGCTCTTCTGACCTAGAAAACCTAAAACAAAACCCTAGAGCTACATAGGAACAGTTTGTAGCCATATTTTAGGAATTCCTGTGGTGTGTAAATTTGGTAATGTTATTTATTTATGTTAATATTTATCCATTTTATCATTATATTTTATTTCTAGTGATAATATCTCCATATTGTAAACAAAATTTGTCTCACATGCTCTGTTTTAAAAGAGATCCTCATGTATTTGTCCCATTCTTCTATCAAAATGAATTCACCTCTTGTGCTCACTTTGATTTTCTCCAATTTCATCCTATACCATTAAACAACAAAAACTGCAAAATACCTCTTATGCATACCTACCTTGCTCCTATTTTTGGTTGTGTTGTAAAACTCTGTTATCTTAAACCTAGTTGCAGTAGCTCCTTCCCTGATCCAGCACCATACTTTCAAACAAACAAACCCTTGTAATCATACCTAGCCTAAAATTCTAATCCATTTAGCCTTCTAGGTTGTGTTTTGAGGAGAGAGCCCTCTCCGACTTGGTAGGGATAGCTACCAAGTTAAAATTTTGGTCTGTGGTTACCTCTATCGGGATTCCTTCTTTAGCCTTGGGAATCTGGCGGAGTGATAACATTCTAGCGTCGTTGCTGGGGAGGCGAAAAGAAAAATATTTTGTGGGAAAGAACGACAAAGATCAGATCTGATTGTTGATGGTGAACAATGATTAGGCATATGAAGGTTGAAATCATCCACCTGGCGACTCCACACGGTCCAGGTTGATCAAAAGACTCCACTGGCAGAATAATCTAGAAAACAAGACATTCATGGCGCCTCCACTGATCACTGATCAGGTCACGTACTAAAAAAATATGATTGGGTATGTGGAAAACCCTCTATTTTGTGAATTTGTGAAATAATTCAGGGATCAGTTAGTGGATATTCAAATAGATGAGGTATTTTCAATGGCTATCCTTCATTGTCTGAGATATACGAAGATTTCTCCTGAAGGTAAAACTGGCTTCTTTGAACTAGTTTTTGAAGGGTTTGAGAATGATATTAAGCTTTTAAATGATCAGATAAAATCATATAATTTCCAAGATCCTAAAAAGTTCTTGCAAAACCTCCCTCCTCCCAAACAAGAAACAATAGTGTTGCATTTCGATGTTGAAATTGAGGATTGTTTTGACAATGAATCTGATGACCCATATCTGAAACTGTATGATGATATAGATGTTGAACCCTTAGTTAAACTGAGAGGGGGGGTGAATCAGTTTAACACATTCATGGACTTTTAAACTTTTTTCATGAAAACTTATTTACACCTTCATTTCATGTTCAACTTAATATGTGAGTAATCTTAGAATGTGAGCAGCAAGCATTAATACAATGTAACATCAGACTTAATAAGAGAGCGGCAAGTATTAAGCAGATGAAATAAACCAAGTCAATACATAAACACCATGCACATAGACACCAGATATAAGTGGAAACCCATAAAGGGAAAAAACCACATCTTATTATTGTTACGATGCAAAGGCAAGCTCCAACTCCCTCTCACCACTGATTTTCTGTAGGCACCAACCTACAGGAGGCTCCTACCTCAATTCTACAAGCTACAACTTGCAAGGAAGCTCCAGCTCCCATCAATTTTCTACAGGCACCAACCTACAGGAGGCTCCTACCTCAGTCAGCTACAACTGACATCTATCAAGCTACAACTTGATAGGGAATATCCAACTTCCTTACTCTTTCAAAAGAAAAATACTTGTTGATTTACCTTGGATATCAGCTCTGTTCTATACCTTCTCTTCTGCTGTCCATCAGTCCTCATATCTGCCCTGCATCATCTTAGCATCTTCTTGGATTCTCTATCAGCTCCTCCTTCTCCTCTACCTTACTGCTTCATTTCTGCATTCTCTTCCCTCACTTTCTAACCTATTTATGCATATCAAGGTGATATCATTTATAGAGATTTCCTTATGACTGTTTGTATTCCTCAGGGAATTTGAAATTGATAGCCATACCTCTTAGCCTTCTGCCTTCTCATTTCTTTTCCAGCTCACTCAGAAAAATATAACTGTATGTACTAATTTTAATATTACAGTGGGATTTTGTTTTCTTCCAGAGACTTTCCAATGCATCACAAACAATAAAAATCAATTACAACATTTACATTCACATTTTCAGTTACATAAAGACAATTTCACTCAACCCATTTTTTGGCCTTTGGCTTTGTTGGATTTGTCTTTTCTGCTGTTGTCAGGTAATTGTTCTGCCTTCCTCTGCTATTCATTGCAATTGTGTATCTGCGGTTGTCATATACCTATTCTGCATACTCTGTTCAATGTCTTCTGCATATTCTCCAGTTTTCTGTGCTTGTACACCTGTCAAATTCATTCCTGTGCATATTCCTGTTCACTGTGATTGTGTGTTTGTTGTATATATATATCTGCATTACAATATATATATATATATATATATATATATATATATATATATATATAATTGTTGATCTGACAATTTAAATAAACATATCTGGAGACCTTTTTCTTCCAAGATTATCTTATGGTTGTGAACCATGTCTAACAAATTATATATGTGGGAACTTTGTTCTTTGCCTTAATGGGATTATATCTTATTATAAAATCCATAATGTGCCTCCAACGTTCTCTACCTTTTATATTTTGATTATGAAATCATATATGTCGGGACCCACAATTTTGCGCTCTTTGTATCTGTCTGTGCGATGAATTAGACCATGATTATAAGGCCATTGAAATTCTCCACTTCTCAGTGGTCTTCGGCATATTAATAAATATATGTTCCCGGTATTAAATCTCAACCCGCAACTTCATATAATATATCAAATTATGATTTGACTATTACAATTGGACCATTGCAAAAATTTTAACTTTTCAATCTTCTTAAGCGGCGTTTCCTTTATAAAAACTATATGATGGCCAGTAAACCCACAGTCCCCTATCTGTTGTTTCAATTCGATGTATAGAAGAATGCATCCCCATATTTTAACTCCAATAGTACATATACCTCTCTCAATTCATACGAGAGTACACCTCCATCTTATTGTCTGAGTTGGCAATTTAAGTGAGTGCGGAGCTTCAATATCTCAATGTTTCCTCAAAGGTCATAAACCCCTCATTTCATATCATATACCCTTTTATCAACCCCAACACTAAGTCTTCAAACAATTTTCAAACAGAGGTTTCATTGTTATCCTATGGTTCAACCTAAAACAATAACACGCATACAATATGCTTTCATATTCGAACCCCAACGCTAACCTTTGAAAGGTTTGGGCCCCACAGCTTTATAAACCCTTTTTCTATTTGCTGATGCGATTAATCGCAACTGAATTCTTCCGATTGCAATTGGATCCTTTGTAATTGTCCCGATGCGATTGATTGCAATCGCATCCTTCTATGGGATGTTCCGATGTTCCGCCCTTTTTCTGATGCGATGGCATGCCTTTTAAGCCGGACCTCAAACACATATGAGTCACCGTTCATAAACACATCGGGTCCGCAATTTCTATCGGGACTTTATTAACATGTTCCATTGTTATGATCTTCTCTGATGAGATTCGTGAGGGTCCCACAAGGTTAATAAATTCTTCTGTCCATTTAATTTATTACCAGCCTAGATCCATCTAACTTTGGATCTATCATGCGCCGAGAGGGATCAAATCTCTCGAGGTGAAAACCTATTTTTTGAGTGCAAAACTTGAGGAAAGGTTTGCACCTCGAGAGATTTGATCCCTCTCGGCGCATGATAGATCCAGAGTTAGATGGATCTAGGCTAGTTCCAGTCGGAGGCATCAACGTCACATTTTTCAGATTATTAAAATTTTTGTATATTTTTGAGATGTAAGATGGATCTAGGCTGGTTTCAGTCGTGTGCTGCCAAAGAAAATCTATCAAAGATATGATTAATTTTATCAGTAATATGTAAATATATCAAATATTAATATAATCATTTTAAATATGCTAAATATTTCTGAGATTAACTTGTTCATTTTAATTTTAAATTTTCTTAGTTACCTCAGTTCGTTGAGATGATAATTATTGTTAATAACTATAATGATGAAAAATGATGAAATATTTTTTTTAAATGCAAAGTGACAATAATAGTGTTTAAAGATAGAAAATGTGAATAATAAGAACGTACTCATGTTACAATCAATCTCAAACTATTTTCTTCTACTATTATTATTTCCTCCCTTGTTAGTTTTGTTATCTTTTCATATCGAATATATGAAAAAGAAAATTAAATCGTAAACCATTTAAATCTTTAGCTCGATCTGTTGTAGTAAACATGATACCTTGTCTCTCTTGCTCTCCAATATTAATAGCTTAAATTACTATAACACAAAAATCAATCTACATTGTTAAAAACTTTTTGTGCTTACACAAAAATCAATGCATATTGTTAATCCAATCACTTTAATATTAATGTACCGTCATATATCCAATTACATCAAATCATAAATCAACATATACATTGAAATCAATGCATTTAATGCAATCAATCAAATAAGATTAGAAAATAACTTCTACATTGAAATCAATGCACCTAATGCAATCAATCAAATAAGATTAGAAACCAACATCTACACTGAAATCAATGCATTTACTCAAAGCAATCAAATAGGATTAGAAATCACCATCTACACTTAAATCAATACATTTAGCTCAAACAATCAAATAGTATTAGGAATAATCTACATTGAAATCAATGCATCTACTGCAAGCAATCAAATATAATTATAAATCGAAGTCTAAATTGAAATCAGCACATCCAGTGCAAGCAATCAAATAGTATTAGGAATCATCACCTACACTGAAATCAATGCATCTAGTGCAAGTAATCATATATCATTAGAAATAAATATCTACAATAAAATCGATGCATCTACTGCAAATAATCAAATAGGATTATAAATCACCATCTCCACTTAAATCAATCCATCTAGTGCAAGAAATATTCTTCCCTCTCTCCACCCTCCATCCATATCTATATCCCCATCCATCTCTTTTTTTTTTGTCTCTATCACACCCCCCTAAACACACATGCTCTCGCAATCCATATATATCATTCTCTTTGTCGATCACCCTCTCTCCCCATCTCTCTCTTCCCCTTCTCTCCCTCACCCCCACTAATATCTCTCTTTCCTCCTTTTGTCCTCTCTGTCTCTCTCTCCATCTTCCTTATCACTCACTCTCTCTCTCTCTAGGAACCAACATCTACACTGGAATCAATGCATTTACTCAAAGAAATCAAATAGGATTAGAAATCGCCATCTACACTGAAATCAATGCATTTAGTGCAAACAATCAAATAGGATTAGAAATCATCTACATTTAAATTAATTCATCTAGTGCAAGTAATCAAATATAATTATAAATCAACATCTAAATTGAAATCAACACATTCAGTGCAAGCAATCAAAGTGTATTAGAAATCACCACCTACACTGAAATCAATGCATCTAGTGCAAGTAATCAAATCTCATTAAAAATAAATATCTACACTAAAATCGATGCATCTAGTGCAAATAATCATATAGGATTAGAAATCACCATCTCCACTTATATCAATCCATCTAGTGCAAAAAATATTCCTCCCTCTCTCCACCCTCCATCCATATCTATATCCCCCTCCATCTATTATTTTTTTGTCTCTCTATCTCATCCCCCTAAACACACGTGCTCTCGTACTCCATATATATCAATCTCTTTTTCAATCACCCCCTCTCCCCCTCTCTCTCTTCTTCCCTCTCTTCACCTTCCATCTATATCTATATCTTCCCCTTCTCTCCCTCTCCCCCATTAATATCTATCTTTCCTCCTTTTGTCCTCTCTCCCTTTCTCTCCATCTTCCTTATCACTCTCTCTCTCTCTCTCTAGAAAACAACATCTACATTGAAATCAATGCATTTTCTCAAATAAATCAAATAGGATTAGAAATTTCCATCTACACTGAAATCAATGCATTTAGTGCAAACAATCAAATAGGATTAGAAATCATCTACATTGAAATCAATTCATCTAGTGCAAGTAATCAAATATAATTATAAATCAACATCTAAATTGAAATCAACAAATTCAGTGCAAGCAGTAAAATTGTATTAGAAATCACCACCTACACTGAAATCAATGCATCTAGTGCAAGTAACCAAATATCATTAGAAATAAATATCTACACTAAAATCGATGCATATAGTGCAAATAATCAAATAGGATTATAAATCACCATCTCCACTTATATCAATCCATCTAGTGTGAAAAATATTCTTCCCTCTCTCCACCCTCCATCCATATCTATATCCCCCTCCATCTCTTCTTTTTTGTCTCTCTATCTCACCCCCCTAAACACACACACACTCTCGCAATCCATATATATCAATCTCTTTGTCAATCCCCTCCTCTCCCCATCTCTCTCTTCTTCCCTCTCTTCACCTTCCATCTATATCTCTATCTTCCCCCTCTCTCCCTCTCTCTCCATCTTCCTTATCACTCACTCACTCTCTCTCTCTCCACCTTTCTCTCTCTATTTCTATCTTCTTACCTCTCTCCTCCTCCCCCTCCAAGTCCATCTCTCTTTCCCTCCCTCTCTCCACTCTCTCACATCCTCTCTCTTCCTTCCTCTCTTTCCATTTCTCTCCCATATCTCTCTCCCTCTCTCTCTCTCTTCACCCACCAACTATGTTACTATATCCCTACCTCTCTCCTTATATCTCCTTCTCCCCCCTTATCTCCATCTCTCCTTATTTGTCTCTTTATCTCAACCCCAAACATACACGCTCTCTCTCTGTCTCTCCCTCTCCTTCTCTCTCTCCACTTCTCACTCTCTATATTTCTTATTTCCTACATCTCTCCCCCTCCAACTCTATCTCTCTTATCGATCCCTCTCTCCTCCTCCTTCTCAAGTCCTCTCTCTCGTCCTTCCTCTCTCTCTCTCCCCTAAATCCCTCTCTCTCTCTCTCTCTCTCTCTCTCTCTTCAATACTCTCTCTTCCCCCATCACTCTCCTCCTCTCTCTCATCCTTCCTCTCTCTCCCTTTCTCTCCCACCTCTCTCTCTCTCTCTTCCCCCATATCTCTCTCTCTCTAATCGTCTCTCTTCCCCCATCCCTTTCTTTCTCTCTCTCTTTCCACCCCTCTCTCTCTCCAACTACATTACTATAACCCTCCCTCTCTCCTTCTCACTTCTTCTCTCCCCACTTATTTCCATACATCTTACTTTGTCTCTTTATCTCACCCCTAAACGTACACACTCACTCTCCATCTCTCCCTTATCACACACTCTCTCTATTTCTTCTTAGTTATGTAAACTAATGAACATAAATATTTGTAAATATAAAGCAGATTATGGATTAAATATGAAAAGAGGTTTTATTTACTTACCATACCTCTAGTTTATTTATATTTTTATGTATTTACCATACCCTTTTTCTTTACTATGGTATTTGGCCCATAGGCTTGTTATATAATTAGATTTTTATTTATAATCCTATTTGATATATTGTTATTTATTTACCTTACCTCTTTATGCCTCTTTTATATTTATTTATTTACCATACCTCTTTATATCTATTATTTATTTATTTATTTATTTATCATACTTGTTTATACCTCTTTTATATTTATTTATTTACCCATGGTATCAATATTAATTTGTCCCATGGTATTCGTCCCATAGGCTTCATCTAAATAAAACCTCTTTTTAAAGTATTTTTAAATATAAAAAGGTTTATGGAATAAATATAAAAAGAATTGTTATTTATTTACCATACATCTAGTTTATATTTTTATTTTTTTATTTACCATAGCTCTGGAGTAAGTATAAATTCATTTTACAAATATTTAATTAAAAGAAATATTAAAAGATTTTGGATTTTGATTGTTTGTGTTGAATTAACTCTTTTCCTTTGATTTAGGAAATGGTATTGACTTTAGTAAAGAGTAAAGATGTTTAAAATTTTACTTAATTTGAAAATTCAATGTGGTAGTTTTTTTTGTTAAAGGTAAATTTATGATCCATTCAAATTCACGTATATAATTTACTATCCATTCAAATTATATAAATAATACATAATTGTATTAGAAATTGATATATGTTCTAGCACAATGTGATTTTTATTTTTTTATTTTTTTTTATTTAAAACTTAAGTCGACATTTTGTATGAGGACGTGACCCACCTGACATCGGGGTCATATTGGGTTGTAGATGCGCCTCTCGGCGCAATAATGTATGTGGTTGCCAATGGTTTAAAAACCAACACTACTCGTCAAGCCCACAATGATTATATCACTTGCCTTTCCGTTAACACTCCTCATATGCAATTGTGCTCTGAATAGTTACAAGTCTTTACACTTATCGCTTTTTATTCAAAGGTTTGAATCATTCACATTTAAAATTCAATTCAAATCATATGAGCCCCTGATGTATTAAACTTCAGCCCTACACTCAAAATTTCAATACATACTCCAGATATCATTTGCGAAGGGTTTTACATTATATAACTCTTTAATGTATTAGCATAGTGTATATCGATTGTATTAAACCTTTGGTTTAATATCTCTTCCAACCCTCGCATACATATGTGTGTCAACTTGCATCAAACATATAATCCGCACATAAACCTTTATAATAAACAAATTATCACCGCGCTCACCATTGAATATCAAAACCATATATTAGATTAAAAAATTGGCCCCACGGAAACGAACCTTATATTAAGTTTCATAAATCACGCAATCACGATGGCCGTTGATTCCAAACACTGACTATCGGACGGCCCAGGGCGCTATCGCGTTATTTTTCCTTTCGAACATTAATGCGCCCAAGTCGCGCAATAAAAATGGTTTTACCAAACCGCCAAAGGCCACGCGTCACACAAAGACTTAGATCGCGTTCCAAATATAAAATCCACTTACCAAGTTTGGGGCCATGCGATACTGCTGGTATTGGAGCTCCGGTTTTACTGTTCATCCAAGGTTCCATTAACTCATGGTTCTGGTTTATTCATTTGTTTGTTAACTCTGTCTCTGCCTTTGAGTTCACATTCAACTTTAATACAACCATATATTAATGCGATCTCAAGCCATCCCTTGTTCCACTAGTTCAAATTACTATAACCCTTCTCTCTTCCGAACTTAAATCAGTTCCATTGGATTTGACAGTCCATTACACAGAATTCGACTCAACAAATGCACAGTAATACTGAACCAATTCCTCAATTTTAGAAAAGCCCAATATGGACTTCAAAAACTCAAAACTTCACTGCTCATGATTTCATAACAGAGCCTGTGATTTCCTTCAAGCGCCTTATTCAATCGATCACTGTAATATCAAATTTTACAGTGGACTCTATGTCATCTATCACTGCAGCTCATGCATTTGTTCAAACACAACATCAACAGCCCATAATTGACATTTATTTTTTTGTCCCACACAGAATTAATCAACCTATACACATACATTTCACAGAAGCTAAGCATTCCTCATGTACACAGTTCATACATCAAGCCCTAGTGAAATTTATTCTTCTATCACACCACACCACATAATTGCACACCACAGCATCACAGACCCATTTAAACTTCTTCTTCACCACTCTGCACCTTGAATAGCTCTCTGCTTCAGTTCACTTCTGCCTGCCTCTGCCACCTCTCTGCCGCTCTACTTCTCTCTTTGCCATCCCCTTTGCCATCAATGACAACATTTCCAACAATAGAAAGCGAATTTACAAAATAATTTGAAGATCAAGACATAGGTCATGAATTTTATGATCCTATTGCTTTCTATATGAAGGAGTACTTCCTTGTAGAGTCCCAATTAATTTCCAGTACCTGGCATGTTTTTCATGATCTCATGGCTCGTTGTTGTGGAGATCAAACTTACAATTAGTTTCTAATGCCCTTACAAGCTCTAGGTTTGATTTTTGTTAAAATAAGTGAAGGGGCCCATGTACTGGATCGGATTTTTGATTGGCTATATTGGATATTTTATATTTATTTAAATCAGGCATTCGGTGTTAGAATAGGTTATATGTACATAAATAAGCTTACTTGGTAAGCATATTTGCAGTCATATTTTCAGTTTAGTTTTCAGATTGTTTGAAGTCAGTTTGCAGCTATTTGTGACTCCATGCCCAATAAGAAGGCATTGATCTACGAGTTCCCAAAGATCTGCGGTTCTCGACACCTCCTAAAATGTGGAGCCGATGTTAGCACACGGATTTGTATCCCACCCACCCCACCTTATTTTTCTATGTTTTCACCTCAGCTCCACCATTATCACTAGCCTCACATTGTTTTTTTTCCATTCTCGCATTTATATTGTGTCAACCACATCATCGAAATACTTACCCTTATAATCACCATTTTTGTCCAATTATATATCATATTTTTATCCTTTACATGCTAATTTCACCAAAAAATTGTCTCTACAATGGAGGAAAACAATGTTTTGAACGTGCTGGGTTACTTTAGTATTATTGGTCTACTTCATGTACATTGCCTTCTTGGAGATTACTACAGTGGACTCAAGTGCTGGAAGCTGTGGTGAAATTGGTTGACCAAATGAGAAATACTATGAGGGATTTTTCACATATTTGGAATTATTAGCACTAATAAAAGAGAAAGAGACATGGTCGAAAGGTGCCTTAAAAATTTTGGCTTCGTCGAATGGATGGTTGGGTTATGGTTTATTTCTCCAAGTCAAGGTCTAATTTTTGAAGGGGAAGAGCCCATGAAGGATCCAAAATGGGTGCAGTACACATCAAATGGGATGGTGTGGAAAATTGTATATAAACCTCAACGTTTCACCTCCCATAGTGATCAGAACTAGATCGTGGACCAGAATGATAGCTCAAATTCAAAGTGTTAAAAAGTGTTTTGAACCTGAGTGACCGGATAGATCTTGTCTTCCTGATTCCGCTGCCATGAACAGTTCAAAAAACCGACATCATATGAAGAAGTTATTACAGTATGAAAAACTGCAAAAATTGGACTTTGACCAAGTTTGACTTGGAAATTTTGGGAAATTAAAAAAGAATATTCCAGGGAATATTCCTATAATATTCCTATAATATTCCATTTGATCTAATCGGAAATTGACACTTTCCGCGGTCTTATTGCATGAAGAGTTGACTTTTTAACTTTTGACCAATGAGAATTTGCCACGTGGTAGGCCCGGAGGCCGTCACGTGGCCCAGGAAAGGTTAAGAAAAATTTTGTTGGGGATCCCCGGGGGTCGACCCCGAGACCTGCTGCCCGCACATAGATCGGTTTACCGACTCGCCTTTCGTTTGGTTCTTAACATACAATAGTGTCGGGTTTTAAATAAAGTGTTATGGTTATCAGATTGGGGGTTTGGGAGGCCAGCCCCCCCCCCCCCCCCCACACACCATGCACCCAAGTGTCGGAACCTTGGGTTTAAGCCCTAATGCTAACCACTAGCGGAATACGTTCACATGCCAGCAATTTGGTGTTAAGGCGCAGTTTATGTCAATGGGTTGCGTTAACTGCACACAATAACCGCGGGGTTTGCGGCCATGTGGCCACCCCAAACTGTCACATTTATTATTAACGGCCAGGCATGGTGGAAAATTTGGCGCACCACCAAATTTCAGAAAATGTGCCATTTTAACTTCAGTTTAGTCCAGTTCCTCCACATTTAGTGGAGCTGATGTAGGGGACACTGGGCAAAATCTTGTTTTGGCTCTATCTTGAGCTAGATTCGCCCAATTTTGGAGTGCCAATAGTCAATTTCGACTATATCCAACATTCCAGACTCAATGGAGTAGGTTTTGGAGCCATCAAAGAGATTCTAAGCAGGTTTTCACATCAGTGAAGTTCAAGGGGCCACCAGGGCCACTAGGGAGCAGCAACAATTTAAGGCTTAGCAAGGGGAGCTAGAGGCCTTATTCAGAAATCCAGTAGTCAATTTTGGATATTTCATATGTTTTGAAACTAAATATATGGTTTAAAAAGCCTGTAGAGGACTTTAGAAATCCGAGAAGATTCAGTAAAGTTCCAGGGGCCACCAATGTCGGATTTTGCCAGCAGCAGCTCAGGGCCTAGCCAGGGCAGCTAGAGCCCTTATGCAGCGAACCAATAGCCATTTCCTAACTGTAAATAGCATTATGAATCCATTGAAGAAGGTTTGATAATATTTTGATGACTTCTATAGGTCAAGAACCCATCAGAGAAGTTTTCAGTGACCCTAGTGCCAAGGAGTGCCGACAGGTATTGTAGGCGAATCTGGAGCAGCCGGAGGCCATTTTTAGTGAAAAAATAGTCTATACTGACTAATTTTAGTATTATGAATCCATTTAAGGTATTTTCATATCCATTTGAAGACTTCTGGAGCTCAATAAGCTGAAGGGAAGTTTTGGGCAGCCCTGGGCAAACCGTGGAGAAAGGCCTAGTTTGGGGATGCAGTGCTCGTTTTGAGCAAACGATCAGTAGATATTTGGTGTCTGATGTGTGTTGGAGACAGTAGGTGTGGTTTCAGGGACAGAAAAATAATTCTGAAGGAGTTAGTGCCATAGTTTAGCTTAGTGTAGCTCAAAGCACCGATAGAAGGAATCAAGTCTAAGGGAGCCTAAAGCTGTTTACAGAGTGATGAAAACCATGAAAGACATATAGATGGTATTCTAAGCCCTTTGGATCAGTTTAGTATCCATTGGAGTTAAGTGTGGAACTTGTAAAAGAAACTTTACCATAATCCAAAAGAGAAAAGTCAAGATGACAAAGCTCAAGGAGATGTAGTCCACGATATTCGGGTGAACTCCTAGATTAATTTTGCTGTTATGTGTGGATGTTTTATTGCTGCATTATATTGTTGTTACACATGTTTAATTTCAGTAAGAAAAAATTGACTTAATACACTTAAACAATTAAAAATCATACACCTATTTCAAGTAATAATTCCGCAAAAAGTCAAGTACAAGCTATATATTTTATTTGTTTAACTGAGTGGGAGGTTCTTGAAAAGCATAACAAGTTATCCAACCCATTTTCAGATCAAATAGTGCATGTGGGATAAACCCACTTTCAAACTTAAAAATAAATAAATCCAATTTTCCCTATGTGACCAGTTGACTTCCGAAGCAGTTCCTAAGCAAATGGTGGCGAAATTTTCGAAAATGAAAGAGGTTTTTTCTCTACATAGGCTAAAAAACAATAACCTCTTTCATTTTTGGCATATATGATATATTTTGGGAGAATAAAGATTATATTTGAGCCATATTATTCACATCTATTATTTTCCTCTTTGACACATGTTTTTGGAATACAGATCTCGGGAAAATAGAAACAACTATTAGGAAACTGAAAGAGGTTTTTCTCAGTTTTAGCATATCTGCTACAGATTGGGAGAATATACATCATCATTGAGCCCTATTTTTCGGACTCAGAATTTTCCTATTTGACACATGTTTTCGGAATGCAGATCTCGGGGAAATGGAAACAAAACTCAAGGAACTGAGAGAGGTTTTTTCTCATAACAAACTAATATAAAAAAACCTCTTCCATAAATTACACATCTATCATGAGTTGGAAGTTTCGAATTCATAATTGCAGTGTTATTTCTATAGTAAGTTGGTCTTTTTTTTGGGATACATTTCTAGATTTTGATGTAACAAACTGCTCTTTTGGGGGGATTGGATAATTTTGACCTTTGAATCTTAAGGAGGGTTCTATTCCTATATATCTTGTAAATTAAATGTAATATAGGTTGGAAATCAGAGGGATACATTGTTGGATAGTGGGTACTTTCCTTAAAATTATTATGTAATTAATGCATAAATTTATTTCTAAGTTTTGAGATTCATCACGGTGTTTATGTTCAGTATGTGTTCATGTATAATCATTTCCATGATTATGTTTTTCCGCTAGTATTTTCTGAGAGTAAGTGATAGGAATTCATCCATGTTAGATGTTCCTTTCACACTGATGATTCTTGTTATGTGTTAATGGTTATCTTTATAGAATTCATCCATGTTTGATGCTCTGTTTTGTAATGTATCTTTGTGTTATTTCTTCTAAAGTTGCACTGGAGATTCATCCATTGATAGATGCATGTAGTGTAGTGGGCTTTCTTCTCCTTCCATGATCTGAAATGATTGTATTATTTTTTTTGTGCTAAGGGTCTTTCAGTTTTAAAAACATGTGCATAATTGGTTCATTAGTTTGCATGAGGATTAAGGATTTTTTCCATGATTTATAGATGATATTTAGTTAAATAGAAGCATAAAATAAGCATAAATAACATTCAACAGCAATGTAAAATAGAGAAATAAGTCACCACATGAAATTTACATAGCAGGAATGATAAAGCAGTTCACCCCTCCTGGGCTACATCTGCTGGTCCAGCTCCCAATGGCTTGTCCATCTTTCATTATGCTCAAAATTTTGCTATTACATGTAGTTATAGTGCTCTAATGGATTTTTCCTCTGCACCAATGGCTTCAAAATGCTCCAATTAGTCAAAAATGACTCTTCCTTCACTCATAATGGTCGAAAATTGAGCCTCCTACACTTTTTCCCAATATCTCCTAAGAAAACTCCACTAAATGTGGAGAACTCCAGTTAACTGGAGCTAAATCGGGGTTGACCGCCAAATTTGGTGCGCCCCTATCTGCTCTGCCGAATTAGCTGCTTATTAAATGTTACGGTTGGGCAGTGGCTACATGCGCACCTCCAAACCATTAGAGGATAGACGGTAAACTGTGTGTGGGTTCAGAGGGAGGTCAGGGGGTTGATCGTTGCGACCTCACATAAAATTTTACAATGAAGTTTCAGGGCCAAGTGGCGGACTTAGAGCTGGCCACGTGGCACCCTCTCATTGGTTCCTCCAACCTGTACCTCTAACATAAAAGTGACACTTGTCAACCCGAGACTGGTCCGGTGGAAGGAATATTTCGAGGAATATTCTATTTTTTTCCGACTGTGCATCCCCGTCAAACCTGGTCAAACTGTCGTAATTTTGCATGTTTGTCATTTCGAGCAGAACGCAATATCTTCCTCATCCGATATCGGTTTTTCGAACCGTTCACGGCGCTGAAATTAGAAATATGAGATCTACGCAACCATCCTGGTTTCAACCCAATCCTATAACATTGAATTTTGAGAAAATTTTATGAACTCTTGATCATTCCTCTCCATTGGGAAGCTTTTGGACCCCAAAAGACTTGATTACCTATTCAGTATATGAGGGTACAACACCCTCACCTTTCCAACCTCCATCCATTTTTCCTTGCTTGGTTTAGTGCCTTTAAGCCCAACTCGAAGGTAGTCAACACTTCCCCTCTTTGATGCTCTTGTCCTTCTATCAAGAATTGTATCTTTTTTTAGCTCCAGAAATTCTAGCGAGAAATATTCAATAGAAGGTAGTTGAACATCACTTCCTTGATCATCGATCAAAGGAGGCTCATACAAGCGTAAGTTTTCAACATTAACAACTGAATACATTTTCATGTAAGAAGGCAAATCAAGTTGGAATGCATTATTACCAACTTTTTTTATGATCTTGAAAGGACCATAGCGAATGGGTTTGAGATTTTTACCTTCCCCTTGCATCCTTTCTTTGCTAATGTGTAACCATACCTCATCTCCCGCTTGAAACTTGTGATAAACAGGGTGTTTGTCATGCCTCTCTTTGTATTTAATTTGAATTTTATCAAGTTGTTCTTGAACTTGTTGGTGTATCACATGAATTTGCTCAATGAAATTTTGAGCCTTATCAATATCACTATGGCCAACAATTGCAACATCCTTCCCAAACATGAATTCTAATGGCAATTTTGGAAAATACCCAAAGCATGCTTCAAAAGGTGAGGTTTGTGTTGAAGAGTGTTTTTCCCCATTGTAAGCGTATTGAATATAATGCAGTTGTTCATCCCACAACTTAGGATGTTTGTTGCAATATCCTCTCAATAGATGCACATTTATTCTGTTCACCACTTCGGTTTGTCCATTTGTTTGTGGATGAAAAGTGGTACTCTTTTTCAATTTTGTGTCCATCATTCTCCATAGATTTAACCAAAAATTCCCAATGAACCTGGAATCCCTGTCGCTAACAATAGAAGTGGGAAATCCAAAATGAACCCAAAAATTTCGAAAATAAAGTTCATTACTTTGTTCAGCAATAATGGTTTTCGTACATGGCATAAGTATACAACTAAATCTATCCACAACTACAAAAATATAGTCATGTTGCTTTCTTGACATAGGTAGACCTCCAAAAAAGTCCATGTAGACCCTCTCCCATGACCTTGATGGTGCCAGTAGTGGCGTGTACAATCCAAGCTTCCTATTATTAGGCTTACTTGTTGCACACATAGAACAACCTCTTATAAAAAGTGACACACTATCTATCATGTGAGGCCAATAACAATACCTTTGTAGATGAAGCCATTGTTGTGCTTACCCCAAAGTGTCCAGCAATAAGAGAAGAATGAGCTTCTCTCATGACACTTAGCCTCTCTCCTTCTAGAATACATAGCTTTCCCAAATGAAATAGCAAATTTTTATGCAGGTGATCATCTTTTTCTTCAACTTGATTCCTTTCACTCAAACTAGCATACACATCTTGTAAATCAATGTCATGTGCATATTGTTCTATGTAACTCTCATGTACAACAGAATCATTTTTGAGTAAAGTAGAAGCACTAATGACTGGTCTCGAAATCATATCTGTAACTTTATTTAATATAACTTTTTTGTATCTTATAGCCAAGTGACATTGTTGAAGAAATCCCATCCACCTGAAATGTCTTGATTGCTACAATTTTGTTTGCGACTACAAGTACTGTAATGGTTGGTGATTGGTGTGTAGAATAATCTCTTTACCTATCAAATAGTGTTTCACTTCTTGTCACTTTGTACCAACACATATAGTTCTTTGTCATATGTAGGATAATTAGTCACAGCACCATTAAAAGTTTCTAAATGAAAGGCGATAGGCTTACCATGCTGCAAAAGAACTGTGCCCATGGCATAGTCACTAGCATCGGTTTGTATCTCAAATGGTTGTCTCAAATTTGGTAATGCAAGGACTGGAGCTGAATTGATCTTATCTTTTAAAGCTTCTAAAGCTTCTTGTTTTTTGCCTCCCCATTGGAAGCCTTTCTTCACACTTGTCACTGCATGCATAGGAGCTGTGATGGAAGAAAAGTTAGCAATAAATTTCCTCCAATACTGAGCTGCACCTAGGAAACTTCTTGCCTTGGTAGCTTTTTTGGGTGTGGACCAATTCACAATGGCCTCCACTTTAGAAGGATCAATCCTTAATTCTCCTCCTCCTACAATGTGTCCCAAATAGACCAAAGAAGTATTTCAAAACTCACATTTTGACATCTTAAGAAACAATTTCTCTTTCTTTAAAATATCAAGCACTCTATTTACATCCAAGACATTATCTTCTCTTGTTTTTCTGAAAATTAAAATGTCATCTAAGTACATAATAACAAATTCATCAAGGAATGGTCACAAAACATTATCCATAACTCGCATAAAAGGTGTCAATGCATTACATAAACCAAAAGGCATTACTAGCCACTCAAACAGTCCTTGTTTTGTTTTGAATGCAGTTTTCCATATATCACTTTCTACAATTCTTACTTGATGATATCCACTTCGTAAATCTAACTTAGTGAAAAAATTTGCTTCTTTCAGCTGATCAAGCAAATCATCTATTCCTGGGAGAGGGTAATTATTTTTTACCGTAACTTTGTTCAAAGCTCGAAAATCTACACACATGCACCAAGTCCCATGTTTCTTTGGTATCAATACTATGGGTGAACCGCATGGCGAGGTGCTTGGCCTTATGATACCTTTATCCATCATCTCTTTGATTTTCCTCTTTATTTCAGCATTCTCCATTATTGACATGCGATACATACCGATTTTTGGAAGAGGACAATCCTGCTGCAACTGAATCTCATCTTGAATTTCCCTTTTTGGAGGCAATCCTGTTGGCTTCTGAAACATCTCATGATGCCCCTTAACCACATCATATAAATCTGATTTCAACTTAGGATCACATCCCTCAAGAGGCTCATGATTAATATCATCTTTTGGCTTAATCATAAGGAGAAAAAAAATCCTACTTGAATTTACCAACCTCTTTACCTGTCCAGCATTTACCAAAGAAATGTTTGGCTTCTTGCAGTGTACTCTAACTATGAACTCCTTGCCATGTTTGAATAAATGATGCTTGTTCTAATGGTGATAGAAGATCACTTTTCTATCATACAAGTAAGGACTCCCTAATACAATACCAGTTATGTCAAGCGAAACCACATCTAATTCAACTTTGTCAACAAAGATTGTAATGATTGCAAACCTCAATATACATTTCCTTGTAACCTGCATATTTGAATCCTTACAAATCAAACCCAATGGATATGGTTTTATATGTGGCATGGTCTCAAGGTTAAGTTTTTTGACCAAATCTTCAGAGATTAAGTTTGCTTGTGACCCACTGTCAAATAGTGTTTCAACCTTTGTATGCTTGGATATGACCCTCACATGAAACAGTTCTATTCTTTCTTCTTCATTTGGAGTGTTTATGTGATAGTTTGATGTACTGGTATTGGGTTTAGTTTCAATTTATTTTCTATTCATGTTCTTCAATCCCATGGCTATGATTTTAGTCTCATCACCTGAATCAGACCCTAAATCATGTTGAGTTGTAGCAGCAGTTTTTTTATTCCCTTTGTTATTGGGTTTCTTTGGCCTCAATTCCGGATGTAATTTCCAACAATGAGTTTCATCATGGCCTTCTTTTGAACAATGTTTACAAGTCACTTTTTCTTCCTCTTTCTTAATAGATGCATTCTTTTTGTTTTTACCTTTTGGGGTATTTTCCTTGGCTTTACCCTTAAAAGGTTTCTTCCTACCCTCTTCAAAAATGTTCTTCCCTCTAGCTTCTAGATGTGTGGCCTAAACACAAACTTCATCTAGAGTGGTGGGGTTAAACATGAGAATAGTATGTTTTAGGTAGCTATGTAAGCCTCCTATGTACTTTAGCAAAGTGTCTTGGATCTGCAAATCCACCCCTAATAAAAGAGCTCTTCTCCTAAATTTCTGGGTGTATTCTTGCACATTTTGTCCCTTTAACTGCCTAAAGTTCTGCCAGTTCATGATGGCTTTCTGAATATGATCTAATGGATAAAAATGTTGTTTAATAGCAGCAATAAAATCTAACCATGATAGAATAATCTCACAGTGTTTCTTTATTTACTCCTATGTCTTGGCTTCCCACCAAACAAGTGTTGCATATTCCATTCTCAAAGAAGCTAATTGAATTTTTGTATCATCATCTTGAAGGTTCTGTATTCTTAAATAGACCTCTAATTGTCGAATCCAATTATCTAGTTTGTCTGCATTTACTTCACCATTAAACATTGGCAATTCGAACTTAACATCAAGTTTTAATAAAAGAGATTTACTAGTGCTCTTGGACTTGTGTAGTTGATGTACTGAAGAAGAAGTAGAAGATCATGATGATGATGAGGGTGAAGATGGTGGCTCTCCATTGCCTCCATTTCCCTTCTTTGATTTGTCTTCATCATGTTGACCTTCTGAATATCCTTGCCCTTCCTTTTTGAGTTTAGATCCTTCTCCTTGCAGTCTCTCATTCCTTTCTTGATAAAGAATTCTAACCATCTCAGTCATGTGAAGAAATGATTTCCTGAACACTCTTTATTCTTCCGTAGGGTCAACTTATTCATGAATTTCCCCTTCCTCATGAGGCATGCTTAATGGAACTTCTGCTTCTTTAGGAGGTGAACTAGGTGGTGGAGATTGTGGCAATCTTGCTCTCCTTTTCTTTGGCTCCTTTTGAGACCCTCCTACTTCCAACAGTTTTCCTTCTCCTCTTTTGAGCTTGAGCCTTGTAAGCATCTAAAACTTGCAAACATTTAAACAATTCTTTGCACTAAACAAGACCAGAGAAAAAACTCTAGCTCTGATACCATCTGGTCTGAAATGACTGTATTAGTTTTTTTGTACTAAGGATCTTTCAGTTTTAAAAACATGTGCATAATTGGTTCATTAGTTTGCATAAGGATTAAGGACTTTTTCTATGATTTATAGATGATCTTTAGTGAAATAGAAGCATAAAATAAGCATAAATAACATTGAATAGCAATGTAAATGTTAGGATATTCTGACACATAGGAAATAGTTAAGAATAACTTAGTCTAATGTAGAGTTAGGTAAAGTGTGTTTCTTTACCATGTACATTTGTAACTTATAATCTGGCGGTCATGATTTGTAGTGATCTGACGGTTATCTCTGACCTCGGTATTAATGGCACTTGATCCGTGGCTTAACACACGATTGGTCCATGATCTCTATTTAAAGAGCATGGAGGGTCATCTGTCCGGTAACCGTTTATGAGAGAAACATATGTAACTTTTCTTTTATATTAATAAATTCGCTGAAGTGGTCGCGTTGGCTCAGGGCGTGGACTGTTTCCCTCTTTGAGGGTTTTAACCACGTGATTATACTAGTGTATTGATTTGTGATCTGTTTTTGAGTGGTGACCTTTGGTTCTTGATCTACGGAACTTACCCTGTAAATTCCTACATGGTATCAGAGCTATTTTGAGGGCTGCATCCGTTGTTGATCAAAATCCGAAGCCAGTTTGACTACATGCGAATGCTGTTTTGTAGATCTACTATTTCTGAAAATTTTTGGGCTTGGAGAACTGCTTGGTTGTGTCTGGAGCATCTATTACAGTGAGGAATGGCCTTCGTTTCATGCGAAAAGGTTTCCGGCTGCCCAAGTTATGTAGTCTAGCTCTGGAGGTATAAAGCATCTATTTTGCAGTTATACTAGTTAATAGTTCTGCTTATTTCGGTTTTTTTTTCTGTATTAAGGTTTTATTTATTTGCCGGATCTATACCCTCTTCTCTATGTATGCTCTTTGTTGTGCGCTCCGTGCGATCTCGGCAAATCAGAAACAGGAAAAAGGGATTTTTTTTGCTATGTATGCTCTTTCCCCGCGTCTTTTTACGATCTCGAGAAATCAAAAATAGTGAAAAAAGTGATAGTTTCTGGTAAGGCTAACCGAGAATCTAATATTCTGTTGTAAGGCTTTGCATTTCGTTTTTTTTGCTCGTTTTTTGTGCAGGAAAAGGCATGCACTCCACTAATAATAATAATAATCCCCCCTTCCTCCTTCCTCCTTTCTAAAATAACATAATCCTTTTACTATCTCACTTGGTGAGGGGTTAGTTTATGAGAATAGAGGTCTTGGGTTCAAGTCTCCTTCTCAAGCTTCTTTCCTAAAAAGTTTTTGTTCAAAGGGGTGGAATTTTTTTTTAAAGAGCCGCACTTCATCATGTTCCTGTAACTATTTGGCATCTACAACTCAGTTTTTTCAAAAGGAATAACTTCTTCATCCAGAAGCTGTTTTTTTTTTAAACGGCCTAATTTTTCAAGATCTTTCCATTGGAGCAGTTACTTTCAGCTTTTCTCGGCTTCATTTTTTTTTTTTAAATGGAAAGTGCATGCCCGGTTATTCTTAACAGCACCAATTATTTCCAATGGCTACCTCAAATGGTAGATATACTTAGAAGTAAAGGGCTTTATAGAATAGCCACAGGGCTAGAAACTAAACCTTTTGATGATGATAAAGTTGCTAAATGGGAAAATAAACAAGATCAAGCATGAGGGTTGATAGGAATGTCCATTGCTCAAGATCTTCGATTTCATATCCTTGACATTGACAAGCCTCATGAAGCCCTGGACAAGCTAAATACTGTCTTTGGAATTCAAAATCAAATCAGGGCCCATCAGCTTGAAAATGAGTTGCTTACTTTTGACCCCAATAATTCCTCCTCTATTGAAGATTTTTTGTCCAAATTCAAGACCCTTAGAGTTCTTTTAGAAGGTTGTAAGGTCAAAAAGGAAGATAGTAGCCTCATCTATTACATTCTTACTAAGCTTTGCCCTGCATACTCTGTATTTGTTTCCGCCTTCCATTCCACTAAAGAAGCCATCATTTATTCAGGAACCACCTACAAGAATCCCTCTTTTGATGCCTTTTGTGATTCTTTGATAAGAGAACAAAAAAAAAATTTACACCTTGGTCTTATCACTGCTGGAAACGCTTCTAAGAAAGCCTTAGCAGCCCAACAACAACCATATCAAAAGAATCCCAAGAAGCAGTATCCTAAAAAATATGGTCCTAAACCAAACAAGGCCCCTAAGCAATTTCAACCACAAACTGAAAAATCAAATCACCAAAATAATAAGGCAAATAAAAACAAAGGGAAGAAGATAGACAGACATTGCAACTTTTGCAATCAGGATGGCCACATAGAGTCCAAATGTTTTAAGAAGATGGAAGCCTTAGAAGCAGCAATGAAGAAGCACAACATTAATTTGGAGCACTCTTCACCTTCATATTCAGGCATGGTACTTTCTTCTTGTGGTTGTCAAGCATCAAGATCTGGTTATGCATTAAATGTATCTTCTTCTTCTCCTTCTCATGAGTGGCTCATTGATTCTAGAGCTTCTTACCACATGGCTAAAAATAAATCCATGTTTCTTCTTTAAATGATTGTAACACCAAACATATTTATGTTGGTGATGATAGATCTCTTAATGTTGTAGGATCTGGAAGCATTCATCTAGATAATGGTCAGTTTAATGATGTACTATGTGTTCCTACCTTGTTATGCAACCTTCTATCTATTTATCTGATAACTCATTCAGGTGAAGGGAAAATAGTAGAATTCTCACCTCATGATGTTGTAATCAAGGACCTCAAAGATCCTAAACATATTTTAGCTACTGGCATTGATGATGATTCCACAAGGTTGTATAAGTTTGACAACTTTGGGTCACCATCTCTTCCCTCTGTTTTTCTTGCTCATAATGATGATGTGAGCAAACTTTGGCATGAGCGATTTGGTAACTTAAACTATCACTCTCTTCAAACTCTATGTAAGGAAAATATGGTGATGGGCCTTTCTATGGTATCTTTCCAGGATGGTGTTTGCTCCGGATGTGTACTCGGAAAACATCATCGGGATAGTTTTGACAAACGCGCCTCTTGGCACGCTTCAGCCCTGTTAGCACCCAATCTGAACCTCAGGCTGAAAAAGGCAAATCAGGGTAACAACTAAACCACGCTTAGCCTTGTAGCTAGCCCTACAAGGACAAGAGAGGGCTCTCTCCGTAGAATAGATATCCGATAACACAATAATGAAGTGATTTTAGGCTAGGTATATAAATGTGAAAGAGGTTTTGATAAATGACTTGATTTTCAGGGATGTATGGGAAAAAGGACAGTATGAACCGAGGAATTAAATCAAGGACACAGAGTATTTCATGGGGCAAGATAGGCAGGAGATTTAGCAATCAATTTGAAATAATATGGAGTGGAAATACTGTTGAGAAGTTGAAAAGGGCATAATAAATGAATCCTTTTCAAACAGAAGAAAACACACAGAGTATGAATGATTCTCCAAGGCAGAGCATATAAAATGGATTCTACCTTTCTAACTTGAAAACATTCAACTGGAAATGTTTATGAATGAATGGCGAAACATAACAATGTACATATGAAACACAAAGGAGAGACATATGCTAAAACTCATACCATATGGATCCCACAAATCAAAGCTGCATCACTTTATTAATTCCCTGCCAAACTATACAATGGAGCGCAGAGCTCACTGCCACACTATTCCCCTACTTCTGAGTTTTCAGACCTAAGACCCTCAGACCTTTACAAATATTTAGCATTTACAATAAATAGATAGATTTTGTAGGAATATAGATATTTAGCCTGGGGTCAATCGCAATCGCAACATCAGAGGGGAGCGGAAGGGAACACATATGGGGAACTCTGATTGCGATGGCTTGATCAGCTATGGACTGTCTGATCGACGGGGAAAATCAACGGTGGAGAGATCAATCGGGGGTTGTTGCGATCGGAGGAGCGGATCGGGAGTCGGAAGGGAGACTTGCGATCAATCGCATCGGAGTCTTTTCCGATTGGGGTGATCGGAAGGAAAGATGTGATCGGGAGATTGGAAGGAGGGACTGCGATTGATTGGATCGGAGTTTTTTGAGATTGGCGGATCGGAGGATGTTGCGATGGGCCAATCGGAACATTCAAATAAACATTGCGATGCGAAAAGTTTTGCGATTTTGATGGGAAGCGGGGGGTTTTATAATATAAAACTTTATTATAAAGTTTTATTACAAAGCGTGGTGGGGAAGTGGTTGGTAACGGCGGGGGAGTATGTATATATATATATATATATATATATATATATATATATATATATATATATATATATATATATATATATATATATATATATATATATATATATATGAACCTTTGAAATATTTAACATAAGGTTTTCAACAGGAATTGAGGGGAAGTGGTTTTAATCGCATTCGTATTTAAAGATTTATAATGTGATTTTATAATCGGAAAGGGGGAAAAAGGGATTTATTAAAGAAATATAAAACTTTAATAAAACAAAGTTTTAAGGAGAAATGGGAAATAGGGGGTATATGAGGGTATAAGGACTTTTACTTCACTTAAGCATAAATTTCAATCCAGAAGTCAGTTTCGAGAGTGTAGTATACCATTAGGAAGCTCTTTCTGGGCTCTTTCTGCTGGATCTGCTTGGAAAATAATTTGACGCTGAACATGCTGTGAGAAACTTCTCTGAAAGGCAGAGTGATGATCTTGTCGGGGAGGACAGCTTCTGAATTGTGACTGAAAGGCAAAGTATTATGTTTCACCTCAAAACATGGTTTTGAGGTGAAACTTGCATCAAACTAAATAAATGATATCTCTGATCTCCCTGGTGTTGTGACTTTGAGTTTATTTGGCTTCCTCATGACCTTGCTGATATTATTGACATTTGAATCATTAACTTGACCATGGTGAGACCCTGGACTAATGAGACCCGTCCTATGACCTACTGACATGTTTTGAGAGTGAAAGTGACTCATGACTGAAGACCATAGAGGGGAGAATCAGCAAGTACCTCATGAGGGAAAACTGATGAAACAAATTACTACCATCAATGAATCCATGACCTAGTGGAATGGTGAAATTTATTCGGTATGAGACACCTAATATGCAAATGCAAAAGATCAGTTTTGATTACTGATGGCAGTATGACTAGACTGACACTAACATTGGCTCCAATAAGGATGGTAGCT
Organism: Pinus albicaulis; assembly: GCA_034641835.2. Classification (NCBI taxonomy): domain Eukaryota; kingdom Viridiplantae; phylum Streptophyta; class Pinopsida; order Pinales; family Pinaceae; genus Pinus; species Pinus albicaulis. The sequence goes on along the minus strand of CM076581.1, from coordinate 1,406,042,129 downwards.
CCTTGGAGGTGCCAAGAACACCGTAGACCAAGTAGCCTTATCCATTGGGAATGGAGTCAAAAAATGCTGAGAATTGACACAATGCAGACTGACACTGACTTCAAGACTAAGACTGAAAACTGAAATAAACCCACACCATACACATATCATCCAAGCTTTATAGCCTTCACCTTGGGCCCCAAACCTCAAAGATTGTGTACTCTGAACTCTGATAAAAATAACATGGTATATACAATGATGATGACATAAATTCTAATACTTTGTCTTCAACAATGGTAGTGCTTTAAAAGCCTACCATTTACTGCTCCTCCAGGGCAATCTTAGCCATCCATTTGTGAGAGAAAGAAGGCATTATGTCCTCTGTATGCTGAAATCTTGTATGGTCCGTTCCACATATTGTCGAACTTACCATGCTTCCCTTTGTCTTCATTTCTGGCATCCCATTTCAACACTATATCATCTAGTTGAAACTTTTCTACTTTTGTCTTCCTGTCATAGATCTTTTTAATCTTCTCCTGCAACTGAATAGCGTTCTGTGACACTTCCTCTCTTGTTTGTTGAAGGTGGATCATTTGATTGATCCTTCTCTGATTTTCATTGTCCTTGCTACCAAATTCTTGCAATAATCTCATAACTGGGACTATAAGGGATGTAGGAAAGACAGCATCAGTACCATAAACCAGCTCGAATGGTGACATACCTATTGATCATTTACTGCTAACTCTGTCTGCCCACAGTGCGTTGATGAGATTTCGGTGCCAATTTCTTTTGTTTGCCTCCAACATTTTCTTAATTATATTCACCAGTGATTTGTTAGATGACTCATCCAGGCCATTTCTTTGTGGATAATAAGTTGTTGAATGGCCCAGCGCGATGTTGTATTTGTCACAAAAAATCGATCATCTTCTTGGATCGGAACGTTGCTGCGTTATCTATTACAATTTTGCATGGGAAGCCAAAAAGAGACAAAATATTCGATTCCAAGAATTGAATGATTATGGTGTCTGTTGCTTGCCTGGATGGGATGGCCTCGATCCATTTCGTAAAGTGATCTGTCCCTATCAATATCCATCGGTGTTGTGCTGAGAATGCGGGATGAATTTCTCCTATGAAATCGAGCCCCCACTGCTGAAAGGGTGCGTTCACTGAAACTGGTTTCAAAGGGAGTGGAAGAAATTTCTTCTTCCCTTGGAAGATTTGGAATTCATGAAATTTCATCACTGTTTTATATAAATCAGAAAATAATGTGGGCCAATAATATTCTGCTCTCAATACTTTGTTAGTTGTAGTCTTCCAGAACAAGTGACCGCCATAATCGCCTTTATGAAAATCGTGCATTACCTTCTACACCTCTTCTTCAACCAAACAATTGAGCAGAACGCCTCCTGGATCTTTCCAATACAGAGCATTGTCTAAAATGCAGTAGTTTGCAGATTTTAGCTTCAGAGATCTACCCTTACTCTTAGACATGCTGGTAGGAGGTGACAAATGTTGAAGGACATAGACAATATCTGAATACCATGAGGACTGCAGAAAAATATCTGAAATTGGAACCAGAAAACCTTCATCCTCATCTTCTGCCACTACTGTTATGAGGTTTATATCTGAAGCATGCAAATTTGATTCGGCCATCAATTTCTCCAAGCCTTGGCCTTGGATCAACTTCGTGGGCTTGATCTCCAGATCGTACTCTAACATAGCCACTATCCATTTACCTCTTCGACCTTCTGGATCAGTTTGCATCAACACATCCTTCACTGCTGCGTTAGGGACATATGCTACAGTATGTGAATGCAGAATATAGACCCTGAAATCCTTCAATGCCTTGATAAGAGCCAATGCCTGTTTTTCAATAATATTATACCTCAAAGCAGCGTCTCTAATAGTCCTATTGAAGAAGGCAATTGGCTTTTCTACTTCATCTCTCTTTTGTATTAAAATAGCAGCCATAGTATGCTCCAATGCAAATGAGAATATAATAAAGTCTTGAGTGTAGTCGGGACTGATCAAAACTGGGGCGTTGGACAAAGAAAACTTTACCAGATTGAATGATTTGATGGCCTCCTCACTCCATTTAACAGTGTTTTCCTTCTTCAACATATTAGTCATTTCCCTCAGATGTTTAGCCAAATTGGGTATAAATCAGCGCAAAAATTTCATTTTACCATTAAAAACTTGAATCTCCTTCTTGTTTCGTGGCAGGTCTATGAGCTGAATTTCCTCCACTCTAGCTGGATCGATGCGAATACCATCTTTGGAGATGATATGCCCCAGCAACTTGCCTTCATCCATGGTGAAGAGACACTTCTTGGGATTGAGAGAAATTCCAAATTTTCTGCATCGCTGAAAAACAACTCTCAAATGGTGTAAATCCTCATCATCTGATCCTGAAAAAACTGTCAAATCATCCAAATAAATAACCAGAAAAACATCTTTTTCATTGGCAAAGGCGATGTCCATTGCACACTGGAAAGGAGCTCCTGCATTCATCAGTCCAAAAGGCATTTTGGCGTACTCGAAGGTTCCCCAGGGCGTTGTGAAGGCAGTTTTATCTTGGTCCTTCTCATGCACCAAGATTTGGTTGTAGTTTGAGAAGCCATCAAGTAGTGACATCCTGGATGCTCCAACTACTCTCTGCAGAATATGGACCATTTTCAGAAGTGGATAATTATCCTTTAAGGAAGCCTTATTCAAGTTCCGAAAATCTATACACAATCTTATTTCTCCAGTCTTCTTACGTATCGGGACCAAATTTGAAATCCATTCAGAAAATCTAATGGGGACTATGATACCAGCTTTGTACAATCTGTTTACCTCTTTTTCAATGGATGGCAGCAGTTTCGGATTGATTCTTCTCAGCTTCTGTCTGAAAGGCTTCTGATCCGGCTTGATAGGAATTGTATGTTGAATTATGTTCTTATCATACACTTTAAAATCTGAATAATACGATGCAAATACATAAGAAAATTCAAAAAGAAATTTAACATACTTCTCCTTTACCTCGGGGGATAATGCCTTTGATAATTTGACAAACTTGGGTTGATCAGCTGTTCCAATATTCACATCTTCAACTCCTTTCTCTGTGGGCACCAAGCTTGGTTTCTTTGCGACATCATCCTGATCAAAGAGCTCCCCTAGAGGTATGAGACCTATATGAATTACATTATCCTTTAACTGTAATATTTCCATCTGGTTTGCTTCCAACTCCTGATCATCAACCGCATACTCACCTTCTATGGGAGTGTCCTTGAATTTTCCATCACCCTGCAAAAATGCATTGATCTCATTATCATCCCAAAATACTTGCCAATACCTTAAATTGTCTAGAACATCAGGCCTATGCTTGACATGGATCTAAAACTTGTTGCTGGAGTTCATCGGAATCCTTAGGTTACTTGCAGTAGTGGCAAGAGAATCAGCAATAAGATTCTGCATCCTGGGCATTGTTGTCAAGGTGTACTTTGGGAATGTCTTCAAAATGTCCAGAACTGCATTTCTGTATGCCCTCAGTCTTGGATGTTTGGCTTGGTATTCTCCCTTCACATGTTTGATTATCAATTCGAAGTCGCCATATATAGAAATCCTTTTTGCCTTCAACTTCTTCAATATTTTGAGGCCTGCAATCAGAGCTTCATACTTTGCTTCATTTTTAGAGCAGTCAAAAGCCAACTTACAAGCACATACTCTAACATTACTAGGGACTCTTTCAGGCTGGAAAACAGGGCTCTGAATCCATATTCCAATGTCTGCTCCATCCTTACCAACAACTCCATCAAAGTCCATACCCCATAGGCCTTCTTCTTCTTCTTGTAGATGCTGAAATTTAGTTTCTTCCTTCTCTTCGCCATTAGGGTAATTTTGAGGTCTAAAATGGGCCTCCTAAGAAAAATGTACAACAAAAATAAACTTTATAACAACCAATAGGATTCAAGATGATGATATCAACCATGGGGGATGATTCACCATTTTTTAAATAAAAAGGCAAAAATATTAAAAAATAATAAAATAATAAAACTACTTTTTCAACTCGTGTTTTCAACTTATCTCCCAAAGTTTTTACTCAAATTTCGAGCGGGAGTACTCGTTGGATGCGAAATTTAATTCCTCATCCAAGGAGTACCCATGTTGCATACTTTCGATGCGTCCTACTACACGAAAAATGAGAAATACATAAAACAACGTGATTACAATCACGTTTTTCATGTATTTCTCATTTTTCGTGTAGTAGGACGCATCGAAAGTATGCAACATGGGTACTCCTTGGATGAGGAATTAAATTTCGCATCCAACGAGTACTCCCGCTCGAAATTTGAGTAAAAACTTTGGGAGATAACTTGAAAATATTAGTTGAAAAAATAGTTTTTTCATTTTTCCCTCTAAAATTTGATGATGTCATCAAATCTTATTTGATTCTTTCCACTATTATTATATAATTTCCTTAGGAGGCCCATTTTAGACCTCAAAATTCCCCTAATGCCTTGTCTGATTTCTGGCTGTTCACTGTGTTTTTACTGCTGGCAGGCAGGAGACTCAGAAGTGCTAGCTGTTTTCTCTTTTTCCTGCTTGGGGACTTCTCTGAAATTCTCTTGAAATTTCAGGTATCTCATCCACTTGTACTAACTGAACGTCCTCGTCATTTAAATCACCATCCGAATATAAGACAAAAGACTCTAAATCTATGTGGACTGCATTGATGGGATGGTTTACTGGCTTGTCTTTGCTAGTAATCATGTATTCATTTTCTTTTCCCTATATAACTTTCTCAACTAGCCAAATACAGGGATTGTGGCATAAGAGAAGTCAAGTTGTATGGTCCCCTTAAGTTTTGCACCCCAAGACCTAGATAGAAGCATTCCAAACCTTGGTGGGACATCAGCAACAACTACATCCATCAAGACATTTTTAGCTGGGATTTTATCTAAAGACACTACCAAGTCTTTGATAAGACCAATACAATGGACCCTACTCGAGTCAAAAGAATAAAAATCATGGTATTTTCTAGTAATATCAAGGCCTAGCTTCTCCATGACAGCTTTGGGCATCAAATTATGCGAGGCCCCGGAGTCCAACATGGCGTTATGCAAGATAAACTCATGCAACCTAAGACTTAGGTAAAAGGGAGGGACTTCATTTTCTTCAGATTATCCTGTGGCTAGACCAAAAATAAGTTCAGGGTAGTCATCTTCCACATTAACCATATCAGAAAGAGGGTCAATTTGCAAGACTTTAGACACCTGACTTTTATATACACTATTATTTACCAACTCGGTCAGGGACACAGACAGTTTGAGTTTAGAAATTTCATTTTCTAAATTAAAGGAAGGAGCTTTTTCTACCTCTTTAATGGGAGGGTCTTTCTTCTTTGTTTGCTCCTTCGCTATGCTCTGCTGGTCTTTTTCATTTGTTGTGTTAGTAGCTGCGGGTGCTTTGCTGGATGAAGGATTGGTCGGCTCTTTTTCTTTCTTTTGTGCCTCGTCCTTCATTTGGAGTTCTTTTCTCTTTTGAATGGGACTGATTGTGACGTTTCTATTCCTCAGGGAATACTGCCTTTGCTGGGCTGATAGAGCATTCATATACCCTCTCGGTAGTCATCAGATTCTTCTTCTAACACTACGTCATTTTCCAAGATGAAATTTTCGTCCCCTCGAATGTCTGGAGTCGCCACTGTGTATTCTTCGTCTTCTGTGAGGAAAATGGGCGCACCATCAGCTGTGAAAAAATGATTGGTTTCAAACAAGGGACCATTGTCATCTTAGTGAGTCCCTTGCACGTAGTTCTATTGTAATGGCGTTTTAATCTGCTGTTGTGGTGCAGCTTGGTCCTGTGCCCTCTGTTCTCTCTGTCTATTTCTGAATTGCGGCTGTTGTTGTCCTCTAAAATTTGGATTTCTTATTTGATTTTCTGGTCTATTCGAAACACTTAATCAATCAACCATCCTTTCCATTGTACGAATCAGTGTGTCCATTTTGTTGTCCGAAGGGGAGGCTTCCTCTTTCACCATGACTTTCTTTTCAGCTCTTGCTCGAGCTCTTCTAGCCAGCAGATAAGCTTCGATGCTTACTGCTATCCTCTGCATGTCTTCCAGTGACGGCGGATCTCTTTCACGTAGTTGATATGCCATATCCGCATCAAAACCATCCAGAAACTTCAGCATATCTGAATCCACAGGAGGTTTCAAGTTAGCTGGAATAGCATTGTATACATCATTGAACTTTAAACAATAGTCTTGCACAGTTTCACCCACATTTCTTTTAATATTCTCATATTCAGACAGAATTTGGTGTGGATTCCTTTTCACCTCCCACCGGTCTAAGAACTGTGTGTGTAACTCCTTTAAAGTGAGAATCGAGCCAGCGAGTAAAGCACTAAACCAATTTCTAACTTCACCTCCGAAGCTTTGAACAAACAACCTGGTAGCTACATTCTCTTCTTCTAATTCATTCAAGTCAAAAAATTCATTCATCTTATCAACATGCTACTAGGTTGTAATGCCCTGAGTGGCATGAAAGATTGGAATTTTACTCTGATAGTCAGCAGGCATATCATTGAGGACCTGGGGTAAAACCAGGGGTGCATACCGAGCAGCCATGATTCTGGGAGGATTTACCACAGCGTTTGCAATACTGGAACTTGAGGGAGGTGTTGATGGAGGAGATGATAACTGGGAGTTGACTGAAGGGGATGCTGATGAATTAGGAGGAGGCAATGCTGCTCCTGATGATTCTGAAGGCTCAGGAATATAATTTGCAGTGATGGACTAGGGAGAATTCAAAATGTAGTCATCAATGGAGGAATTCGCTCTTTGAACTTCAATATCCACAAGGAACTCTGGATCTAAAACCTTTTCTTCGAGTGCAGTTTCAGACTTATTTCTAAAAAAAGAGAGCTCAAAACTCTCGTCAAAAGAAAGCTCTTCTACAAAAAACCACTCACTGGGCCAAGTATGGGACCTGAAAATAGGTGTAGGATTTAGTGATCCCTCCTGTCTTCTGACTATTCTTGGGATAAGATTTGGATTTTCAAACACAGGGGGAGGATTTGGATCAGGATTAGCCCATGTATATCTTCTTGAAGCCAGTGTGGTCAACTTACTACTGTACAATATTTATATTAGCCTAGAAAACTCTGAAATACCATCATCGAGACTTTACAAGAAAAATGTTACTGGGGTGATGAATCTTCTATGCAAAAAGTTTGTAGTTCCCCAGTATGGTCGCCACAGATGTTAGCACCCAATCTGAACCTCAGGCTGAAAAAGGCAAATCAGGGTAACAACTAAACCATGCTCAGCCTTGTAGCTAGCCCTACAAGGAAGGAGAGGGCTCTCTCCATAGAATAGATATCCGATAACACAATAATGAATTGATTTTAGACTAGGTATATAAATGTGAAATAGGTTTTGATAAATGACTGGATTTTCAGGGATGCATGGGAAAAAGGACAGTATGAACCGAGGAATTAAATCAAGGACACAGAGTATTTCATGGGGCAAGATAGGCAGGAGATTTAGCAATCAATTTGAAATAAGATGGAGTGGAAAGACTGTTGAGAAGTTGAAAAGGGCATAATAAATGAATCCTTTTCAAACAGAAGAAAACACGCAGAGTATGAATGATTCCCAAAGGCAGAGCATATAAAATGAATTCTACCTTTCTAACTTGAAAACATTCAACTGGAAATGTTTATGAATGAGCAGTGAAACATAACAATGTACATATGAAACACAAAGGAGAGACATATGTTAAAACTCATACCACATGGATCCCACAAATCAGAGTTGCATCACTTTATTAATTCCTTTCCAAACTATACAATGGAGCGCAGAGCTCACTGCCACACTATTCCCCTACTTCTGAGTTTTCAGACCTCAGAACCTCAGACCTTTACAAATATTTAGCATTTACAATAAATAGACAGATTTTGTGGGAATATAGATCGATGGAAAGAGGAGAAATCATAACTGAAGATGGAAAACCAAGAGCCAATAATCTCTCCGTAAAGGAAGAGCTGCGTTACATCTGGTCAGTGAGAAGGTGAAACATTGTAATGTAGATCTTTTTGCACTGAAGATGTGACTGTTACGAATTTGGGTCTCGGCCTCTGACTGTCGCTTTGCTTTCCGTTTGAAGAAAATTGAATTTTTTTTATAATTTGTTTGTTTGAAACAGAAATGAAATGAAATTACGCCTTTCGTGAAGTGAAAAATGTATTTTAAATGGGAAAAGGGAAGGGAGAGGCGGTGGGGTCCGCATTGCAATCGGGATCGGGGGTTATCATCGCAATCGCATCAGAGGTGGGGCGAGCGCATCACAATATATATTTCCGATGCGATTAGATTAAACCATAGAAATCTTTTTTTAAATGTAATAAAATGCGATTTGGGGACTTACAAAGGGGAAAGGGCCTTTGGTAATACAAATGGGTGGAGGAATTAACTGGTGGGACCGGGGGTTACAATCGCAATCAGGGATCGGAGTCGGGAGATGGGCAGAGTAATATATATAAAAACCTCCGATGCGATTGGGGGAGGTCCCCTTAGTATGTGATAAATATAACCAAAGTTTTCGAATTAACAAAAGGGAGATTCTTTTATATATGAATGGGCGGAAGTACTGATGGTGGGCCCGGGGTCAATCGCAATCGCAACATTGGAGGGGAGAGGAAGGGAACACATATGGGGAACGCCGATTGCGATGGCCCGATCAGCTATGGACCGTCCAATCGGCGGGGAAAATCAACGATGGAGACATCAATCGGGGGTTGTTGCGATCGGAGGAGCGGATCGGGAATCAGAAGGGAGACTTGCGATCAATCGCATCAGAGTCTTTTGCGATCGGGGTGATCGGAAGGAAAGATGTGATCGGGAGATCGGAAGGAGGGATTGCGATTGATCGGATCGGAGTTTTGTGCGATTGGCGAATCGGAGGATGTCGCGATGGGCCAATCGGAACATTCAAATAAACGTTGTGATGCGAAAAGATTTGCTATTACGATGGGAAGCGGGGGGTTTTATAATATAAAACTTTATTATAAAGTTTTATTATAAAGCGTGGTGGGGAAGTGGTTGGGAACGACAGGGGAGTATGTATACATATATGAACCTTTGAAATATTTAACATAAGGTTTTCAACGGGAATGGAGGGAAAATGGTTTTAATCACATTCGTATTTAAAGATTTATAATGCGATTTTATAATCAGAAAGGGGGAAAAAGGGATTTATTAAAGAAATATAAAACTTTAATAAAACAAAGTTTTAAGGAGAAATGGGAAATAGGGGGTATATGAGGGTATAAGGACTTTTACTTCACTTAAGCATAAATTTCAATCCAGAAGTCAGTTTCGAGAGTGTAGTATACCATTGGGAAGCTCTTTCCGAGCTCTTTCTGCTGGATCTGCTTGGAAAATGATTTGACGTTGAACATGTTATGAGAAACTTCTCTGAAAGGCAGAGTGATGATCTTGTCGAGGAGGACAGCTTCTGAATTGTGACTGAAAGGAAAAGTATTATGTTTTCACCTCAAAACATGGTTTTGAGGTGAAACTTGTATCAAACTGAATAAATGATATCTCTGATCTCACTGGTGCTGTGACTTTGAGTTTATTTGGCTTCCTCATGACCTTGCTGATATTATTGACATTTGACTCATTAACTTGACCATGGTGAGACCCTGGACTAATGATACTCGTCCTATGACCTACTGACATGTTTTGAGAGTGAAAGTGACTCATGACTGAAGACCATAGAGGGGAGAATCAGCAAGTACCTCATGAGGGAAAACTGATGAAACAAATTACTACCATCAATGAATCCATGACCTAGCGGAATGGTGAAATTTATTCGATATGAGACACCTAATATGCAAATGCAAAAGAGCAGTTTTGATTACTGATGGCAGTATGACTAGACTGACACTAACATTGGCTCCAATGGGGATGGTAGCTCCTTGGAGGTGCCAAGAACACCGTAGACCAAGTAGCCTTATCCATTGGGCATGGAGTCAAAAACTGCTAAGAATTGACACAATGCAGACTGACACTGACTTCAAGACTAAGACTGAAAACTGAAATAAACCCACACCATACACATATCATCCAAGCTTTATAGCCTTCACCTCGGACCCCAAACCTCAAAGATTGTGTACTCTGAACTCTGATAAAAATAACATGGTATATACAATGATGATGACATAAATTCTAATCCTTTGTCTTCAACAATGGTAGTGCTTTAAAAGCCTACCATTTACTGCTCCTCCAGGGCAATCTTAGCCATCCATTTGTGAGAGAAAGAAGGCATTCTGTCCTCTGTATGCTGAAATCTTGTATGGTCCTTTCCACATATTGTCGAACTTACCATGCTTCCCTTTGTCTTCATTTCTGGCATCCCATTTCAACACTATATCATCCAGCTCAAACTTTTATGATTTTGTCTTCCTGTCATAGATCTTTTTAATCTTCTCCTACAACTGAATAGCGTTCTGTGACACTTCCTCTCTTGTTTGCTGAAGGTGGATCATTTGATTGATCCTTCGCTGATTGTCATTGTCCTCGCTGCCAACTTCTTGCAATAATCTCATAACTGGGACTATAAGGGATGTAGGAAAGACATCATCAGTACCATAAACCACCTCAAATGGTCACATACCTATTGATCTTTTAATGCTAACTCTGTATGCCCACAGTGCGTTGATGAGCTTTCGGTGCCAATTTCTTTTGTTTGCCTCCAGCATTTTCTTAATTATATTCACCAGTGATTTGTTAGATGACTCATCCAGGGCGTTGCCTTGTGGATAATAATTTGTTGAATGGCCCAGTGCGATGTTGTATTTGTCACAAAAATCGATCATCTTCTTGGATTGGAACGTTGTTGCGTTGTCTGTTACGATTTTTCATGGGCAGCCAAAACGAGACAAAATTTACGATTCCAGGAATTGAATGATTACTGTGTCTATTGTTTGCCTGGTTGGGATGGCCTCGATCCATTTCGTAAAGTAATCTGTCCCTGTCAATATCCATCGGTGTTGTGCTAAGGATGCGGGATGAATTTCTCCTATGAAATCGAGCCCCCACTGCTGAAAGGGTGCGTTCACTGAAACTGGTTTCAAAGGGAGTGGAAGCAATTTCTTCTTCCCTTGGAAGATTTGGAATTCATGACATTTCATCATTGTTTTATATAAATCAGAAAATAATGTGGGCCAATAATATCCTGCTCTCAATACTTTGTTAGTTGTAGTCTTCCAGAACAAGTGACCGCCACAATCGCCTTTATGAAAATCGTGCATTACCTTCTACGCCTCTTCTTCAACCAAACAATTGAGCAGAACACCTCCTGGATCTTTCCAATACAGAGCGCTGTCTAAAATGCAGTATTTTGCATATTTTAGCTTCAGATATCTACCCTTACTCTTAGACATGCTGGTAGGAGGTGACAAATGTTGAAGGACATAGACAATATCTGAATACCACGGGGACTGCAGAAAAATATCTGAAATTGGAACCAGCAAACCTTCATCCTCATCTTCTGCCACTGTTGTTATAAGTTTTATATCTGGAGCACGCATATTTGATTGGGCCATCAATTTCTCCAAGCCTTGGCCTTGGATCAACTTCGTGGGCTTGATCTCCAGATCGTACTCTAACATAGCCGCTATCCATTTACCTCTTCGACCTTCTGGATCAGTTTGCATCAACACATCCTTCACTGCTGTGTTAGGGACATATGCTACAGTATGTGAATGCAGAATATAGACCCTGAAATCCTTCAATGCCTTGATAAGAGTCGATGCCTATTTTTCAATAATATTATACCTCAAAGCAGCGTCTCTAATAGTCCTACTGAAGAAGGCAATTGGTTTTTCTACTTCATCTCTCTTTTGCATTAAAACAGCAGCAATAGTATGCTCCGATGCAAATGAGAATATAATAAAGTCTTGAGTGTAGTCGGGACTGATCAAAACTGGGGCGTTGGACAAAGAAAACTTTACCAGATTGAATGATTTGATGGCCTCCTCACTCCATTTAACAGTGTTGTCCTTTTTCAACATATTAGTCATTTCCCTCATATGTTCAGCTAGATTGGGTATAAATCGGCGCAAAAAGTTCATTTTACCATTAAAATCCTGAATCTCCTTCTTGTTTCGTGGCAGGTCTATGAGCTGAATTTCCTCCACTCTAGCTGGATCGATGTGAATACCATCTTTGGAGATGATATGCCCCAACAACTTGCCTTCATCCATGGCGAAGAGACACTTCTTGGGATTGAGAGAAATTCCAAACTTTCTGCATCGCTGAAAAACAACTCTCAAATGGTGTAAATGCTCATCATCTGATCCTGAAAGCACTGTCAAATCATCCAAATAAATAACCAGAAAAACATATTTTTCATTGGTAAAGGCGATGTACATTGCACGCTGGAAAGGAGCTCCTGCATTCATCAGTCCAAAAGGCATTTTGGCGTACTCGAAGGTTCCCCAGGGTGTTGTGAAGGCAGTTTTATCTTGGTCCTTCTCATGCACCAAGATTTGGTTGTAGCCTGAGTAGCCATCAAGTAGTGACATCTTGGATGCTCCAACTACTCTCTGCAGAATATGGTCCATTTTCGGAAGTGGATAAATATCCTTTAAGGAAGCCTTATTCAAGTTCCGAAAATCTATACACAATCTTATTTCTCCAGTCTTCTTACGTACCATGACCAAATTTGAAATCCAGTCAGAAAATTTAATGGGGACTGTGATACCAGCTTTGCACAATCTGTTTACCTATTTTTTGATGGATGGCAGCAGTTTCGGATTGATTCTTCTCATCTTCTGTCTGAAAGGCTTCTAATCCGGCTTGATAGGAATGGTATGTTGAATTATGTTCTTATCATACACTTTAAAATCTGAATAATCCCATGCAAACACATCAGAAAATTCATAAAGAAATTTAACATACTTCTCCTTTACCTTGGGGGATAATGCCTTTGATAATTTGACAAACTTGGGTTGATCAGTTGTTCCAATATTCACATCTTCAACTCCTTTCTCTGTGGGCACCAAGCTTGGTTTCTTTGCGACATCATCCTGATCAAAGAGCTCCTCTAGAGGTATGAGACCTATAGGAATTGCATTATCCTTTAACTGTAATATGTCCATCTGGTTTGCTTCCAACTCCTGATCATCAACCGCATACTCACCTTCTATGGGAGTGTCCTTGAATTTTCCATCGCCCTGCAAAAATGCATTGATCTCATTATCATCCCAAAATACTTTCCAATACCTTAAATTGTCCGGAACAGCAGGCCTATGCTTGACATGGATCTAAAACTTGTTGCTGGAGTTCATCGGAATCCTTAGGTTACTTGCAGTAGTGGCAAGAGAATCAGCAATAATATTCTGCATCCTGGGCACTGTTGTCAAGGTGTACTCTGGGAATGTCTTCAAAATGTCCAGAACTGCATTTCTGTATGCCCTCAGTCTTGGATGTTTGGCTTGGTATTCTCCCTTCACCTGCTTGATTATCAATTTGGAGTCGCCATATACAGAAATCCTTTTTTCCTTCAACTTCTTCAATATTTTGAGGCCTGCAATCAGAGCTTCATACTCTCCTTCATTGTTAGAGTAGTCAAAAGCCAACTTATAAGCACATACAGTAACATTACTAGGGACTCTTTCAGGCTGGAAAACAGGGCTTTGGATCCATATTCCAATGCCTGCTCCATCCTTACCAACAGCTCCATCAAATTCCATACCCCATAGCCCTTCTTCTTCTTCTTATAGATGCTGAAATTTAGTTTCTTCCTTCTCTTCGCCTTGTCTGATTTATGGCTGTTCACTGTGTTTTTGCTGCTGGCAGGCAGAAGACTCAGAAGTGCTGGCTGTTTTCTCTTTTTCCTACTTGAGGACTTCTCTGAAATTCTCTGAAATGTCAGGTATCTCATCCACTTGTACTAACTGAACATCCTCATCATTTAAATCACCATCCGAATATAAGACAAAAGACTCTAAATCTATGTGGACTGCATTGATGGGATGGTTTACTGGCTTGTCTTTGCTAGTAATCATGTATTTCATTTTCTTTTCCCTATATAACTTTCTCAACTAGCCAAATACAGGGATTGTGGCATAAGAGAATTCAAGCTGTATGGTCCCCTTAAGTTTTGCACCCCAAGACCTAGATAGAAGCATTCCAAACCTTGGTGGGACATCAGCAACAACTACATCCATCAAGACATTTTTAGATGGGATTTGATCTAAAGACACCACCAAGTCTTTGATAAGACCAATACAATGGACCCTACTCGAGTCAAAAGAATACAAATAATGGTATTTTCTAGTAATATCAAGGCCTAGCTTCTCCATGACAGCTTTGGGCATCAAATTATGCGAGGCCCCGGAGTCCAACATGGCGTTATGCAAGATAAACTCATGCAACCTAAGACTTAGGTAAAAGGAAGGGACTTCATTTTCTTCAGATTATCCTGTGGTTGGACCAAAAATAAGTTCACGGTAGTCATCTTCCACATTAACCATATCAGAAAGAGGGTCAATTTGCAAGACTTTAGACACCTGACTTTTATATACACTATTCTTTACCAACTCGGTCACACTTTAAGTTTAGAAATTTCATTTTCTAAATTAAAGGAAGGAGCTTTTTCTACCTCTTTAATGGGAGGGTTTTTCTTCTTTGTTTTCTCCTTCACTATGCTCTGCTGGTCTTTTTCATTTACTGTGTTAGTTGCGGGTGCTTTGCTGGATGAAGGATTGGTCGGCTCTTTTTCTTTCTTCTATGCCTCGTCCTTCATTTGGAGTTATTTTCCCTTTTGAATGGGATTGATTGTGACGTTTCTGTTCCTCAGGGAATACTGCCTTTGCTGGGCTGATAGAGCGTTCATATACCCTCTCTGGTAGTCGTCAAATTCTTCTTCTAACACTACGTCATTTTCCAAGATGAAATTTTCGTCCCCTCGAATGTCTGGAGTCGCCACTGTGTATTCTTCATCTTCTGTGAGGAAAATGGGTGCACCATCAGCTGTGAAAAAATGATTGGTTTCAAACAGGGGACCATCGTCATATGAGTGAGTCCCTTGCACGTAGTTCTACTGTAATGGCGTTTTAATCTGTTGCTGTGGTGTCGCTTGGTCCTGCGCCCTCTGTTCTCTCTGTCTATTTCTGAATTGCGGCTATTGTTGTCCTCTAAAATTCGGATTTCTTATTTGAGTTTTTGGTCTATTCGAAACGCTTAATCGATCAACCATCATTTCCATTATACGAATCAGTGTGTCCATTTTTCTATCCAAAGGGGAGGCTTCCTCTTTCACCACGACTTTCTTTTCAGCTCTTGCTCAAGCTCTTCTAGCCAGCAGATTAGCTTCAATGCTTACTGCTATCCTCTGCATGTCTTCCAGTGACGGTGGATCTCTTTCACGCAGTTGATATGCCATATCGACATCAAAACCATCTGGAAACTTCAGCATATCTGAATCCACAGGAGGTTTGAGGTTAGCCGGAATAGCATTGTATACAACATTGAACCTTAAACAATAGTCTTGCAGAGTTTCACCCACATTTCTTTTAATATTCTCATATTCAGACAGAATTTTATGTGGATTCCTTTTCACCTCCCACTGGTCTAAGAACTGTGTGTGTAACTCCCTTAAAGTGCGAATCGAGCCAGCTGGTAAAGCTCTAAACCACTTTCTAACTTCACCTCCGAAGCTTTGAACAAACAACCGGGTAGCTACATTCTCTTCTTCTACTTCATGCAAGTCAAAAAAGTCATTCATCTTATCAACATGTTGCTGGGCTGTAATGCCCTGAGTGGCATCAAAGATTGGAATTTTACTCTGATGGTCAGCAGGCATATCATTGAGGACCTGGCGTAAAACCAGGGGTGCATACCGAGCAGCCATGATTCTGGGAGGATTTACCACAGCATTTGCAGTACTGGAATTTAAGGGAGGTGTTGATGGAAAAGATGATAACCGGGAGTTGACTGAAGGGGATGCTGATGAATTAGGAGGAGGCAATGCTGCTCCTGATGATTCTGAAGGCTCAGGAATATAAGTTGCAATGATGGACTGGGGAGAATTCAAAATGTAATCATTAATGGAGGAATTCGCTCTTTGAACTTCAATATCCACAAGGAACTCTGGATCTAAAACCGTGTCTTCGAGTGCAGTTTCAGACTTATTTCTAAACAAAGAGAGCTCAAAACTCTCGTCAAAAGAAAGCTCTTCTACAAAAAACCACTCACTGGGCCAAGTATGGGACCTGAAAATAGGTGTAGGATTTAGTGATCCCTCCTGTCTTCTGACTATTCTTGGGATAAGATTTGTATTTTCAAACACAAGGGGAGGATTTGGATCAGGATTAGCCCTTGTATATCTTCTTGAAGCTAGTGTGGTCAACTTACTACTGTACAATATTTATATCAGCCTAGAAAACTTTGAAATATCATCATCGAGACTTTACAAGAAAAATATTACTGGGGTGATGAATCTTCTATGCAAAAAGTTTGTAGTTCCCCAGTATGGTCGCTAGAGATGTTAGCACCCAATCTGAACCTCAGGCTGAAAAAGGCAAATCAGGGTAACAACTAAACCACGCTCAGCCTTGTAGCTAGCCCTACAAGGACAGGATAGGGCTCTCTCCATAGAATAGATATCCGATAACACAATAATGAATTGATTTTAGGCTAGGTATATAAATGTGAAAAAGTTTTTGATGAATGACTGGATTTTCAGGGATGTATGGGAAAAAGGATAGTATGAACCGAGGAATTAAATCAAGGACACAGAGTATTTCATGGGGCAAGATAGGCAAGAGATTTAGCAATCAATTTGAAATAAGATGGAGTGGAAAGACTGTTGAGATGTTGAAAAGGGCATAATAAATGAATACTTTTCAAACAGAAGAAAACACACAGAGTATGAATGATTCCCCAAGGCAGAGCATATAAAATGGATTCTACCTTTCTAACTTGAAAACATTCAACTGGAAATGTTTATGAATGAATGGTGAAACATCACAATGTACATATGAAACACAAAGGAGAGACATATGCTAAAACTCATACCACATGGATCCCACAAATCAGAGCTGCATCACTTTATTAATTCCCTTCCAAAATGTACAATGGAGCGTAGAGCTCACTGCCACACTATTCCCCTACTTCCGAGTTTTCAGACCTCAGACCCTCAGACCTTTACAAATATTTAGCATTTACAATAAATAGACAGATTTTGTGGGAATATAGATCGATGGAAAGAGGAGAAATCATAACTGAAGATGGAAAACCAAGAGCCAATAATCTCTCCCTAAAGGAAGAGCTGTGTTACATCTGCTCAGTGAGAAGGTGAAACATTATAACGTAGATATTTTTGCACTGAAGATGTGACTATTACGAATTTGGGTCTCAGCCTCTGACTGTCGCTTTGCTTTCCGTTTGAAGAAAACTGACTTTTTATAATCTGCTTGTTTGAAACAAAAATGAAATGAAATTATGCCTTTCATGAAGGGAAAAATGTATTTTAAATGGGAAAAGGGAAGGGAGAGGTGGTGGGGTCCGCATTGCAATTGGGATCGGGGGTTATCATCACAATCGCATCGGAGGTGGGGCAGGCGCATCACAATATATACTTCCGATGCGATTAGATTAAACCATAGAAATATTTTTAAAAATGTAATAAAATGTGATTTGGGGACTTACAAAGGGGAAAGGGCCTTTGGTAATACAAATGGGTGGAGGAATTAAATGGTGGGACCGGGGTTTACAATCGCAATCGGGGATCGGAGTTGGGAGATGGGCAGAGTAATATATATAAAAACCTTCGATGCGATTGGGGGAGGTCCCCTTAGTATGTGATAAATATAACCAAATTTTTTGAATTAACAAAGGGGAAAGTCTTTTATATATGAATGGGCGTAAGTACTGATGGTGGGCCCGGGGTCAATCGCAATTGCAACATCGAAGGGAGAGGAAGGGAACACATATGGGGAACACCGATTGCGATGGCCCGATCAGCTGTGGACCGTCTGATTGGTGGGGAAAATCAACGGTGGAGAGATCAATCGGGGGTTGTTGCGATCGGAGGAGCGGATCGGGAGTCGGAAGGGAGACTTGCGATCAATCGCATTGAAGTCTTTTGTGATTGGGGTGATCGGAAGGAAAGATGCGATCGGGAGATAGAAAGGAGGGACTGCGATTGATCGGATCGAAGTTTTGTGCGATTGGCGGATCGGAGGATGTTGCGATGGGCCAATCAGAACATTCAAATAAACGTTGCGATGCGGAAAGATTTGCGATTGTGATGGGAAGCGGGGGGTTTTATAATATAAAACTTTATTATAAAGCGTGGTTTGGAAGTGGTTGGGAACAACGGGGGAGTGTGTATATATATATACGAACCTTTGAAATATTTAACATGAGGTTTTCAACTGGAATGGAGGGGAAGTGGTTTTAATCGCATTTGTATTTAAAGATTTATAATGCAATTTTATAATCGGAAAGGGGGAAAAGGGGATTTATTAAAGAAATATAAAACTTTAATAAAGAAAAGTTTTAAGGAGAAATGGGAAATAGGGGGTATATGAGGGTATAAGGACATTTACTTCACTTAAGCATAAATTTCAATCCAGAAGTCAGTTTCGAGAGTGTAGTATACCCTTAGGAAGCTCTTTCCAGACTCTTTCTGCTGGATCTGCTTGGAAAATGATTTGACGTTGAACATGCTGTGAGAAACTTCTCTGAAAAGCAGAGTGATGATCTTGTCAGGGAGGACAGCTTCTGAATTGTGACTGAAAGGCAAAGTATTATGTTTTCACCTCAAAACATGGTTTTGAGGTGAAACTTGCATCAAACTGAATAAATGATATCTCTGATCTCCCTGGTGCTGTGAGTTTGAGTTTATTTGGCTTCCTCATGACCTTGCTGATATTATTGGCATTTGACTCATTAACTTGACCATGGTGAGACCCTAGACTAATGAGACCCGTCCTATGACCTACTAACATGTTTTGAGAGTGAAAGTGACTCATGACTGAAGACCATAGAGGGGAGAATCAGCAAGTACCTCATGAGGGAAAACTGATGAAACAAATTACTACCATCAATGAATCCATGACCTAGCAGAATGGTGAAATTTATTCGGTATGAGACACCTAATATGAAAATGCAAAAGAGTAGTTTTGATCACTGATGGCAGTATGACTAGACTGACACTAACAAGCCCCTTTGCAGCTTGTGCACAGTGATTTATGTGGTCCACTTTCTATTGTTTCTTTCTCTAGTTGCAAGTACTTCTTAACTTTCATTGATGATTTTTCCAAACGCACTTGGGTATATTTCTTAAAACTCAAGAGTGATGCTTTTAACATGTTCTTGGCCTTTAAGGCCTTTGTTGAGAAACAATCTGGACATCAAATTCTTAAGTTAAGATCAGACAATGGCGAATAATATGTTAACAACAAATTTATCAACTTCTACACTGAACATGGCATTCAATTGCAACATACGGTTCCATATACTCCACAACAAAATGGTGTAGCTAAAAGGAAGAATCGCACCTTAAAAGAAATGGCTAATTGTATGCTTCAATCTAAAGGACTTGGTCTCAATTTTTGGGTAGAAGCCATTAAATGTGCAAATTACATAGTAAATCGCACTCCTACTAAGGTTTTAAATAATATAACTCCAGAAGAAGCTTGGAGCTCAATCAAACCAGATGTAAGTCACTTTCATGTTTTTGGAAGTGATGCTTGGGCCCATATTCCAGATGCGAAACATAAAGCCTTAGAACCTAAGAGTGAAAAATGTATTTTTGTTGGATATTCTGAAGATGTCAAAGGATATAGACTTCTTCAACCCAAATCCAAAAACACAATCATTAGAAGAGATGTAAATTTTGATAAAAATATATCGGCCTGCAAGCCTAGTTCGGCGAGTGTGCCACCTTTGGCCTGCGAGCCTGATTCGGCATATGTGCCACCTCTCTCTCTCTCTTCTATTTTTAATAGCATTCCTTCTAGTTCAAATGATGACAGTGAGGATGAAAATCCTCCTCCAGCTCGTGAAATTGTTCCTTATACTCCACCGCTTCCAAGATGGGTCTGCTCTACTCGGGATGCAGCAGGTTCTCTTGCAGGTGACCCTGCCGATCGACGACGTACACGTTCTCAGTTCGAAAGAGCCTCTTTCTTATTGGCTCAAGTTCCAGAAAAAACTTGATCCAGAAACCTTTGAAGAAGCCTCCAGTCAACCAGATTGGGATGAAGTTATGAATGAAGAGTATTGCTCGTTATTGGCAAACAATACTTGGGATCTTGTTCCTCTTCCAAAAGGAAGAAAACTTGTCAAATGCAGATGGGTTTACAAAACAAAGTTTGGACCAGATGGAAAATTGGATAGAAATAAAGCTCGTCTTTTCGCTAAAGGTTTTTCACAAGTTGAAGGCATTGACTATACTGAAACCTTCTCCCCTATTTCCAAAATGAATTATATCCGCCTTGTTCTTTCCCTTGCTGCCTCCTTTGAATGGGAAGTCCATCAGATGGATGTTAAATCTGCCTTCTTACATGGAGATTTGCATGAAGAAATATATATGGAACAACCCCCTGGCTTTATCCAAAAATACTCCAGCCTTGTTTGTCGCCTTAGGAAGTCTCTCTATGGTCTAAAACAAGCTCCTCGGGCTTGGTATGCCAAAATGGATAGATTTCTCTTAGATAATGGCTTTTCTAGGTGTCATTCTGACAACACTGTCTACACCAAGAAGGTGGGTAATTCCTTCACCATCCTTGTTCTTTATGTTGATGATCTTATCCTTACTGGTAGTGATCCAAACCATATAAACCATCTGAAGTCTAGCCTCAAAAAAAAGTTTGAAATGACAGACAATCCAAGGAAGGCATTACCCTCTCTCAATCCAAGTATGCATGTGATCTTCTACACCACTTTCACATGGAAGACTATAAGCCTGCCCCTTCTCCCTTTTAGTTTGGAGTCAAGCTTTCAGTCAACTATACTACCCCTGAAGTTGATGCTACCTTATACCGTCAACTTGTTGGTAAACTTTTGTATCTAACCCGTACCTGTCCTGACCTTTCCTTTGTCGTTGGTATTGTCGCTCAGTTTATGCACCAACCTCATGAAAGTCACTGGAAAGCAGTTAAAATAATACTTCGATATATTCGAGGTATAGTTCAATTCGAGTGCAGGAGCATATCCCTTGTTGATTGGTTTCACTGATTCTAATTGGGCTGGTGACCCTAATGATCGGAAGTCCACTGCAGGATATGTATTCACTCTTGGTTCAGGACCTATTACTTGGTCTTCTAAGAAACAAAGTGCCATCTCCCTTTCTTCAGCAGAAGAAGAGTATCGTGGTGCAGTTGAAGCCAGCAAGGAAGCCATGTGGCTTCGTCAGATACTGTTTGAATTTGGTCTTCATCAGCAACATCCAACTACACTTTGGTGTGATAATCAGAGTGCCATTCAGCTATGTAAAGATCCAATTCAGCATCAGCGTATGAAACACATTGAACTCCACATACACTTCATCAGAAAGCTCATTCATGATCGTGTTCTTAAAGTGCAATATTGTCTGACCAATGATCAAGTAGCCGATATCTTTACGAAGGCTCTCACAGAAGCGAAGTTTACCAAACTTCGATCCATGCTTGGAGTTCAGGAAAGTTGTCATTAAGGGGGGATAGGCTCTAATGCCTCCTTCCTTCTCCTATTGTGTCATTTTTGTAAATCCTTCAATCCTATCCCAATTTGTTCTTAAGGGGGGATGTTAGCATAGTTCGACACATAGGAAATAGGCTCATTTTGTGTCACCTTTGTAAATCCTTCAATCCTATCCCAAGTTGTTCTTAAGGGGGGATGTTAGGATATTCTGACACATAGGAAATAGTTAAGAATAACTTAGTCTAGTGTAGAGTTAGGTAAAGTGTGTTTCTTTACCATGTACATTTGTAACTTATAATCCGACGGTCACGATTTGTAGTGATTCGACGGTTATCTCTCACCTTGGTATTAACGGCACTTGATCCGTGGCTTAACACTCGATTGGTCCATGATCTCTATTTAAAGAGCGTGGAGGGTCATTTTTCCGATAACCGTTTATGAGAGAAACATATGTAACTTTTCTTTTATATTAATAAATTCGCTGAAGTGGCCGCGCTGGCTCAGCGCATGGATTGTTTCCCTCTTTGAGGGTTTTAACCATGTGATTATACTGGTGTACGGATTTGTGATCTGTTTTTGAGCGGTGACCTTTGGTTCTTGATCTATGGAACTTACCCTGTAAATTCCTATAGTAAAATAGAGAAATAAGTCACCACATGAAATTTACACAGCAGGCATGATGAAGCAATTCACCCCTCCTGGGTTGCATCTGCTTGATCAGGTGATCATGTCCTATTTGGAAAAATGCTAAAAATTTTAATTACTCAAAATTGTTTGGAACTTGAGGAACCGGATAGGCCTCGGCGATACAATCCCAGCACCGTGAACGGCACTCAAATCCGTTACCGTATGAAGAAGTTATTGCATTTTGAAATCGCCCAATAATCTTCAATATTGAGTATGGATTCATAATTTTAATGTGGAGAAATATTTTTAATATATTAAAGTTTAATTAATTTTTTATACATATAAATATTTAATATTTTATTTGATTTTTAGAAAAATCATATATTATATTAATGTTTCTATATATATTAAATATTAAAACTTTAATTATATTAATTAAATTCCACACATTTAAATAAATACAAATTATTTTAAAACCCAAAAATCAAAGGTTAAGTCACATGGCAAATTTCAAAGGTTGTGGCAAATGTTATGTATTGGGAGCGGAGGTTTAAAGGGGCTAGCCCCCCCCATTCAACGTGACCAGCAAACTAAGACCATGGCCTTAAGGCCTTCCAAAACCACGGGGGCTCTATCACCAACGGTTGTTATAACCGTTAAACGCAATGTGACCACCAAAAAAGTTAAATGATGCCACGGTTTCATCGGAGTTAAACACGGTTAGTCTAACCATTCTTCGACGGTTGCGATTTAAACAAAGACGTGTTCACATGTTCAATGTGGAGATCCCGGTTAACGTTAATGTCACGGTCCCCAAAACCGTCGGCACAACCGACGCATGTGGCCACGACTTCCTTTGACATTTATTGCTTACCTGACCGCACAGTTTAGAAGGCGCGGATTCTGGCGGACCGCCCAAATTTAGCGCCACTCCTTAATTAGTGGAGCTAACTGGTAGTTCCACCAAATCTGGTGGAGTTTTTTTAGGGCAAACTGGGCAAAACTTCAGCGGGACATAACTTTTGCTAGGGGAATCCTTTTGGAGCGAATATTTTTTTGATTTTGGGTAATTTGAGCATTCCAAAGCCATTAGTGCATTTTTCAAAGGCAACGGAGATCATCTTCAGGTACTTTTTTAGCAGAGAATCTTGGAGAGCCATTAGGGCCTAGGGAGTGTTGGAGCTGTATTGGGCTATGGTTAAACTTTGGAGGTGAAAAAAAAGCCTATATTTACTGTTTTTTGTGCTCTGTACTCATTTTCACAGTTTTTTTTGCCTGTTTAGGCATTCTGATCACTGTATTAACAAATTTTATCATAATAAGAGCAAGGACATGCCCATTTGGGAGCCTTGGACCCGGCAGATGTAGCCCAGGAGGGGTGAACTGCCTTATCATATGTTGTATTATATTCTGTGATTTATTTGCTGTGTTTTATCAGAGTTAAAGATGTTAAACAGTAAAATGAAATAAGCCTCCTATACACAAAAGACTCATAAATTCACCAAAATCATTTTGTTCCAATTGCAAAACACATTAAGTAGTTTGCACACATAATTTTATGGATAATGAATAACTTGCACCAGCAAACAAGTAGTTTTATTATCAGATCATTAGTGATTACTTCTATTATTTCTTTAGGCAGAGTCTGTAAAGGGCCAGCAAGCTTCGGGATCTCATCCTTTATTTAAAGGTGACATATCCTGTAAATGCCCCTATAGTCCATCTCTGTATTAGAAATAAGAAGTTCTCACATTTCAGATCAGATTGGTATCAAAGCTAAGGCTTGAGCTTAGGTTTGAGCTCAAATTTTGAATTGTGTGCAAAGAAATATTTTACTGTTTTGCAAGTTTTGATGCTTACTAGGTTAAAACTCAAGAGAGGTGAAGGAAACTTGGTTAGTGCCCAAACTAATCCACAACCAAGAAGGGTTAGAGAACCACCTCCAAGAGCCCTAGAAGTGGCTACAAGCATGTCTTCAAGAGAAGAAGAAGCTCATGAATAAATGGATCCCAAGGAAGAAGAAAGGGTTTTTCGGAAAGCTTTCTTGGATATGAATGAAATGGTAAGGATCCTCTATCAAGAAAGAAATGATAGGATTACTGGAGAAGGATCTAAAAACCAAAGATAAGGAGGAGATTCTTCAGGAGGAAAGAAGGACAATGATAAGTCAAAGAAAGGGAATGGAGGAAATGGTGATCCACCATTTCCATCGTCATCCTCTTCCTCAACATCATCCTCTTCAACTTCAGTAAATCAGTCACATAAGTCAAAAACAACTGGTAAAAATACTTTGTTAAAGCTTGATGTCAAATTTGAATTGCCAATGTTTAATGGTGATGTTAATGCAAAGAAATTAGATAATTGGATCAGACAACTGGAAGTCTATTTGAGGATTCAAAATCTGCATGATGATGACACCAAAATACAATTAGCCTCACTAAGGATGGATGGAGCAGCATTGGTTTGGTGGGAAGCCAAAAACAGGGATGAAATCAAGAAACATGGTAAGATTTCATTATCATGGACTGAGTTTATTACTGCAATCAAGAAACAATTTTATCCTCTTTCTCACCTTCAGAAAGCTATAATGAACTGGAAAAACTTTAGACAGCTTAAGGGACAGAATGTGCAAGACTATACCCAGGAATTTAGGAGAAGAACACTCTTACTTGGGGTAGATTTACAAAGGCAAGATACTTTGTTAAAGTACATAGATGGTTTGCACAGTTACCTTAAACACACTATCCTAATGTTTAATCCTACCAGCTTAGATGAAGTCTGTGTACAGGCTACACATTTAGAGGCTAGAGGAAAGAATACTTTTGATGAGGGTAGAAACAAGTCTTTCAAAGGAAAGAACAAAGAGAAAACCTTTAAGAGAAAAGGTAAAAAGAATGCAGCTATCAAACAAGAGGGTGAAAATTTCATTTGTAAACATTGTTCAAAAGAGGGCCATGAAGAGAAAAACTGTTGGAAATTACATCTTGAAAAAAGACCCCAGTTTAACAAAAACAAGGGAAAGAAGAAAACTATAGCTACTACAACTACACCACAAGATTTAGGTGATGATTCAGGTGACGAAACCAAAATTGCAACCATGGGTTTGAAAAGTTTGAAGGGAAAAGAAATAGAAACTAATGCAAGTACTAGTTCTTCAAACTGTCATTTACAAGCTCCTAATGAGGAAGAAAGAATTGAATTATTCCATGTCATGAGGGTAGTCTCAAAACATACAAAAATCGACACATTGTTTGACAGTGGGTCACAAGCTAATCTCATATTAGAAGACTTGGTCAAACAGATAAAACTTGAGACCATTCCACATTCAAAGCCTTATCCACTTGGGTGGATATGCAAGGATGCAAATTTACAAGTCTCAAGAAAGTGCATATTGTGCTTTGCAATAACTGCACACTTTATTGACACAGTTGAACTTGATGTGGTGCCACTTGATATATCAAGAATTGTTTTGGGAAGTCCTTACTTATTTGAAAGGAAAGAAATCTTCCATCGCCATGAAAATAAATATCATCTTTTCAAAGATGGCAAGGAGTATATTGTCAGAGCTCATCGCAAGAAGACAAATATAGCGATGGTAAATGCGGGACAGGTAAAAAGACTAGTTAATTCAAGCAAGAGTTTTGTACTTCTTATGATCAAGCCAAAGGTTGATGTGAATCATGAGTCATTTGAAAATTGTGATTCCAAGCTTAAATCAGATTTATATGATGTAGTTGATGCACATCATGAGATGTTTTAGGAACCAGCAGGTTTGCCTCCTAAAAGGGAGATTCAGCATGATATCCATTTACATCCAGATTGTCCACTTCCTAACATAGTCATGTATCGCATGTCTATCATGGAGAATGCTGAAATAAAGAAGCAAATTAAAGAGTTGTTGGACAAGGGTTTCATAAGGCCCAGCACTTTTCCATGTGGGTCACTGATAGTGTTGATTCCAAAGAAAGATGGAACTTGGCGTATGTGTGTGGACTTAAGAGCTTTGAACAAGATAACGGTAAAGAATCGTTACCCACTTCCAAGGATAGATGATTTGTTGGATCAGCTGAATTTCACTAAGTTAGACTTACGTAGTGGTTATCATCAAGTTAGAATTGCAGAAAGTGACATATGGAAGACAACTTTTAAAACCAAACAAGGACTCTTTGAGTGGATTGTTATGCCGTTTGGTTTATGCAATGCACCTACAGCTTTCATGCGGGTAATGGATGATGTCTTACATCCTTTTCTTGATTATTTAGTTATTGTCTACTTAGATGACATCTTAATTTTCAGCAAGACTAGAGAAGAGCATGTCATGCATGTTAAGAAAGTACTTGATGTTTTGAAGAAAAATCAGTTATTTCTGAAAATGTCAAAGTGTGAATTTGGAAAGACTTCTTTGGTTTATTTGGGACACATAGTAGGAGGAGGCGCTTTGAGAATTGATCCTTACAAAGTAGAAGCCATTGTGAATTGGCCTACTCCCAAATCCATTACAGAGGTAAGAAGTTTTTTGGGTGCAGCTCAGTATTGGAGGAATTTTATTTCTAACTTCTCTGCCATAGAAGCTCCTATGCATGCAGTGAAAAGTGTGAAGTGTGCTTTCCAATGGGGAGGCAAGCAACAAAAAGCTTTCAAATATTTGAAAGAAAAGATAAGTTCAGCCCCAATCCTTGCATTACCAGACTTGAGACAGCCATTTGAGATTCAAACAGATGCTAGTGATTACGCCATGGGTGCAGTTCTCCTACAACATGGTAAGCCTATCACATTTCATTCTGAGACATTTAATGGTGTTGTTGTGAATTATCCTACATATGTTAAGGAAATTTATGCGTTGGTACAAAGTGTCAAAAAGTGGAAACACTATTTGATGGGCAAAGAAACAATTGTTCATACCGACCATCAGCCTTTATAGTACTTGCAATCGCAAAGTAAATTGCAGCAGTCACGACACTTCAGATGGATGGGCTTTTTAACACAATTTCACTTGGTAATAAGGTACAAGAAAGGTATTCTCAATAAATTCGTTGATATGATTTCAAGGCCTATTATTAGTGCTAGTACTTTGCTTAAGAATGGTTCTATTGTGCATGAGAGCTACATAGAACAGTATGCATCAGATGATGATTTTAAGGAGTTGTATGCTAACTTGAGTGAAGGGAATCATGTTGAGGAGAATGATTATCATTTGCATAATAATTTGTTGTTTCATATGGGCAAGATATGTATACCACAGGGGGAGAGACTAAGCATGATGAGAGAGGCTCATTCTTCTCTCATAGCTGGACATTTCGGGGTAAGCAAAATGGTGGCACATTTACAAAGGTATTGTTATTGGCCTCGCATGGTAGATAGTGTTGCACGTTTCATTAGAGGTTGTTCACTATGTGCTACAAGCAAGCCTAGAAATAGGAAGCTTGGATTATATACGCCATTGGCGGTACCTTCTAGACCATGGGAAAATGTTTTTATGGATTTTGTTGGAGGGCTACCATTATCTAGAAAGCAACATGATTATCTTTATGTAGTAGTTGATCGTTTCAGCAAGATGTGTATTCTTATGCCATGCAAGAAAACTATAACTGCTGAACAAACTGTTGATTTATATTTTCAACATGTATGGGTTCATTATGGCTTGCCTACTTCTATTGTTAGTGGCAGGGATTCCAGATTTTTTGGCAATTTTTGGTCCAATCTATGGAAGATGATGGACACCAAGTTGAAGAAGAGTACTGCTTTTCATCCACAAACATATGGCCAAACAGAGGTAGTGAACAGAACCATTGTACATCTTTTGAGAGGAGGTTGTATCCTCATCTTCTTAACAGGTAATTGAAGGCTATTGTGGGTCCAAAATCTTCCCATTTGGGAGGTGTGATCAGGTGATCATGTCCTGTTAGGTCCCTATATTAATAGTGTAGTCCCTTATTATGTTAGTGTAGCCCCCCTTATTGTTATTTTTGTACCCCTCTAACCCCAATATTGTTATTATTGTGCCCTTAAATTATTATTGCTAGGTCGGCTAGGATTACATTGTGGCCACACTAGGATTACATTATGGCCCCATGGACTCTTATATATAGAAGGAGGTTTTGGTCATTTGTATCACCCATTTGTATGTATTGGAGGTTTCCCCCTCGAATTGGCTTATTTATAAGGCTTTGATATCTCTTTTCTTCTATTTTTGGAGCTGGTTACACAACATTTGGTATCATAGCTTTGGATTCTAGGGTTTCGTTGCTCTAAACAGGTCATTGTGGAATTTTCGCTATAACTTTTTTTATACGAAGGTTCAGAATCTGAAATTTTTAGGGTGCGAGGCCGAAATCCTAAGGAAACTCGTCGCAAAATTTTAGAGCTTGGTTCGTAATATTTTCGGAGATATGATCTGTGGAAGGTAGTGCTTTTTCAGGCTCCCGAATTTCATCTCAAAGAGGTGATCGTGGTAAAATATTCATAACTCTCTCTCTGAGCATCGGATTGGAGTGCCATAAAAATTGGTTGCAAGTACATGGACTGTAGTTTCTTGGCTATCAATTTTAGAGCTGAAGGACGAAACAGTGACACGTGGAAAGTCGTACAAGTTCACTCTATTGAACCAGTCCATAATTAGGTCATTGTGGGAGATTAGACATAACTTTGCCTTAGAGAATCCAAATCAAGTCAGACCTATGGCATTAGAAAGAGAATTCATAGGGCTACCTCAGTGCTGAATTTCAGATATTGAAGAGCTACAATCACAGAGATAATCCAATTTCAATATCGAACTCCTCAAAAGCAAGAAAAAGGTGTGTATTTTTTTTCCGAATTGCATAAGTCTTGTTTGAAGAATCAATTTGAATTGATTACAAGGGCGTATTGTAGAATAGATATCAATATTGGGTTCTAAAAAATGCCCCGTAAAAATAATTCAACACCCATTAAGCCTTCAGAAGGCTCTACTATGACTCATGAAGATGAAGAATTGTAACATGATGTATCAAAATTACAAGAGCAAGTGCACCAAATTTCGCTCTCGCAAAGAGCAGAAAAATGAAATGGAAGTTTTGAAGAAAGGCGTGGAAGCGAAGATGGATGGTTTGAAGATAGGCATGGAATCTAAGATAGATGGCATGGAAGCTGGCATGGAATCTAAGATGGATGACATGGAAGCTAAAATGGAAAACATGAAGAACGATCTAAAAGCAAACATGGAAGGTTTGACAAAGTTGATACAAGAAATGTTTCCTAATGGTGAAAAGATAGTAGAGGAAACTCATGATCAGAACAAAATAAATGTTAATCATGATTTCATAAACTCTAATGTTGGCAAGAAGAACCACCATATTCCAAAAATGGATATGAGGAAGTTTGATGGAAAGGATCCTGTAACATGGATACTACAGATGGAGCAATATTTTGATCTCCATAATGTGCAAAACACACAAAAGGTACGCATTGCAGCTTTACATTTAGAACAAAATACATTTGTATGGTATCGATGGTTTTGCTCCCGTAAAAAAAATGTCACTTGGTCAATTTTTACGGAGGAAATGATAGCACATTATGAGGATACAAAGAGAAACACCTTCTTTAGCCAATTGATAAATCTCAAACAAAGGGTTTAGTGGGGGAGCACATTGAGGACTTCCAAAAAATTGAATTTAAGGGTAACTGATATTCCATAGGAACACAGGATTGATCTCTTCATAGGTACTTTAAAGGATAACATCCAACATTAAGTTCGCATTTTGGAACCTGATTCATTGGACAAGGCATTCAGGTTGGCAAGAAAAATTGAATGTAAAATTATGGCGACAAGGAAGCCTACCACTCACTTCTATAAAGAAGGAAGTGTTGCTACGCCTAGATTTCCACAACCTACAATGTTGACACTACAACAATTGGAAGAAAAAATAGCAAAAGGGCTTTGCTACAGTTGTGATAGAAAATACACTAAAGGTCATAGGTGTGCTGAGAAGAAATTATTTTACATAGATTGTGAAGAGGAAGAAGAAAATGAATAAGAAGAGGATATACACCATGAACCAACCCTAGAAGAAGAAAAAATTAGTCCAACCATATCACGTAATGCATTGGCAGGAATTACCACTCCTCAAACTCTCAAGATAGAAGGACATATCAAGAAGAAAAAGGTAATAGTGTTGATTGATTCGGGTAGTACCCATAATTTTATTCATTATAAGGTAGCCAAGGAATTGAATTGTTTCCTATAACCAGCACCAGAATGTCAAGTGATGGTTTCAAATGGAGGAACTATAAATTGCTCTGGAAAATGCCATAATATCAAGCTAGCCATAGGGGAATATGTATTGAATAGTCCAATGCTTTCCATCCCAATGGAAGGTGCTGATGTTGTACTAGGAGTACAATGGTTACAATCTTTAGGGACGGTAGCTTTTAATTTTCAAAAACTTTTCTTGAAATTTTTTTCGGAAGGAAAGGAAATCGAATTACAGGGTATCATAAGGAAGCCAGGAAAGATAATAAGCTCTAATGTCATGACAAAGCTTCTAAAGAAAGGACAATGAGGCGTAATTGCACAATTATGCTCACTAGAAGTTCCAAAATCAAAATCATCTATTTCTCTAGATCTCCAAAAAGTCTTGGACAATCATTCCAAGGTGTTTGATACTCCCAAAGGACTTCCACCTATTCGTGATCATGATCATGCTATTCATTTGATTCCAGGAAGTGTTCCTCCAAACATCAGGACTTACAGATATCCTTATGTCCAAAAGAGCGAAATTGAACGTATGATTGCAAAAATGTTAGAGGTTGGTATAATTCAACCTAGTCAAAGTTCCTTCTCTACTCCAGTAGTATTGGTGCACAAAAAAGATGAATCATGGCGCATGTGTCCGGATTATAGGGAGCTCAATAACCTCACTATTAAAGATAAATTTCCCATTCCTGTGATTGATGAATTATTGGATGAATTACATGGAGCAATTTATTTTACCAAGTTGGATCTTCATTCAGGATATCATCAAATTAGAATGAAGACTGAAGATATTCCAAAAACAGCATTTCGAACTCATGAGGGTCATTATGAATTTTTAGTCATGCCTTTTGGCCTTACCAATGCACCTTCTACATTTCAAGGGTTGATGAATTCCATTTTCAAACCCTTCCTTAGAAAATTTTTGCTAGTATTTTTTGATGATATACTAATCTACAGCAGGTCTTGGAAGGATCATGTTCAACATGTTGACAAGGTGCTCAAGCTATTAGAGGAGAAACAATTATATGCAAAAACATCCAAATGTTTCTTTGGAGTACAAGAGGTGGAATATCTGGGTCATATTGTATCTCACGAGGGTGTTAAGGTAGACCCTAACAAAATTAAAGCCATTAAGGAATGGAAAGTCCCCACAACCATAAAGCAGTTGCACGGATTTCTCGGGTTAACAGGGTATTATTACAAGTTTGTTAAGAATTATGGGAGAATAGCAGCACCTCTAACAACACTATTGAAGAAAGATGCATTTTCATGGACTCCTGAAGCAACTAAGGCCTTTTAACATATTAAAGAGGCAATGTGCCTAGCACCAGTCTTAGCTACGCCATACCTCACAAAAACCTTTATTGTGGAATGTGATGCCTCAAGAAATGGAATTGGTGTTGTTTTAATGCAAGAAGGAAGACCCATTGCTTTTGAAAGTCGTTCAATCAAAGGAAAGTATGTACAAAAGGCTATTTATGAGAAGGAAATGTTGGAAATACTACATGCACTAAAGAAATGGAGACCTTACCTAATGGGAAGAAACTTCAAGGTAAAAATTGATCATGATAGTCTTAAACACTTCTGGGAACAAAGACTATCTTCATAAGAGCAGCAAAAATGGGTCACAAAGATGTTGGGTTATGACTTTGAAATTGTTTACAAAAAAGGGAAGCTAAATGTTGTTGCAGATGCACTCTCAAGAAAGGATGAAGAGGTGGAAGCATTGCTTTATGCCATTTCAATTATCCAACCAGATTGGATAACCGAAGCAAGGGATGAATGGAAGAAGGATGAAGAAGTGTGGACTCTCATTCAAAAGTTGCAGCAAGATCCTAGTACATCTGATACATTTAGTTGGAAAAATGATTCCTTATGGTACAAAGATCGCTTATATATTTGCAAGAATTCCAAACTAAAACAAAAGATTCTTTTGGAATTGCACACTTCTCCTTTAGGAGGACACTCAGGATTTTTAAAAACTTACCACAGGGTGAAGAAAGAATTTTTTTTGGGATGGCCTTAAATCTGATATTCAAAAGTTTGTGGCGGAATGTTTGGTTTGCCAGCAGAATAAAGTGGAAACAATTAAGACCCCGGGACTTCTACAACCTTTATCCATTCCAAGTCAACGTTGGGAGGAGATTTCAATGGATTTTATCAGAGGTTTACCTAAGTCCGAAGGAAAGAGTGTCATCATGGTGGTAGTTGATAGACTTACCAAGTATGCACACTTTTGTGCATTATCTCATCCATTTAAAGCAAGTACATTTGCTACTACATTTATGGACAGAATTCAAAAGCTGCATGGAAGCCCAAGGGTTATTGTGAGCAAGAGAGATCCCATTTTTACTGGAAATTTTTGGACGAAGTTATTTTTTTGTTTGGGTACTCAATTAGCTCATAAATCATCTTATCATCCTCAGTCTGATGGTCAAACTGAGATAGTAAATAAATGTTTGGAAGGATATCTTCGTTGTTTTGTATCTGATAAACAAACACAATGGGTCAAGTGGTTACCTCTCGTTGAATGGTGGTATAACACTTCCTTCCATGCTGCAGCAAAAATGACCCCATTTATGGCACTTTATGGATATCATCCACCATCCATCACATCATCTTTAAGGGAAAATTCGAAGGTTCAAGCAGTGGAAGATCACATCGAGCATCAGCAAGAAGTTCTCCAACTCTTAAAGGATAACCTGAATTTGGCACAAAATCGAATGAAACAACGGGCAGATCAACATCGCAGTGAGAGAAGTTTTGATGTAGGAGATTGGGTATTTTTACGGCTACAACCATACAAACAAATGTCCCTCAAGCAAGCTAAGAAGGATAATAAATTATCGCCAAAGTACTATGGTCCTTACAAGGTTTTGCAAAAGATTGGTACTATGGCATACAAATTGGAGCTTCCTACTTCTTCGTGAGTGCATCCAATTTTCCATGTTTCATGCTTAAAAAAGGTTATAGGGGACAAACTTCCAGTTCAAACAATATTTCCAGAACTTCATGAGGAAGGAAAAACCATATTCGAACCTGAAGTAGTCACAGAAATAGGAACTCGACAACTACGAAATCGATCAATTTCAGAGTATCTCATCAAATGGAAGAACTTACCCACTGAAGATTCTACATGGGAGGATGAGAATTTTATACAAAAGCACTCGGAGCTACTAAAGCATTGAGGACAACACTTGTTTGAAGGATAGGGGCATGTTAGGTCCCTATATTAATAGTGTAGTCCCTTATTATGTTAGTGTAGCCCCCCTTATTGTTATTGTTGTACCCCTGTAACCCCAATATTGTTATTATTGTGCCCTTAAATTGTTATTGTTAGGTCGGCTAGGATTACATTGTGGCCCCACTAAGATTACATTATGGCCCCATGGACTCCTATATATAGAAGGAGGTTTTGTTCATTTGTATCATCCAAGAATTGTTCATTTATGTAATGTATTGGAGGTTTCCCCCTCGAAGTGGCTTATTTCTAAGGCATTGATATCTCTTTTCTTCTATTTTTGGAGCTAGTTAAACAACATGTCCTATTTGAAAAAATGCTCAAAATTTTAACTGCTCAAAATTGGTTGGAACCTAAGCGACTAGATAGTCCTCAGTGATACAATCTCGGTGCCGCAAATGGCACTCAAATCCGTTACCGTATGAAGAATTTATTGCATTTTGAAATCGCCCAATGATCTTCAATATTGAGTATGGGTTCATAATTTTAATGTGGAGAAATATTTTTAATATATTAAAGTTTAATTAATGTTTTATATATATAAATATTTAATATTTTATTTGATTTTTAAAAACTCATATATTATATTAATGTTTCTATATATATTAAATATTAAAACTTTAATTATATTAATTAAATTCCACACATTTAAATAAATACAAATTATTTTAAAACCCAAAAATCAAATGTTAAGTCACATGGCAAATTTCAAAGGTTATGGAAAATGTTACGTATTGGGAGTGGAGGTTTAAAGGGGCTAGCCCGAAACCCCATTCAACGTGACCAGCAAACTGAGACCATGGCCTTAAGGCCTTCAAAAACCACGGGGGCTCTATCACCGACGGCTGTTATAACCATTAAACGCAATGTGACCACCAAAAAAAGTTAAATGATGCCACAGTTTCATCGGAGTTAAAAACGGTTAGTCTAACCATTCTTTGGCAGTTGTGGTTTAAACAAAGACGTGTTCACATGTTCAATGTGAAGATCTTGGTTAACGTTAATGTCACGGTCCCCAAAACCATCGGCACAACTGACGCATGTGGCCACGACTTCCTTTGACATTTATTGCTTACCTGACCGCGCGGTTTAGAAGGCGGGGATTCTGGCAGACCACCCAAATTTAGCGCCACTCCTTAATTAGTGGAGCTAACTGGTAGTTCCACCAAATTTGGTGGATTTTTTTTAGGGCAAACAGGGCAAAACTTCAGGAGGACATAACTTTTGCTAGGAGAATCCTTTTGGAGCGATTTTTTTTTTTTTATATTTTGGGTAATTTGAGCATTCCAGAGCCATTGGTGTAGGTTTCAGAGGCAACATAGATCATCTTTAGGTACTTTTTCAGTATAGAAGCTTGGAGAGCCATCAGGGCCCATCAAGGCCTAGGGAGTGTTGGAGCTATATTGGGCTATGATTAACCTTTTGAGTGAAACAAAAGCCTATCTTTACTGTTTTATGTGCTCTGAACTCATTTTCACAGCTTGTTTTTCCCGTTTAGGATTTCTGATCACTGTATTAACAAATTTGAGCATAATAAGAGCAAGGACATGCCCATCTGGGGGCCTTGGACCCGACAAATGTAGCCCAGGAGGGGTGAACTGCCTTATCATATGTTGTGCTATATTCTGTGATTTATTTGTTGTGTTTTATCAGAGTTAAAGATGTTAAATAGTAAAATGAAATAAGCCTCCTATACACAAAAGACTCAGAAATTCACCAAAAGCATTTTGTTCCAATTGCAAAACACATTAAACAGTTTGCACACATAATTTTATGGATAATGAATACCTTGCACCAACAAACAAGTAGTTTTATTATCGCATCAATAGTGATTACTTCTTTTATTTCTTTAGGCAGAGTCTGTAAAGGGCCAGCAAGCTTCGAGATATGATCCTTTCTTTAAAGGTGACATATCCTGTAAATGCCCCTACAGTCCATCTTTGTATTAGAAATAAGAAGTTCTCACATTTCAGATCATTGCTGGTCCAGCTCCCAATGATTTGTCCATCTTTCATTATGCTCAAAATTTTGCTATTACATGTAGTTACGGTGCTCTAATGGTTGTTTTATCTACACCAATGGCTTCATAATGCTCCAATTAGTCAAAAATGACTCACCCTTCACTAAGAATGCTCGAAATTGAGCCTCCTACACTTTTGCCCAATATCTCCTAGGAAAACTCCACTAAATGTGGAGAACTCCAGTTAACTGGAGCTAAATCAGGGTTGACACCAAATTTGGTGCGCCCCTATCCACTCCGCTTAATTAGCCGCTTATTAAATGTTACGGTTGGGTGATGGCCACATGTGCACCCCCAAACCGTTAGAATACAGGCGGTTAGCAGAACCCACGTCGGTACTGCGATTAATAAACTTGAACCATGGTTTATTTGTGTCGGGTTACATCTGACCATGCGGTTTGGGCTGGCATGACTTTTTCCGTGTGACATCTACTCGGGGACCACGGACGGGTTGGGACCGCCGATGGTTCCCAACCCCCAAACGTATTTGCACTACACCATAACACAAACCTTCCACCTTAGGTTGTTAAGTAACATTGTGTAGAGCAGACGGTGAAATTTGTGCGAGTCCGAAGAGAGGTCAGAGGGGCGAGCCCTGCGACCTCACATAAAATTTTACAATGAAGTTTCAGGGCCACGTGGAGGCCTTAGGGTTGGCCACGTGGCACCCTCTCATTGGTTCCTCCAACTTGTATCTAAAACATAAAAGTGACACTTGTCAACCCAAGACTGGTCCAGTGGAAGGAATATTCTCTTTTTTGCTGACTGTGCATTCCAGTCAAACCTGGTCAAATTGTCGTAATTTTACATGTTTTCCATTTCGATCAGAACGCAATATCTTCCTCATATGACATCGGTTTTTCGAACCGTTCGCGGTGCTGAAATCAGGAAAACGAGATCTACGAAACCATCCTATTTTCAACACAAACGTATAAATTTTAATTTTGAGAAAAATTTATGAACTCCTGATCATTCCATCTCTCATTTCATATTATTTATCTAGTTGAATATAGTGCTTACTTTCCCTCAAATCTGCAAAAAGAAACTAGCCTTGACTCCATTGCCTAATGGTACTTTATATCTTGTTGTTCCGACCTAGAAAACCTAAAGCAAAACCCTAGAGCTACAAAGGAACAATTTGCAACCATATTTTAGGAATTTATGTGGTGTGTAAATTTGGTAATGTTATTTCTTTATGTTAATATTTATCCATTTTGTCATTATATTTTCTTTCTAGTGATAATCTCTCCAGATTGTAAACATAATTCATCTCACATGCTCTGTTTTAAACGAGATTCTCATGTATTTGTCCCATTCTTCTATCAAAATGAATTCACCTCTTGTGCTCACTTTGATTTTCTCCAATTTCATCCTATACCATTAAACAACAAAAACTCCAAAATACCTATTATGCATACCTACCTTGCTCCTATTTTTGGTTGTGCTGTAAAACTATGTTATCTTAAACCTGGTTGCAGTAGCTCCCTTCCTGATTTAGCACCGTACTTTCAAACAAACAAACCCTTGTACTCATACCTAGCCTAAAATTATAATCCATTCAGCCTTCTAGGTTGTGTTTTTTGGAGAGAGCCCTCTCCGACTCGATAGGGCTAGCTACCAAGTTAAAAAGTTGGCCTGTGGTTACCTCTGTTGGGATTCCTTCTTCAGCCTTGGGAATCTGGTGGAGTAATAACAGAAGCTACTAAAGAATTTGTTTTCCTAAACACTGATCAGGATGAAGATCTCATCAAGGATAATGTTGATTATCAAGATAACAAAAATCTGGAAAACCAGATTGTTGATAAGCCTATCATACAGTTGCCTACCAATCATATTCCCAAGGGGTTAATCCCACTTGAGAAGATTTTATGTTATGTTAAGTTTCCTTTCATACAGTTGCCTACCAATCATATTACAGAACTAGAGCCAAGGTATGTTAAGTTGTCAAAAGCTTTCTGAGAAGAAAGAAATATTGAATACCACAAGCTGTTTTGTGAATTTGTTGATGTTTTTGCTTGGAAATATGAGGATCTTAAGACATATGACATAGCTATCATTGAGCATAGAATGCCATTGAAAGATGGTACTAAGCCATTCCGACAAAAATTAAGACAAATCAATCCACTATTGTTACCAGTGATGGAAAAGGAAGTGAAGAAACTTTTGGATGCTAAAATCATCATTCCATTGAGATACTCAGATTGGGTTGCTAATCTAGTTCCAGTAAGAAAGAAGAGTGGTGAAGTCAGATTATGTGTAGATTTCAGTAATCTTAACAAATGCTCCAAGAAAGATAATTATCCATTGCTAAATATGGAGCATATTCTTCAAAAGGTAACCGGATCAGACATAATTTCCATGTTAGATGGGTTCTCTAGATGCAACCAAGTATATGTTTGGCTAGAAGATCAAGAGAAGACAACATTCACTACTCCTTGGGGAACATTCATGTATGCAAAGATGCCATTTGGGCTTATGAATGTCGGAGCTACTTTTGAGCGTGTTATGGACTTTGCATTCATTGGAGAAAAAGACAAATTCTTGGTCATCTATTTGGATGATATTACTATTTTTTCAGCTTCAGATCAAGAGCACCTTCAACAATTGAGACAAGTATTTTTTAAATGCAGAAAATATGGTATATCGTTAAATCCAAAGAAGTATAATTTCTCTCTTAAAGAAGGTAAGATGTTGAGTCACATAGTTTCTAAAGATGGAGTGAGAATTGATCCCAAAAGAGTGATTGAAATTCAGGCCTTAACACTTCCAAGATCCAAGAAAGAGATTCAATATTTCCTTGGTAAGATAATTTTTTTAAGAATATTCATTCCCAACTTTTCTAAAGTAGTCAAGCATATTACTTGTATGCT
The DNA here is from genome assembly GCA_034641835.2 of Pinus albicaulis. Lineage (NCBI taxonomy): Eukaryota > Viridiplantae > Streptophyta > Pinopsida > Pinales > Pinaceae > Pinus > Pinus albicaulis. The sequence goes on along the minus strand of CM076581.1, from coordinate 1,406,003,474 downwards.
AAAGAAAGACAAAGAAGTAAAGTAGACATTTGAAGCCAAAAATTCATTTGAGTCGATCAAAAAATATATCATTAAAGCACCTCAGTTGGTAAGCCCTGAATACTCAAAGTCTTTCTTAATCTTCTCATTTTCCTCTCAAGATATTATTTCTACTTTTTTATTACAAAGAGATGCAGAAAATAAGGAAGCCCCCATAGCATTTTTCAGCAAAGCCCTTAGAGATGCAGAATTGAAGCATGAAATGTTGGAAAAGCATGCCTATGCATGAGTTAAAGCTCTGAAGGCTTTTAGAGTTTATATTTTGCATGCTCAAATTATTGCCTATGTACCTTCATCTGCTATTAGAGAAATATTAATTTAGCATGATATTGATGGAAAAAGAAGTAAGTGGGTGACTAAAGTTATTGAATTTGATTTAGAGACAAAGCCTACCAAGCTAATCAAAGGTCAAGGATTAGCCAAACTACTAGTTGAAGAAAATTGTAGAGTTTGGGCTTGAATTTCATGGATGAAAATCCAGAAGGGAAAATTTCAGAACCTATTGACAGCATGGCAGTAGATGTAAAGCTTGTTGAGTGCAGTTGGTATAAGGATGTCATTTATTTTCTGCAACATTGTAAACCTCCTCCAAATTTTGATAAAAGTAGAGTGAGATCTTTGAAGTTGAAAATCATTAAATTTTGCATCAAGTATAATTGTTTATATTAGAAAGATCCTACAGGAGTTTTGTTGAGGTGCATTGACCCATATGAGTCTAAGAATGTTATGTTTGATATGCATAGTAGTGTTTGTGGAGGTCACCATTATTGGAGAACTACTGCATACAAAATATTGAGAGCTGGCTATTTTTGGCCTAGCTAATTTTCTGATGTATGTGCTGAGGTGAGAGCATGGGAAAAATGTCAGAATTTCATTGGTGAAAAACATTTTAAATATTTTCCTCTCAAGCCCATAGTTGTTTCTGCACCTTTCCAGCAATGGAGATTAGATTTCATTGGGGAAATTCATCCACCTTCAAGTGGACATCATCGTTGGATTCTTGTTGCAACTGATTACTTCACCAAGTGGAGCAATACCTACTAGGAATGCTACCAATAAATTCATCATTCACTTTTTGGAGGGAATCATAACCATATTTGGATGTCCATCAAGGCTAGTAGCAAATAATGCAGTTTCTTTTAAAGCTACACCATTGGTAAATTTCTGTGAAGTTTATGGTATTCAACTTATTCACTCTATAGCTTACTATCCACAAGGGAATGGTTTTGTTGAATCATCTAACAAAATTTTGGTAAGAATCATCACCAAGCTATTGGAGCAAAACAAGAAATCCTGGGACTCTAAACTGAAATTTGCTTTATGGGCTGACAGGGTGATAGTCAAAAAATATATTAATACATCACCCTTTCAAATGGTTTATGGAACTGAGGTTGAACCAAATGACATGACCAGAAGAATTTATCAGATCATATAAGTGCAGCAAAAGTGAGAACAAAAATATGATTTGGTAAGAAAATATCAGCAAGTTGTAAAGCAATTATTTGATAAAGGGACTAAAAAAAATAAATTTAGATTGGAGATCTAGTGTTGAAATGGGATGCACAACATCAAGACCCAGGTAAGCATTCCAAATTTGATGCTTTATGGCTTGGTCCTTCCAGAATCTCCAATATTTTGCAGAATAATACTTTTAATTTGCAACATCTTGATGGGACAGAATTGTTTGGAGGCCCATTTAATGGGCGCTTCCCCAAAAAATTCTTTTACTAAAGTTGTTGGTGGCCTAAATTCACTATAAACTGAAACTGAAAAAATATTCTTAGAGCCTCACAGGGAGAGCTCTATCCCTTGTGGAGCCAATGTTAGCACAGTTCTATACTTAGTCATAAGTGTGTTTTAAATTGTTTTACTTTTAGGATAAAAATATTGTAAATTTCAAAAAAAATTAGAACGCTGCTGGAAGTTCCGGTAGCGTCTATTTTAACATTGTCGTACAGTCTATTTTAACTATGTTTCATGCTTGTTTTTCCTTTACCCGATACTACCGGAAGTTCCGGTAACTTCCCCTGTTTTAAAATAAAAATAAAAAATGCACCCGCTTTTGAGTTAGCCACATGTTCCCGATATCAACTAAGGTTTAAATATTTTTAATTATGAGCCATGTCACATCATAGGAAAGGCTATACGTTTTGTTGTCGAGTTAGTAGTGGTCATACATGGAAGAGTTAGGTGTCAATGTACAATCATGAAGACCAACCGTTGTTTTTTCTATCTATCAACCCAAGTCGTTGTGTCCACGTGTCAAAGGTAAATATTTATTATCAAAATTAATCATGGATATACGATTTAATGTGGTGACTGATTGGTTAATCATGCATGAGAGCTGTCAAAATTTTAGGCCTACCGTAGAAATGCGATGGAGGTGACTTCCAAATCAAACACCATTCAACTCCAGGCACCTATTACAGAGAATATGAAACAAAGCAAGCAACTAAAAGATAATTATGAATGTCACAAGGTGTGGTATATGGTTTTGGATGCTTCCCATTATGAAAAGATATTGTACATAGAAAAATGAACCAACATATCACTTAAAATCACCGAAAGAAATCAGTTTTCAAATTCGGTTGTCTATGAATAAGCAGTTCTAGTGAGCAGCTTGAAGAGGAGACTAAGTTTTCAAACAGTTTACATTGAGGATTCAACAACACCTGTTAAGTGAGTTTTTCTAATATTGACACCTTTCTGATCTAGCAGACAACCTTCATTATTGCTCAGATGACTAAAGGAGGAAAACTTAAGAGTATTGAACCTCAAGGGGTTGATTTAATAGATGCCAAACCGAATGTGAGGAGGTTTTTTGTACAGGTTGGGCGGTACCCATTTTGCTCAAGGTTAGGAAGCTCTCATCTAGGAGTAACCAGAGAATTTTCTCTCTCATTTGATGGACAAGAAGTAAATGTTTATGGCCTCAAACTGCAGGTATCAACATAATCCATTGTTGAAGTTTTCCACTTCCCACGGGAAGGAGATAAATGGTTCAAAAACTAAGTTATTACTAGAGGAGACCTTAAAAACTTCATCAAGGATGAATACAGAGACCCTAAATGGGCTAAAGGAATTCCTAGTAGTTCTCTCAAGGATGAACGGGCTGAAACAATCAAGCTCATTAAGATTTATCTTACTTGTGGGAGGGGGTATACTATTATATTTCTGTATCACATGCGGTTTTTGTTTCACCTTGCAGGTATAAAGACTATCAACCTACCTTTCTTCCTTCTGAAAAGCTTGACTAGGATGTCAGCTAGAATACAAAACCACGCAGCAGCTTCAAATTATATCATCTACCATCAAGCTCTTATCAAGGTGTTGATTGTTGAAGAACTTAAAACAAGAAACCAGTCTTGGGAGAATTTCCTATTTTATAGGGCAGGTCAATCTGTACCTACACAAAACATTCCTGTTGAGCAACCTCCAGCCTCACAGCAACATTCTCAACCTGTTGAGTAGAAGGAATAAAGTCAGAAACCAACTACTTCATGAGTTGGTAAAAGGACTAAAAGAAAAGAAAAGAAGGTAATATCTACAAAAAGGCAAAGGACAAAAAGGAAAAGGAAAAGACTCCCCCAACCAAAGTTGAAGAGAAGTTGGAAAAAGGAGAAGGTTCATATATTATCAAGACCAATTCAATGAATATTTTGCCTCATGTTTCTCCTTTTTCCCAAGGTATATGCCAGAGGGCAGAAAGGAAAGACTACAGCTGCAGAAAAATCAAAAGAACAGGTGATGTCAGAAGTTTCAGTAGCAAGCATTCAGCCTATGGTTCAGAAGGATTATCAACCCACCAAATCAGATGAGGAGTTCCTGAAGGATGTTGGATATGTTGTTAGAAGTAGGAAAAGACAAGCAGGATATGTTGTTAGCAGCAGGAAAATACAAACAAGACCTAGCAACAAATTCAGGCTTAGATCCAAAGCCCTACACAACCCAAGCTTGATGACAGAAGTTATAGATGTGGAGAGGAAATCTGAAGGGTTACAGACTGTAAATCCTTCAATTGCAGAATCTAGTGGGTTAAAGAAGAAAGAAAAGGGTAAATCTCCTTCAGGCCAGCAAACAGTAACCTCCAAGAGAAGAAAAATCCATAGGAGCTTAGAAGAGAAAAAGGCCATTGCAAAAGAGACAACCACGAGGACTATAAGGTCAAAATCAGCAATTAACAGTAAAACAGGTTTAGACAAGCTTGCAGAAATTGCAGCTCATATGGAGGAGAGGTAAAAGGATGTCCCAATGAAATATCATTTTTCCTATTTGTTATATTTTGGAACAACTCAATTTTCAGAATGTTTTAATCTGCACAAAAATTTTCAAATATCTTGCTATGCATTTTTGAAGAGGAAACAGAGTGCTACCAGAACCTCTGGTAGCATTACATTTTTTTACATTGTTATAGGTTTTTACTGGAAGTTCTGGTAGCGTCTGTTTTTAATGATTTTTGACAGCTTTCAGCAGAATTTTCGAGCTAGTTTAAGGATGATAAGGACTCCTAATGATATGGACATGTCAAATAATGGTTGATAAGTGGTTTTGAGGTTGTTAAATGACACATTTAATGAAGCTAAATGGGTTTTAAAGAACCAAGATCATGGAGAGACAGATCAGCAGAAAAGTAGGCTCATTGCCAACACACTCAGCAACACAGTTTGAATAGTATTTTTCTTCCTATCTACATATGTCCTGTTAGTTATAGTTCGATAAGATATGTCTTTAATATGATATAACTCCTATGTAATGAGAGGAAGAGAGGATCCTTGTTTTTAGGTGAGATGGAGTTGGTGCCTCTCTCTATAAATATCATTTGTAAATACCATTTCATGGTTGGATTTTGTTCAACCTGAAGACTTTTTCATAATAAATAAAGCTCCTTTTTGTACTTCATACTAGAGGACTTTGTGTTTCAAGGACTATCTAATGTATGGTGTGTTTCTCTTGTTGTTTAATAATCTAATTTATGAGTTGCAGCAGCTAGAAAGTGGGAGTAAGAGCATTATTAGAGGATCTAATAGTTAATTATCTAATGTTCAGTCTTCTGAAAATCATCTATATGTTGTGTAGAGCATGTTAGTGAAGGTTTCATGAAGGATTTATGAGATTCTTTATGCATGTATTCTGATTTCTAAATGTTTTTTTCCTTTACATAAAACAGAGTTTATGTAAAAGGCCACTCTTATAGCTATGCGACTGAGTACTAGCTATCTGTCACCTTTCATCTGTCACAATCTTCTCCCCTATACTACAAACTTGTACATACAATTTATACTTGCCACAACTTTCCAAATGCATGAAGGTCTAAAAGAGTTGAAATCATTTCAAACTCTTTGAGAAGCCATCCCACCATCCAAAATCCTTTGCTTTCAAATGAACTATGATGTGTAAGGGTTACTCCTTTGCAGTCAAGGAGTGACTCCTTACGCTAACAAAGTCTTCTTGGCTTCCTTGGATGTTGACTGCTTCTTTCCATGGTTGTACTTCTCATGATCTCTTCTTTTACTTTTTCCACATAGTTTTATTTCATTCCGAGGAACTTCCATTGTGTAGTTCCTTGATAATGTACAATCACCTTGTATTCCATATGAGGACATATTATGTTGATTTCATCTAGTGTAGATCATGCCTTTTGGCAACTTGTGCATCATAAAAGTTTATGCTTTCTATTTTTATCATACTTGTAAAGATAGAAGTATATTACCTGCAACCACATGACTTCATAGCATCCAGTGTTAGAATATGTGTGTGTGTGTGTGTACCTCATTCTTTTATTTTTGAGTCGTCTTGTAGCGGGTTTCATTTAGAATGAAGAATTTCATTCCCTTAACCTGCATCATCAATATGTCATCATATCCCATAATTCTACAAGTTAGAATTCTCGAGGAAACCTATTGCTTTTTTTCTAACGAGTGAGTCCAAAGAGACTCCATTAGAAAATGTCAGCATCTATTTCCATATTGATTATTGAATGATGACCCTTGATCTAGATGACTACCTTCCATCCATGTTGTTTTAGTCAGGTTCTTAGGAGTCACTCCTTTCATGACATAGTTGTTGCATAAGTGTATTGAAGACATCCTCCTATGACAAGTGCTCCTCCTTTGTGCTCCTCCTTCAATGCTTCTATCATGATACCAATCCTAAAGATATGCATTTGTCTAATATACAATGCTTCCCAACATACTATCCTACAACTGAAATATACCTCTTAATGAGAAGGATGATCTCAATCATAATAGAGATCTTTCACTTCTTATTTCTTAGGTTTCTTTGAATCTAGTTCTTCCACTTCTCTGGCGACATGGGCTTCTTCATTTTTCCTTTTGTCCTTTTTAGATTTGGGACAATCCCTCTTATAGTGCCCATGTTCATTACATCCATAGCATCATATCTTGTCCATGTTTCTTCCTTTTTATGAGGACCAAACTTACCAAATCTTCCCTTTCTTCTTGACATGGCAACAGATGCTTGATTCTCTTCATTTGATCCTATATCAACTTTAGCTTCTAACCTTGTCTCTTCTATCTTACATAGAGACCATAAATCCTGGAATGGTATTGATTCTTTCTTTCCATAGATATTTGAAGTGAAGTTTCCCCATCCCTCCAGTAGAGCATTAAACATCACTGTAGACATTTCCCTATCAGACATTACTTCTCTCAATTCCCACAGTTGATTTTGTACTTCATAAAGTATGAAGTTATTCCTTCTCTTGGCATCTTCAACTTGAATAGTTCTTATTTCAAAGATATTACTTCTCTTGCATTACTCATCGAGAATAGCTCCACCAATTTGTCATATATTTCTTTTGAAGAATTTAGTTTTGATACATAGGGCATGAGAGAGTCCTTTATGGATTCTATGTCTCCCTTGAGTATATTCTTTTTGAATTTACCGACCTTTTGATATAGTCCATGACTTCATTATTTACATATGTCTTTTTCTTCAATGCAAGAAAGTTTGAAACCCCGACCAGTTTGTTACTTTCTTTGTAAAAAGACATTTTGACATATTCAGGTGAAGTCATAAAGATACTTACTTGAGTAGATGCTCTACTTCTTCTATCATATTCCTTGTTGTTGATGATGTATATAGCAGCAAGAGCTCCCTCTTTATATTAACTTCTTCAATAATGGTGAATGAGAGCTAGATGTTGGAAATACTGAGAGGGGGGGTGAATCAAATTTTTTTATCAATTAGCAATTTTAAATATTTTCAGAGCATTAGTTAATCTTCAATTATTCTTTATGTTTATCTAGTAACAAGAGTAAACAATAGAATATAATAGGCACACGAATCCTAGGTGGAAAACCCCCTCCGGGTCAAAAACCACTGAATGCTTTTCTAATAAATTATTTAATCTTCAGCCCCAACTAAAATGAAAGGAAAAACTTCCTAGAATTATAGAAAAGTATTCTTCTCCATCTCCCACTAGAAGGACGCCCCAACGCCCTGGTTTCTTCAGTAGTCAACTGAATGGATGCCTCGACATCCTAGACCGACCTACCACCCTAAAGTGTTCATAGGCTCCAACCTGTAGGTGACTTCATGCACGAACCTAACACTTCCCTGCCACCCTATAATGATTAGAAATAAGACAAGAGTGTGGACTCCCATACTGGGGAAAATAATCCACGATACAATATGATTCACAATGATTTTCTTGAACTAGACCAATCACCCAATCACACTATGACCTGCAACCCAACCATAACATTATCCAACAATGAAACTTATACCTTCCAACAACACCTCTCCAACTCTAGGAAGATTTAATCTTTTACAATTTTACAATGATGATTTTTACAATACTGACTTTTGACATGACCTGATACTTGACTTGAAACGGCTTCTTTGAACACTAGCAGTTGTTGAGGTATTGTTGTGCTTGCTTCAAGTAATGGTACTTTGGCGTTACATTGTCCTTCTAGTATGTGTCTAATTTTTTTTATTGTATCCTCCTTCCTGCACATACATTAATGAACAAGACCCAAACCAATATACAAACAAAATACTCACATTGTCCTACAAACCATATGTTATAGAAATATTCAAAATTCAAATGTAAATACATTCAATATTTATGAACAAAACCCAATCAAACATACATAAAAAATAATTACATTGTCATGCAAAACACATGTCAGAGATGATATTCAAATTAAAATTCAAACACTAATCATACATACCTTTTTGTAGCAGACTTACCCCTGACTGTTGATGTGTTGTCCTTACTGCAGTGATCCTTGAATGCATTTTTTTTCTTGCCTTCTAGAAGCTCAATATTGAATCTCTTGTACCTATGTAATTTCAGATATCCAAGGTTTAAAATTGTGCCCTATGGTAGCCCTCTGAGTCCTATTTCCAACCCCGCAAGTCTAGTCAATATTGGATTCTTCAAGAAATAGTTATGCCCAATCTCCTACGATGACCTGATTATAGATTGGTTCAATAGAGTGAACTTGTACGAAGTACCACATGTCAATGTTTCAACCTTAGGTCCTAAAAATGATATCCAAAAGACTACAGTCCATCCTCTTTCTGTCACTTCTTATGAAATTTGAATCCAATGCTCAGAGAGAAAGTTATGACGATTTTCCCAAGGTCACTTGTTTGACATGAAATTCGGGAGCCTGAAAAAAACCCTAACTTCCTGAGATCATATCTCCGAAAATTTAGCAAACTAATATCTGAAATTTGGTCATGCGCTTCATTAGGATTTCAGCTCAAATGGGTTTTTTTCATCATCTAAAGCTTCGCAGAAAAATATTTATAGTGATAATTCCACGATGACCTTTTTTAAGTAGCGAAATCCTTGCATCAGGAGGATATGAGGGTCACAATTTATATAAATTCTTAGGATGAGAGGGTCTTCAACAAGTGAACATTGGAGGGATTTTAGGAGTTTAAAAAAAATATTAATTATTGATTATTCAATGACCACAACCAATGATTAGTGTCATGCCACAAACCCATGGGGTTTTAGCCCACTAATTGGGGGTACTAACTTCAAACATGAATATCTCTCAAACCGTGAAGAATTACGTGGCGTGTCATATATCAACAGAAAAATCTCAAAAAGTCTAAACCATCCAAAATATCATTGACTCAGAATAGATTAAGTTGTAAAGTAAAAATTCCTAGGCAAGATCGGGGTAGCCCCTAGTGCTTCTTGGGTTGACATCAATGACAACCATTGATCAACAATCTCCCCCTTTGGCATTGATGGAAACACAAGTACTTTCCATGCGATCATGACACCTCTTCCTAAATCATTCTCTCCCATTTTTCATCAATGGAAAAGGCCAACTCACCTTGACAAATTTCATCCTGTAGACCTATACACACCTCAACTCCCATTTTTTTATTTAGTTAGATAAGAGAAAGAGTCTAATGAGAACTTGGGAGAATCCCAAGCTTTAGGCGAAGATACTCAAATGCTTCACGAGGTAACGATTTGGTAAAGATGTCAGCAATTTATTCCTTTGTGCCAACATATTCAAGCTTTATATTCTTTTCAATGACCTGCTCTCTAACGAAATGATATTTGATCAGAATGTGCTTTGTTTTGGAATGAATCGCGAGATTCTTGGAGATATTGGTGGCACTGGTGTTATCGCAAAATATGGGAACAGGATCATCAAACTTGACTTGAAGATCTTTCAAAGTTTGCTTCATCCAGAGAACTTGAGTAAAACAAGTTGTTGCCATGATATATTCTTCTTCTGTTGTGGATAATGAGATTGAAAACTGCTTTTTACTTAACCATGAAACAAGGCAACCACCTAGATAGAATTTTTCTCCACTGGTACTCTTTCAATCATCAACACTTCCTGCCCAATCTGCATCTATAGAAGCTTGGATAACTAGATTATTTCCTTTGGGATACCATAAACCATATTCTGTTGTGCCTTTAAGATATCGAAGAATTATTTTGACGGCAATAATATGAGATTCTTTTGGTGCTGCTTGGAATCTTGCTACTTGTCCAACTGCATGCATTACGTTTGCCCGAGAAGCTGTCACATATATAACACTGCCAATCATAGATCTATACAACCTCTGGTCCACATCCTTTGACGAATCTTCTAAACTTAACTTGCAACCTGTTACCATTGTGGTAAGGACAGGCTTGCAATCTTCCATCTTGAATTCCTTGAGCATTTTCTTGATGTACTTGGTTTGATATATAAATATTCCTTTGTCTTGCTGAGATATATGATGCCCTAAAAAGTATGTCTGCTCGCCAAGTAAAGACATTTCAAACTCACTTTGCATCTTTGTGGAATTTTTTTTACTTAATCTCTCATCATTGCTTCCAAAAATTATATCGTCCACATATGCCTCGATAATTTTTAGGTTATCTTGATCCACTTTCACATAGATATTGTTTTCGGCACTTCCTTTCTTGAATCCTTGTCGATGTAGATATCCATCAAGATGAGCATACCAAGCTCTAGGAGCTTGCTTGAGACCATATAGTGCCTTCTTTAATCTGCAGACATAGTCTTCCTTTTGAGAGAGTAGAAAACCTTTGGGTTGTTCAATGTAAACTTCTTCTTCCAATTCACCATTTAGAAAGGCTAACTTAACATCCATTTGATAGACCTTGATTTTTCTCGAGCAAGCATAAGCGAGAAACATTTTGATAGCTTACATTCTGGCAACGGGAACAAATGTTTCTTCAAAATCAATTCTTTAAACTTGTGCATATCCTTTGCAGACTAATCTTTCCTTATTCCTGGTAACATGTCCATCCTCATTCAATTTGTTGTTGAAAACCCATTTAGTTCCAATAACATTTTTATCCTTTGGTCGTGTAACTAATTCCCAAGTGTCGTTCTTCTCAATTTGATTTAGTTCTTCATTCATAATTGCTACCTAGTGTTCATCTTGACTAGCTTCCTCAAAATTGTTAGGCTCAAAAGTTGCTAAAAAAGCAAGGTGAGCTTGTTGTGATGAATGAAGTTGTCGACTTCTTCTGGTTCCAATTATTTCATTTATGTTGCCAATGATTTGATTTGACGGATGATTCTTTTGACACCATTCTTTTAAAGCTTCTGGAGAATTTTCGTGTACATCTTGCTGATCATTTCTTATTTCCTCTTGGTTGACTGTTGTTTCCTTATTTGATTGGTCTTGTTCTGGAACTTCTTCTTCATCCTTCACAGATTTTCCCTTAGATCCCTCATATTTGCTTGAAGGGACAATCTCATCGTCATCCTCTGTAACACAATCTTCATCAAAAGTAACATTTATGGTTTCCACTATTTGTTTTCGTCTCAGATTTAACATCTATAAGCCTTCCTATTGCATGAATGACCAACGAAAATACCTTCATCGACATGGGAATCAAACTTGCCCAAATTTTTTTCTTCTCTTTTAATGTAGCATTTGCTTCCAAATATTTGAAGTATTTGACGTTAGTCGGTCTTCCTTTCCATAATTTGTATGGAGTCATGTTACAATTGTTCCTTAACAAACCTATGTTTATAATGAATATATTTGTATCGATTGCTTGAACCCAAAATTTATCATCTAATTTTAAGTCATTTAACATTTTTTTGGCCATTTCCTGTACAATTCTGTTTTTTCTTTCAGCAACTCCATTTTGCTGCGGTGTTTTGGTTGCTGATAATTGCCTTGTTATTCCATTTTCATCACAGTACTATTGAAATACCTTGGAAGATAATTCCCCGCCATTATCTGATCTCAGACATTTGATATTAAAATCATTTTCATTTTCGACCAATTCCTTGTATATTCTAAAACATTTGAATGCCTCAGTATTTTTCTTTAAGAATATCACGATTCTCATTCTTGTGTAATCTCCATAGAATTAGTGCATAAAATATAATTCTCCATCTAAACCTTTTGTTCTCATAGGACCACATAGATCATTATGTACTAATTCTAATGGACGTGATGCAAAGTGCTCTTTCGTCTTGAACTCAACTTTTTTCTGGTTGCGGTGCCGACAAGGTTCACATTTCGTATTGGTAGGTTTTGAAATTTTAGGCATTTCTCCTACTGCTTCCTTCTTTTTGATCCTGACCAAATTGTCGAAATTTATATGTTCCATTCATTTGTGCCATAACCAACTTTCATCTCCTTTCACCAAAAACAACCCTTTAGGTGTCTCATCCAAAATATATATGTCATTTGGAGCTCGGCTTGCTATAGCCACAATTTTACGAACTTGGCTTTCCTGATTTCACATTTCTTAGAGTTAAATAGCATCATGTATCCTTGATCACACATTTGTCCAACACTGAGAAGATTGTGATTCATATTTTCAACCAACAACACATCTTTCGCTAATGCATTCTTGCTTCCAAGTGAGACTATACCTACTCCTATGACGTTTGAAGACCCGTAATTTCCAAAAGACATTGTTCCATCCTTCTTTTCCTTCAAGGATGTGAACTTATTCCTATCTCCTGTCATATGAGTTGAGCAACCACTATCAACATACCAAATGTTTATGATGCTTTGAGCCTTGAGAGCGATAGCACATTTTTCAGACTTCTTTTTCCATATTTGTTCATTCTGATTTTGAGAGAATTCCTTTATGTGGGTTTTAACCTTGTACAGAAATTATCTACAAACGAATCCTTAAAGACAAAAAATAAAAAATAGCGAGAGCATAAAACATAAAACATATATACACAAATATTTTCCCCTGGATCCCAAATCGAGACTACCAACTTGATTTTCCATTATATTTCTTTTAGTGTTACAACACATATATATACATGCCAAAGCATTCATAAATCCCAATCCATTAACCCTGGATTAGAACATAATCGTAGTTCCCTTGACTGGATCTACAAATACCATGGGTCGAAAACCATCATGCCCCAAAACCATGTGCAAACCCATGCACAAAACCATAGGTAGGTCCGCCCACCGAAAAATAAGGAGAGAAAAAAAATTCCCGGGGGCTACCCGCCCCCTGTGACCCCCCCCCCCCCCCCCCCCCCCAATGCGTGCGACTAATCGTGGAAAAAATATAACACATACTCAACATTCTCCCACTTGTTGTTTCCTTTTCACAAGGGGCCACAAGAGATCTTAGTCATTAGTCCAACCCTGAAACACCCATTGTTTCTCTACACCAAGAGAACTTTTGAGTGCTCACAGACTTCATCAATGCATCTGAAACATTCTTCAAAGTGTCCACCTTTACCAGCAACACCTTTTTATCCTCAACCATATCTCTCACAAAGTGATATTGAACATCAATGTGCTTTGTCTTTGAATGATAAGCAGGGTTCTTAGACAAGAAAATTGCACTTTGGCTATCATATTCTATCCTTATAGCTCGTTTCACCAACCCCATACTTGAACACAATCTCTACAGCCAAACTGCTTCCTTTCTGGCATGAGTGGCTGCCATGTATTTTGCCTCTGTAGTTGAAAGAGCCACTACATACTATATTTTACTTACCCAACTGACTGCACCTCCAAATAGGCTAAACACATACCCACTTTCAGATCTTCTTTGGTCCAGATCTCCAGCCCAGTCTGCATCAACAAAACCATGGATGTCCAAAACTCTCTCCAATCCTGGTCTTCCCTCGTAGCACAAACCATAATCACTAGTGCCACACAAATATTTGAAAACCCGCTTCATTATTGTCCAGTGCTCCTTCCCTGACTTTGACATAAACCTGCTCAATACTCCCATTGCATGTGCAATGTGTGGTCTAGTACATACCATTGCATGCATTAGGCTACCCATTTCACTTTCATATGGAACACGGGACATATCCTCCTCTTATTCTTGTGTCTTGGGACACTGTTCAGCAGATAGCTCTACACCTACAGGAATAGGAACCTTCACCGGTTTACTATCCTGCATATTGAACCTCTGCAATATTGTCTCGACAAATTTCCTCTGGTTTAACCAGAGCTTCCTCTTTTCCCGATCTCTCTTAATTTCCATGCCCAAAATATAGTTTGCAGCACCAATATCCTTCATGTCGAATTTGGAGAACAATTGAGTCTTCAAATCCTGGATAATTTCTTTTTCATTTCCAATCAACAACATATCATCCACATGCAAGACAAAATAAATAACATGGTCACCAATTAATTTAAAATACACACAATGATCATCTTTACTTCTAGTGAAGCAAAGTCCCCGTATATAGGTATCAAATTTATGATACCACATCCTTGGTGACTGTTTTAACCCATACAAAGATTTTTTTAACCTACATACCAGTTCTTTCTTACCCTTCACCATAAAGCCTTCAGGTTGCTTCATGTAGATCTCCTCTTCCAGATCCCCGTGAAGAAATGATGTCTTCACATCCATCTGTTCTACCTCAAAATCAAATGCAGCAACAACATATAAAAGTAATCTAATAGAAGTAACCTTGGCAACAGGAGAAAAAATATCACCAAAATCAATTCTCGTCACCTGGGAATAAACTTTTGCTACCAACTGAGCTTTTTATTTCTCCACCTTTCCTTCTGCAATCATCTTCTTCTTAAACACCCATTTTCTCCTGATGGGCTTCCTTCCATCCGACAACTCCACCAGATCCCATGCCTCATTTTTGTGTAAGGATGCCATTTCATCAACCATGTCCTCCTTCCAGAGTTTTCCATCCTCTAAATCCACTGCCTCCCTGACAGTTCTGGGATCATCATCAGTAATAGTTAAAGAAAAATTTGAACAGACAGCAAATGGACTATACCTTTCTGGCTGCCTTCTTTCCCGAACTGATCTTCTCACAACTGGAGTTTGTGGCTCTTCCTCTTCTGAATCTTGTTCTGTTGTAGAGTCCGATTCATCCTCCTTTAAATCAAACTCTATCTTCTCAAGTTCCTTTCGCAGGACTTCATGTTTAACAACATCTTTCACCTCTCTAAACACCACATCTCGACTGTACAGTACACCCTTCCTTGTTTCTGGGTTCCAAATTTTGTAACCTTTTAAACCATCCTTATACCCAATAAAGATGCACCTTTCAAATTTATTATCCAACTTGGTCCTTTTATCCTTTGGAACATGTACATATGCATCACATCCAAATACCCTCAGATGTGAAAGAGACTGTTTCTTACCAATCCATACCTCATGTGGATTCTTATCCTCTAATGCTGATGAAGGTGATATGTTAACTAGGTGACATGTAGTCTCCATTGCCTCTGCCTAGAAGTCATGTCCTAACCCGGTACCACTGAGCATGCTTCTTGCCTTTTCCATCAGCATTATGTTCATTCTTTTTGCAACTCCATTTTGCTGAGGTGTGTATGGAATAGTCTTCTTCCGTGCTATACAACACTTCTTGCAGAACTCTTCAAATTCCTTCTTGCAGAACTCTCCACAATTATATGTCCTCAACACCTTTATATTCTTCTTTGTCTGGTTTTCCACCTGAGCCTTAAATTCTTTAAATATGTCAAAGACTTCAAATTTCTTCCTTAAGAAATATATCCATGTATTCCTTGAGAAGTCATCTATGAATGAAACATAGTACACAGACTTTCCCAGTGATGGAACAGACACAGGTCCAAACTCATCACTCTGCACAAGCTCTAATATCTTGTTTGCCTTCTTAGCACCAGAAGGAAAACTCACCCGATTCTGCTTCCCATACACACAATGTTCACATAAATCAAAATCCAGAGAGCAATTAGACATACCTTTTACCATACCATTACCATGCACTATCTAAAGGCCCTTATCTCCAATATGTCCAAGCCTTTGATGCCATAGCATGGTCTTTTCTCCAGATACCACTAGGCTTTCCACTCCACTTTTAGGAACCACAGAACTGTTACACCCATCAATAACAGTGTTACCTTGAAGCTTGTACAGAGTTCCAGTCTAAACTCCCCGCATTAATACCAGTGCTCCCCGAACCATCTTGCAGGTATCTTTCTCGAACACTGTTTTTACACCTACATCATCCATCTTGCTTACAAAAATCATATTTATGGCCAATGCAAGAATATGCAGAACACCATGAAGTGTTCTAATCCTTCCACCTTGCAGCTTCAGCTTGAATTTTCCACGTCTGATGATTTTGGCCTTCCTATCATCTCCTAAGAAGACATCACCACCTTCATACTTCTCATACTAGCAGAACCACTCCCTATGGGGAATGAAGTGAAAGGATGCACCTGAGTCAATCAACCATGCCTCATGATCTACATGTGTATTTGAAGAGGAAGCCAAATACACATCCCCACCTTCATCTAAGGTGGTTTTTGCCTCTACAAAAGGAGCATCATCAGATCTCTTTCCTTTCTCAGGAGCCTTAGATCTGCAGTCCTTTTTGTAGTGCCCTTCCTTTCCGCATTTCCAGCACACCTTTACATACTTTCCTAAAGATTTAGATCTCCCACTCGAAAACTTATCTTTGTTTTTGTTTTGGGACCTTCCTCGTAAAGATAAGGCATCTAAATTCTGGCCCTCCATATTTCTCCATCTCATTTCCTTCGACGGCAAGGCTAAGACAGTTTCATCAAAATTCAAGGTAGTCGTATTGCTACCTATTGCAATAACCAGACTGTCCCACGAATCTGGTAGAGAACACAAAAAACCAATGCACTTATCTTCATCTGAGATTATAATATAAACAAATGACAATTGAATTACAACTGTATTGAAGGCGTTCAAATGCTCTGTCACCGAGTCTCCATTCTTCATCCTTAGGTTATAGAGTTTTTTTTGCAGGAACAATTTATTCACCATAGACTTATATTGGTACAAAGTCCCTAACTTGACCCACAAATTCTTCGTTGTAGCTTACCTAGATACATTCAACAATACCGAATCTGAGATACATAGCCATATTGTGCTCTTTGCCTTTCGATCCAATTTCGCTCAGTCTTCATCTGACATTGTCATTGGTTTAGTACCTAGATCTATCGCGATCAACTGATCTTATCCACCAGAAAATCCTCCATCTTGAGCTTCCACAACTCAAAAAATTGACCATTAAAATTCTTGATCTCTATATTTCCACTGCTCACCATCTTCTTTCACCGCAAGAATCGATGCCGCAGATCTCCCACTAAATAGGGTCTACCACAGGCCCGAGCAAAAAACCCCTCAACAGCAAAGGCGTCCCCTTGAAGTCGAAACAACTCTGATACCAAAATTATCTGCAAACGAATTCTTAAAGATAGAAAATAAACAAGAGCGAGAGCATAAAACATAAAATAGATATACAGAGAGATTTTCCCCTGGATCCCAAATTGGGACTACCATCTTGATTTTTCATTATATTCCTTTTAGTGTTACAACACACACACACACACACACATATGTCGAAGCATTCATAAACCCCAATCCATTAACCATAGATTAGAACATAACCGTAGTTCCCTTGACCAGATCTAAAAAATACCAGGGGTCGAAAACCATCATGCCCCAAAACCATGTGCAAACCCATGCACAAAACCATAGGCGGGATCGCCCACCAAAAAATAAGGAAAAAAAAATTTCCCAAGGTGTTACCCCGAACCCGACGCAAGGGGCTACCCACCCCCTACGAACCCCTGGACACGAGGGGTTGTCGCCCCCCTGTGACCCCTTCATGCGTGTGACTAATCGTGGAAAGAATATAACACATACCCAACACTTTGAAGAACTTCCAAGTATGCAATCTTTAGCCATGTGTCCAAAATTTTTGCATTTGTAACATTCGACATCATCTCTCAAATTATCAAATTTGTTAATATTTTGTTGAGTTATGGAATATCCATTTTTGAAAGATCTCCCAAAAATATATTTATTCCAAACATACTTGTGAAATTCTACAACTCTATGTCCAAACCTTCCACGTGAATAAAAATGACCATAGAAGATAGGTTGATACCTAGGAGGAAATATTCTTTGAGGAATTGTCTTCCATGGTTCTTCCTACGAGTCCTGATCTCTTGAGTTTGCTGGGAGGTCTACCTGCTTTTTAGATTTTGCATATCCGTATTCTTTTATTGTCATTGAAGGAATTGGCTCCTTTTCATATTTTTCTTTGTAACCAAGACCAGTCTTGTCACTGTTTGATCGCTGATTGTTGATGATTTCTTCCAATGCCTTGGAGTTGTTGGTGTAGTTTTGAAGAGTTTTTCCATTTTTTACTTGCTTTCGTAGAGAAACTATTTCTGATTCCAATGCTTCTCTTTCCTTGTTGCTTTCCTTTAATTCTTCCCTGAGTGATTCTTCAACTCGTTTGTATTCTTCAACCTTGATTTTAAGATTTAGGACTTGTTCCCTTTCTATATTTAATTCGTCTTCAAGAGTGTTTACATGCTTCTTCTCGACCTTGAGCTCTTTGATAACCTTGATCACTTCGTTTTGAAATTCAACCTCAATCATCTATTCTTCTTCATCTCCTTCTTCGTCAGATGCTTCTTTCTTATTATGCTTGGCCATAAACAATACTCTTCCGTTGATTTCTTATTCGTTATCACTGTCTTCATCAGATGAGGAGCTATCTTCTTTGGAGAAGAAACTCTTATTAAACCATTTATTCTTGCCTTGCTTGTTGAACTTCCTTAGGCCTTTCTTTCCTTTCATAACAGCCTCATTTTTGTGAGGACACTTGGCTGCAAAATGCCCAACCTCGCCATAATCAAAACATATCAATGGAAGTTTACCTTTGAATTTCCCCGTACCTGTTTTCATTTTTCGTGTGAAGTGGGAAAATTATTTATTTGAAAATTCTTCTTCATTTTCTTCCTTTTCTTCTTCCTTACAACTACAAGTTTTCGCTTTCAGAATATTCTTGTCCTTCATAGTCTTCTTGGATGCGGCGAATGTTGTTTCTAGGTGAGATGTGTCGTCCTCTTCTTCGATCCTCATTTCATATGCCATAAGCACTCCATGCAATTCACCTTTGCAGAGATTGGTTAGATTCTAACTATATTCGAAGACAAATACCTTTGGTTGAATCTTGCCGGCAAAGTTCTAAGGATATTTCATAAAACAATTTTCGCGTCGACAACTTCTCCCAAACCTTCGAGTGCATTTGTTATTTCATCAACACACTGTAAGTATGCATCAATTTTTCATCTTCCTTCATTTTGATATGCTCAAATTTTTCCCTGTAATTTTGAAGCTTTGCTTCTTTCACGTTTGAGTCACCTGCATATATATTCTCAAGCTTGCCCCATACTTCTTTAGTATTTTTGCAACGCAGTACCTTAAGAAAGACAGATTCAATAAGCCCACTGATAATGAGATCTTTAGCCTTTGAATCATATACCATATTTTTCTTACCTTGTTCATCTTAGGTTGCTGTAAAGCATTTTTAATGATTTCCCATACTTCGTATCCTTGCGCTAGAAAATGAACCTGCATTCTTCCACTCCAAAGTGCATAGTTATTTCCATTGAACAGAGGAACTCTATTCTTAGTATACTCGATGATCTCCTTCCAATTGTTAGACTACAATTGAAGGAACCAAGCTCTGATACCAATTGTTGGAAATATTGAGGGGGGGGTGAATCAATATTTCTTATCAATTAGCACTTTTAAATATTTTCATAGCATCAATTAATTTTCAATTATTCTTGATGTTTATCCAGTAACAACAGTAAACAATAGAACACAATAGGCACACGAATTTTAGGTAGACAACCCCATCAGGGTCTAACCACTAAACACTTTTCTAATAAATTATTTATTCTTCAGCCCCAACTAAAATAAAAGGTAAAACTTCCTAGAATTATAGAAAAACATTCTTCTCCAGCTCCCACTGGAAGGACGCCCCAGTGCCCTGGTTTCTTCAGTAGTCAATTGAATGGATGCCCCGACATCCTAGACCGACCTACCACCCTTAAGTGTTCACACGCTCCAACCTGTATGTGACTTCATGCACCAACCTAGCACCTCCCTGCCACCTTATAATGATTAGAAATAAGACGAGTGTGGACTCTCGTACCAAGGACAATGATCCACGATACAATATGGTTCAAAATGATTTTCTTGAACTAGACCAATCACACTATGACCTGCAACCCAGCCATAACATTATCCAACAATGACACTTATACTTCCCAAGAAAGTCTCTCCAACTCTAGGCAGATTGAATCTCTTACAATAATGAATATTTTACGATAATGACTCTTTTAAAATTTTACGATGATTATTTTTACAACACTGACTTTTACTTGACTTGACACTGCTTCTTTGAACACTAGTAGCTGCTAAGGTACTGTTGTTATTTCTTCAAGTAATGGTACTTTGGCCTTGCATTTTCCTTCTAGTATGTGTATGAGTTGTCCTATTGTGTCCTCCTTCCTGGACATGCATTAATGAAAAAAAACCCAACCCAATATACAAAAAAAATACTTACACTGTCCTGCAAACCATATGTCAGAGAAATATTCAAAATTCAAATGTAAAGATGTTCAACATTTATGAACAAAACTCAATCAAACATACATACAAAATACTTACACTCTCCTGCAAAACACATGCCATAGATGCTATTCAAATTAAAATTCAAACACTAATCATACATATCTTGTTGTAGTGGACTTACCCTTGACTGTTGATGTGTTGTCCTTACTACAGTGATCCTTGAATTCATATTTGTTTCTTGTATTCTACAAGCTCGATATTGAATCTGTTGTATCTAGTTAATTTCAGATCTCCAAGGTCAGAAATTGCACCCCATGGTATCCCTCTGAGTCATCTTTCCAACCCCACAAGTCCGATCAATATTGGATTCTTCAAGGAATAGTTATTCCCAATCTCCTACGATGACCTGATTATAGACTAGTTCAGTGGAGCGAACTTGTACAAAGTGCCACGTGTCACTGTTTTAGCCTTCGATCCTGAAAACGATATCCAAAAAACTAAAGTCTATCCTCTTTCTGTCACTTTTTACAAAATTTGAATCCAATGCTCAGAGGGAAATTTATGACGATTTTCCCAACGTCACGTGTTTGACATGAAATTCGGAAGCCTGCAAAAACCCTAACTTCCTCAGATCATATATCTGACAATATAGTGAACAATATCTAAAATTTGGTCACGCGCTTCATCAAGATTTCAGCTCAAAGGGGTTTTTTCTTCAGCATCTGAAGCTAATATATATATATATAGACTAGTTCAGTAAAGCGAACTTGTACAAAGTGCCACGTGTCACTATTTCAACCTTTGGTCCTGAAAACGATATCCAACAAACTAAAATCCATCATCTTTCTGTCAATTTTTACAAAATTTGAATCCAATTCTTAGAGAGAAAGTTATGACGATGTTCCCAGGGTCAGCTGTTTGACATGAAATTCGAGAGCCTGCAAAACCTAACTTCCCTCGGATATATCGACAATATAGTGAACAATATCTAAAAAATTGGTCTGGCACTTCATAATTCAACTCAAAGGGGTTTTTCTTGACATACGAAGCTCTTATATATATATAGACTATTTCGATAGAGCGAACTTGTGCAAAGTGCCACGTGTCAACATTTTTAGCCTTGATCTGGCAAGTATCCATATAAAGTCTATCCTCTTTGTCACTTTTTACAAAATTTGAATCCAATGCTCGAGAGGGAAATTTATGACGATTTTCCCAACGTCACGTGTTTGACGCAAAATTCGGAAACTGCCAAAAGCCCCTAACTTCTCGGATGCTATCTCGACAATATAGTGAACGAGGTCTAAATTCGGTCACGCGCTTCATCAAGATTTCGGCTCAAAGGGGTTTTTCTTCGACGCTCCCGGCCTTAATATATATCTATATATATATATATATATATATATATATATATATATATATATATATATATATATATATATATATATATATATATATATAGAGATAACGCCACGATGACCTGTTTTAAGAAATTGCACCCCATGGTATCCCTCTGAGTCCTCTTTCCAACCCCACAAGTCCGATCAATATTGGATTCTTCAAGGAATAGTTATTCCCAATCTCCTACGATGACCTGATTATAGACTAGTTCAGTGGAGCGAACTTGTACAAAGTGTCACGTGTCACTGTTTCAACCTTCGGTCCTGAAAACGATATCCAAAAAACTAAAGTCTATCCTTTTTCTGTCACTTTTTACAAAATTTGAATCCAATGCTCAGAGGGAAATTTATGACGATTTTCCCAAGGTCACGTGTTGACATGAAATTCAGAAGCCTGCAAAAACCCTAACTTCCTCAGATCATATATCTGACAATATAGTGAACAATATCTAAAATTCGGTCACACGCTTCATCAAGATTTCAGCTCAAAGGGGTTTTTTCTTCAGCATCTGAAGCTAATATATATATATATATATATCTGTATGTATGTATGTATGTATGTATGTATAGAGATAACGCCACGATGACCTGTTTTAAGTAGCGAAATCCTTGCATCAAGAGGATATGAGGGTCACAATTTATATAAATTCTTAGGTTGAGAGGGTATTCAACAAGTGAATGTTGGAGGGATTTTAGGAGTTTAAAAAATTATTAATTATTGACTATTCAATGACCACAACCAATGATTACTGTCATGCCACAACCCCATGGGCTTTTAGCCCACTAACTGGGGTTACTAACTTCAAACACGAATATCTCTCAAACCATGAATAATTACGTGGCATGCCATTGTTGAATCCTTAGTTAAACTTGGGGGGGGGGGTGAATCAGTTTAACACATTCATGAGCTTTTTAAAACTTTTCATCAAGCTTATTTACAACTTAATTTTACAATCATCTTTATATGTGAACAGTCTTAATATGTAGCAGCAATTATTAAGATAATGTGACACCAAACTTATTATGAGAGCAGCAAGTATTAAGCAGATTAGATAGAACATATCAACACATAGGCAACACACACAGAGACAATAGATATAAGTGGAAACCCATAAAGGGAGAAAACCACATCTTATTATTGTTGTGATGCAAAGGCAAGCTCCAAATCCCTCTCACCACTGATTTTCTGCAGGCACCAACCTACAGGAGGCTCCAACCTCAGTCATCTACAACTGACATCTATCAAGCTTCAACTTGATAAGGAAGCTCCAACTTCCTCATTCTATCAAAAGAAAACATTTTCTGATTTACCTTGGATATCAGCTTTGTTCTGTACCTTCTTTTGTGTTGTCCTTCAGTCTTCAAATCTGTCTTGTAGCATCTCTTTCTGTTCCTCCTTCTTCTTATCTTCTCTGCCTTAATTCTTCATGCTCTGCATTCTTTAACCTCTCTACTGCATATCAATATGATATCCTTTATACAATTTTCCTCATAACTGTTCGCATTCTACAGGGAATTCAAAGTGAATAGCCCTGACTCTTCGCCTTCTGCCTCCTCACTTCTCTATCCAGCTCATTCAGAAAACTACAACACTTTGTACAACTTTCAGTTTTACAGTGGAGTTTTGTTTCCTATGGAGACTTGCCAATGCATCACAAACAATATAAACCAATTAAAACATTTACATTTAGTTACAATGTGAATTCCAACTCAACCCATTCAACCTTTTGGATCATTGCGTGTTGTCTTTTCTGCAGCTGTCTCTGTCTTCTTCCTCTCTGTATGCTTTTCTATTCACTGCTGTTGCGTAACTCCTGCATATATTTAACTGCGCTTTTTATATAATGCAAATCAATTCTCAGCGTAATAATAAAGGCATTTTTAACACATAAATTGCCCTTTATATATAACGCAAATGCCTCTCGGTGATATAATCATAATGGACCCTTTTAATATATAAAATGCCTTTTTTGTTCAACTAATTGATCTTTTCTTATGCTCTGATGCGATTACACCTCTTGCGATGGTTCCGATGTGATTGATCCCAATCGGAACTTTCAATGGTATGTTCTGATGTTCTACTTTACTCCGATGCAATGGTTCACTGTTCACTTGCACTTCACTGTGCCGATGTGATTGGAATTCTATGATGCAATTAGAAAAGTCCCCACCATGTAATCAAACGACTCATATCTGTCGTCCATCCTTCAGCAGATCCGACGGCTATCATCTGATCGCTCAATCGCAATCGGAAATTTCAATTTGTTCGTCACTCTTTCACCTCCGATGCGATGGTTCACTGTGCTGCACTTTAAGCCGGAACTCAAACACATATGAGTCGCCATTTATAACATATCGGGTTAGCATCTTTATCGCAATCGCAATCGGAACTTTTATTAACATGTTCCGCTGTTATGTTTTTCTCCGATGCGATTCATGAGGGTCCCACCTTATAATACTTCGTTTGTTTTAAACCTGAACAATAGAACCTTTTGTTCTTTTAATCTTGCGCACAAGCATATAATACATATGCTTTCTATTGTAACCTTAGTCCCTTGTGTATAAAGCGCTACATATATATATTTTGCCGCTTCAGCTTTTACATATCCTTCAGCTTGGGTTAAGATTCTCGGAATAAACATGTATTGAACTCTTTTGTTTTACATGGGGTCCCACACTACACATATAATATCCTCCGTCAACATTATATTAAGTCTTTAACTTAGGCTTAAACCTAGCACTAATATATATAGTTATATAACCTTTCGAGCTCCATAGTTTATTTAACGCTTCCGCTCACAGCATAGACTTAGCCATGTAACATATTAACATTTGGCTATCAAACAACCATCGCATTACATACAATTTCCTATCTTTCTCTTGGGCCCACATCTCTCGTTCAGCGCTTGTCAAGACTTTACTTCACACCCAAATATTATGCTCGCCCGCTGCACTTTATTAAACCTCAGATAACCATATAGCTTGTTACACATAAAAGTCTGGCCCACAACATATTTCAAAGCCTTTGGATCAATATCCAACGTCTTATAAAATCAATACCATTATATTATAATAACGTTCGACTTGGTTATGAAACCAATTCTACATGTGGTACTTCACGGGCATGTAGCTTACCTTTAGACCATATATTAAACTCAAAACTCCATGTAACTATACTTGGCCCCATAGTATTCCTTTGTATTCACAATACAATTTATATCAACCCCGAAGCGTATGAAAGACCTTTCAGACTTTATATCACGACTTTGAATTAAAATAACCTTCGGGCCCACAATGATTTGTTACTTACCTTCCGCCTGTTTATTAACCTTTATAATACACGCAATACACTGAACTTTCCATAATACTTGGCCCCACAGCAATGAATGTAGGTCCCACAGCCTCGGTTCTCTTCCCCGCAACTTCTCTTCTGATCGGACGGTCAATCTACTCTCGCGCTCCAACTGAACTTTGGAGCCCCATCCGACGGATGATGCGCAATATCGCATTTTTCTTTGGGCCGAGGGTTAACACGCAAAAATTGTGCAATGTAAGTAGTATTCAAATACCACCCAAAGACACGTGTCCATCAGCGACATAAGTAGCGTTCAAAAAGCGAAATCCACTTACCACTCCCAAACGCACGCGATACTGCTGGTATTTTCACCTCTGGTTTTACTATTTATTCAAGGTTTCGCTCTTGACTCAGGGTTCCAGTTCTAACGACTCCGCTTCAAATTTTATTTTTCCTCCATATTTCGTTTACACGCGCAGTTTGTGTATTAACCCTACATTATAACTAAAGTGTTTATTTACCAATTTATTCCTTCTGCCTTTTGGTTCCGCTCTTTCTGCGTGGTTCCACATCCTCTGTTTTCATTTCACAATGGATTTGTTGACGGCTCTGCCTCTGTATTCTCTATCTCTGTTTCACTGTACTCTCTGCAACCTTTCTCTGCTGCTCGACCGTTTCATTTCACGGCTCTGCCTCTGTATTCTCTGTCTCTGCTTCTGTATCTCCTGTCTCTGTTTCACTGTACTCTCTGCAACCTTTCTCTGCTGCTCGAACGTTTCATTTCACAGCTCTGCCTCTGTATTCTCTATCTCTGCTTCTATATCTCATGTCTCTGTTTCACTGTACTCTCTGCAACGTTACTCTGCTGCTCGACTCACTCTACAGTTTCTCTATATTCTCTGCATATTCTGCAGCCTGGGTTGCTTCAAATGGCCCTGCTTTGCAGTTGCTCGACCCTCTACATCCTCTTCAGATCTCTACTGCCTCTCTGCTGCTACTCTACCTCTTTTGCTCTCTTTTCCTTTCAACAGTCTTCTTTTGCTATCTCTCTGCATCTATGTTGTCTCCTTTTCCATCTCTTTTTCCATCAATGACAACATTTCCAACAATGCCATATATCAACGGAAACATATTGACAAGTAGAAACCATAGAAAATATCCTTGACTTAGAATAGAGTAAGTTGTCAAGTCAAAATTCCCATGCAATATCGGGGTAGCCCGTGGTGCTGCTTGGGTTGACATCAATGACAACAATTGATCAACAATAGATCACCTTGAATCCTTGATGATGATGATGATGATCACAGATGGCTTGATGATAGCACCAACGATTTTGAATTTGCTTCAATCACGAGATAGTTTTAGATTATTTGAAGATGAACGTCTCCTTTCTTATCTTGTTTTTCCTCTTGATAGGACGTTGATGTATAATTCCTTTAAGTAAGATCTTTTGTCTTCTTGATATGGCTTGAGGACTTGTCCAATTTCTGCAAGTTGCTCCTTGAATGAGTGAAGATCTTCTTAGATCTTCAATGTAGACCCCTTTCTTTTGCTTTGATGCCTTCTAGAAAACTTTGATCCTTGATGACTTCCTTGAAGCTTTGATCCTTGTGTCTTCTTGCTAAACTTCCATTCTTAGTCTTCAACACCTTAGCTTTGAAACCATGTTGAGAATTTGGTAGGGCATGGTTTAATTCAATTCTCTTACTTGATAATTTCTTGTGTTATATTGATTATGCTTCTATTACTTATATCTTGTTTTCATTAGCTTATTATGTCTTTCATCAAGTCAATTATCAAAACACAAGAGACACAGAAATTTGGTTCTTCAAGCCAGGGCCAAAAGCTCTCCCTCTTGGAGAGGAAAAACTAGAAGTAATTATTCTTCTATATCTTGAATTGACAAGTACCATGACCATGACACAGATCTTTGACATTAGCATGCCTCCAAGAACTTTCTCACTTCTCTTCTAGGCTCCTTATGATGAACTTATTTTCTACATTGTCCTGTACTAGCCTTAGGGAAGCTCGGCCCCTAACATTATAGCCTTGATCACCTAGACAATCCTCCTCGGCTTACCTTCTAGTACCCTTGCTACACTAGTATGGGACTTCCTTCTAGCTATAATTTTGTATTCTTCATGTTGTATATATACCCTAGTCTCTTTCTAAACAAGGTGAGGCTTATACTTATTGCAACCTTCTTTTCACTGTGTATTCTTTTGGATTCTTCCTGAAGTATGTGAGATCAAGGCAGACCTTTAGCACTTCACACTTCTCTTTATCACTAGATGGAAGACATTTTGCATCATTGTTCTTTCCTGAAGTATCTTCGGCCTAATTCAGAGATATGAGATAGGAGCATACCCAAAACATAATGCTCTTTAACAATGTGTTGTACTTCCTTGATACTTTGTTGAGATGATCCTTTTCTTTGCACCAAAATTCAGTCACTAACCTCGTACTGAGTTGCATACCTGATCCGAACTTTCTCCCTACAATTTAGCCCAAGAATCCCATAGATATGCAGACTATTCTGCATGTAAATTGAGTGAAGTCCACATGGGTACATATAATGGTCAGACCCTCTCAATTAGACGACCTGTACAAGTGAACCGTTGTGTCATATTTCAATGAGGCGACATGATATAGGACGACTTCTATAAGAAGTATATACATCATACTTTGAACCGCTTGGTGGAGCGTTTAGACAAGGTCTTGGAGCATGCAACAATTTGTCCCTTTATAAGTGTAACATCAATTCATATACATGGCTCTTAAATTATATTTTGACAAGGTGAAAAACTCCTAAAGACATTAAGAAGAAGTCTTTCACCTATAATAAAAACTCCTTGCACATGAAACCCATGAGGCAAGCATTACCAAAATACATTTTATTATCTTTGTCTTCTTCATTACATAAATTCATAATTACTATTCATTGTGAAGACCGAACCTAGTTACACTTTTCAACATATCTAGGTCATATTGTATCTCATGACAGTGTTGAGGTAGACCCTAACAAAATTAAAGCCATTAAGGAATGGAAAATCCCCACAACAATAAAGCATATGCGAGGAATTCTTGGGTTGACAGGGTATTATCGCTAGTTTGTTAAGAGTTATGGGATAATAGCAGCACCTCTAACAACATTACTGAAGAAAGATGCATTTTCTTAGACTCCAGAAGAAACTAAGGCCTTTGAACATCTTAAAGAGGAAATGTGCTAAGCATCAGTCTTAACTACGCCAAACTTCACAAAAACATTTTTTATGGAATGTAATGCTTCATGAAATGGAACTGGTGTTTTTTTAATGCAAGAAGGAAGACCCATTGATTTTGAAAGTCGTCCAATCAAAGGAAAGTAATTACAAAAACCTATTTATGATAAGGAAACGTTGGCAATACAACATGCACTTAAGAAATGGAAACCTTACCTAATGGGAAGGCACTTCAAGGTAAAAACGAATCATGATAGTCTTAAATACTTTCTAAAACAAAGATTATCTTCAAAAGAGCAACAAAAATGGGTCACAAAGATGTTGGGTTATGACTTTGAAATTATCTACAAAAAAGGGAAGCAAAATGTTGTTGCAGATGCACTCTCAAGAAAGGATGAGGATGTGGAAATTGTTTTGTGCCATTTCTATTATCCAACCAGATTGGATAACCGAAGCAAGGGATGAATGGAATAATGATGAAGTAGTTTGGGCACTCGTTCAAAACTTGCAACACGATCCCAATACATTTGATACATTTAGCTGGAAAAATGATTCATTATGGTACAAATATCGCTTGTATCTTTGTAAGAATTCCAAACTAAAACAAAACATTATTTTGGAATCGTACACCTCTCCCTTAGGAGGGAACTCAGGATTTTTAAAAACTTACCACAGTGTTAAGAAGAAATTTTTTTGGGATGGTCTTAAATATGATATTCAAAAGTTTGTGGCAGAATGTTGGGTTTTCCAACAAAATAAAGTTGAGACAATTAAGAGGGTAAACGTTGGGAGGAGGTTTCAATGGATTTTATCACAAGTTTACCCAAGTCTGAAGGAAAGAGTTTCATCAAGATTGGTAGTTGATAGACTTACCAAGTATGCACACTTTTGTGCATTATTGCATCCATTTAAATCTAGTACAGTTGCCACTGTATCTATGGGAACAATTCAAAAGTTACATGGAAACCCAAAGTTTATTGTAAGCGACAAAGATCCCATTTTCACTGGAAATTTTAGGACATAATTATTTTCTTTTCTGGGTACTAAATTAGCTCATAGATCATCTTATCATCCTCAATCTAATGGGCAAAATGAGATATTAAACAAATGTTTGGAAGGATATCTTTGTTGCTTTGTATCTGATAAACAAACACAATGGGTCAAGTGATTACCTCTGACTGAATGGTGTAATAATAATTCCTTCCATACTGCAGCAAAAATGACCCCATTTATGGCACTTTATGGATATCATCCATCGTCCATCACATCATCTTTAAGAGAAAATTCTAAGGTTCAAGAAATGGAAGATCACATCGAGCATCAACAACAAGTTCTTGACTCTTAAAGGATTACCTCACTTTGGCACATAATCGAATGAAACAACAGGAAAATCAACATCGCATCAAAATAAGTTTTGATGTAGGCGATTAGGTATTTTTATGGTTACAACCATACAAACAAATGTCCCTCAAGCAAGCTAAGAAGGATAATAAATTATCACCAAAGTTTTATGGTCCTTACAAGGTGTTGCAAAACATTGGTACTATGGCATGCAAATTGGAGATTCCAACATCTTCTCGATCTCACCCAATTTTCCATGTTTCATGCTTAAAGAAGGTTATAGGTGACAAGCTCCCAGTTCAAACAATATTTCCATAACTTGACAAGGGAGGAAAAATTGTATTGGATTCTGAAGAAGTCACAGAAACAAGAACTCCAGAGCTACGAAATCAATCGATTTGAGAGCATCTCATCAAGTGGAAGAACTTACCCGTTGAATATTCCTCGCGGGAGGATGAGAATTTTATACAGAAGCATCCAGAACTACTCATGTTAGTATGAATCCTTTGTCGAAATGTACGAAAAAGGACCACTTTAGCTACGCATAACTAATAGCCCTAACAACAAAAGTGGCTAGCAATATCTTCAGATCTGCGGTTAGTTGAACAAGAAAAGAGCTGCAAAAAACCAGATCTATGCATGGAAAGACATTAAGCAGTAAAAACAAGGGTTTGCTCCATATACCAATAGAAAAGACAAGAACAATTTTTGAAAGAATTTTTGTATTAATCGGGCACCTGGGAGGAAAACAAGAAGGCGTATCCAATTCTCCTCGGTGGGATGGGTTCTTGGAAGTCCTCAGCACTTCAAATCTAAAATCTCTCTCTCTTGTTGGTGTAGAAAACCCACACAAAGAATGGAACTCAAAGGGATCTCACATAGCAAATGGTAGAAAAATGTGACCAAGTGTATAGATCCAGAGTGATCTAATAGGCAACAAAAGGTGAAGAATGGTAGGAAAAACCCTCCTATTTATAACAAAATATTGGGTCATTTTAGATCTTGGTGCATGATTAAAATAATGTTAACCAAATCTAGATCCACCTTTTATGGAATATTTTATTATATTTGTTGGAGGGAAAAGGTATTTGACTTGGGTCAAATCCCTTTATTTGTCAAAATAAATAAATAAATGATTTATTTATCTTTTTAAGGAAGTGGTTGAAGGATAATTAAATAAATAATGATTTATTTAATTATTTGTGGGTGATTTGGTCATATTTAACAAGGAATATTATCTAAATAAGATTTAAATAATTATTCCTTGAAAATAATAAGATAAATAAAGGTTTATCTAATTAATTTCTTTGTTTTTGGGTTAAACATGACTGGGAATAATAATTAAATTATGGTTTAATTAATTATTCCACGAGGAAAATCAAACAAATATAGGTTTGTTTAATATTTCCTTTTGGGGTTTCCTGTTTAGACCATAAATAACCTAATAAATGTGGTTTATTAAGTTATTTAACATAGTGAAGGCAATTTTACTTACGGTAAAATTGGTCTTACATGGTGTACTTGGGTCCATCTAATGATAATAGGTTAGATGACCAAAAAATGGTGTAACAGATTGCCCCCCAGCATGCGAGTGTTAGGAGCAAATCGTATGACCGAAGTACGTTGTAAGAACTCAATCACCAGACATCAAGAGGGAAGTCAGAGAGAGAAATGTAAGGTAGATGAGTGTGCTGAAGAACTAGACCCTGAGGAGACGAGACTCGCAGGTGCAACAAGTCTCTTTTTATGAGAGGGTACCTGTGCTAAAGGCAGCGGGGGAGGCATACCTATGCCCGCCAAGACAAAGTACAAAAGAATAGTGTGTCCAGTAAACAAGGGACCGAACCATAAAGTACAACCGTCACAAACATGAGCCAGATAATAATACAAGGAGGAATCCCACATACATGTTGTGCCTGGGATAACAGCTAGGAATTATACAATAGTATCTGAGTACATGAGATACAAATACAACCCAAATGCCCCCTATAAGCGGGGAAGGGCTCACAAACTCTGACTGACACATGCAAATCAAAGAGGCGCTACAAGCGACTAAGGCCGACATCATCAAATATATGGAGCTGCATCGAAGGCTGCAATGAAGAGGTCATCCAGGTGTGTGGGGGGCTACCTGCAGGGCCACCCCCTCATGAGAGTTGAGACATCTCACACACGCCCGGGAATCACCAATAGCTGCTGCTGCATCACTGGACCATCAAGCATACGGATCTCGATCATGCTGAAAGGAGCTGGAGTGGAGAAACAATCAAGTCAAAGGGTGATGATAGATCCCTTTGCCTGATCCAAGGCACCGAACAAGAGTGGAAGCTCGAACCAAGGTACACCGCCCTCTAGACCTGGCTTCTGGAATGAATGAGCTGATGTCGATAGAAGGAGGTCTGCCATAGGTGAGGCAATGAGAGATCCTCAACTAAGGCACGAGAGAAAATAATAGAGCGATGGACAGACTGACACTAATGGTGATGGTGAAGTGGAAAGGATTGAGTAGCGAATGGATGACTTCCCTTGTTAGAGCATAAAGGGCATGGATGACATGGCAGGGACTGACACAATATCATAAGGGATAGGGGACAGTGGGACTGAAGGTCATAATGTGCGACACAAGAGAGAGACCAAGCAATGAAGGATGAAGGGCTATAGCGGGGTACAACGGGACTCGGGATAGACTCCATGAATGCGATGATGACTCAACTTGGATGCTCTAAACAAGGGCGACTTGATGGTGCTGCCACACAGTAAAGGCCCAAGGGGGGACCATGAAAACATGAGTACAAGATGGTAGCTCATGACGAAAATCGACACGAACAAAGACAAGTAAGGAGGCAAAATGGTGCCCCAAGTACAAGTGTCGGGAGTGAGGAAATTCGATTTTAAGGAGAGGTGAAGTGACCCTTCTTGGAAAAAATGTGTCCTGGTGAAGTGTCAAACACAAAAGATGAAAAAAGATGCTGGCTATCTAAAAGAAAATAAAACATGCATTTCAGAAGGGAAATGCTAAGGGTAATATTTCTTAAGATAGAGTGCATTGTGAGGATTAGGAAGGGGGTTGCCTTCGAAATCCTCTAAGAGGTATGCCCCCTTACCGAGATCCTTACTGATGATGTAAGGGCCTAGCCATAATGAGTCGAAATTCCCATGACCAAGGACATCATGGGCCTGGTCATAGACTAGAACAAGGTCGCCTTCGTGAAAAGTGCGAGGCTGGACTTTTCGGTCATACTGAGCTTTGGTGCGTTTCTTGGCCGCTTCCATGGTTTGCAAGGCAACACGGTGGTCTTCGAAAGCGCGCTCGAGCATGATAAGTCGTTGTTCGAAAGGTTGGGTGTCGGGGAGAATTTCAACAGCCAGATGAAGGGAAGGGATTTCACACTCGATTGGTAAGACAACCTCCTCTCCAAAAACGAGGTGAGGAGGGTTATGGGTGAGGGGCATAGGTGCCCCCGAGCATGGTGTGGTCATGCCAAAATGTATTTAGAAAAAGGGGAATCTAAACACATTTAAATGATGTGGTGTGCCATTTGTTCTCGTTATGGTTATGGAATTTGAGAAAGGAAATGGAGGATTACCAATCTCTTTTGGTACTGCATATAGGGATCAAATGGACTCTAAGTTTCCGAGTTGGCATACCTGGTGTCACTATCCCAAAAAGAGGATTTGGAGATAATGAACTGATGCTCTTGTAGAAAAGCTATAGGTTGGTCAACAATAATGTCTAAGAGACGGGGTTGCTGACGGAATAGGAGGGAACGATAAGAGGTATCATCCCTAGAGTGATCGGAAGTGATATGGGACTTTAGAGGTTCTTCTAAATGTGGAAGAATAATGGTACTAAAGTCAACACGACCAGATACACTAGGAGAGTTATGGAGAATTGCTTCTCTTGGTCTATCAAATGTGGGTGCCCCCTTACCCAAACATTAGGTTTCGATGTAATGGCCACAAGGTGGATGTGGTGTGAACACATGGGTTCGATGTAAGGGGGAATAGATAACGTCAGGGGTGGGGATTTTTTCCATAATGTCGTCATCGCGATAGAAGATGGGGTGACTGGTGGAAGAAATACCACCTGACGTGATGAAGTGACCAGAATCATCATCATGAGAAGAGAGGTTCACATGCGCATCGTCACAAGGGGTGACCGAAGAGTAAGTAGATAAAGGATCTACCGATGTTGAGCCCAAGATGATCGCTGAAAAAAGGTCAAGCGAAACAACAGGGAAGGATTCAGATGGAATGTTCCCCGAGGGTCGCATGGATGATGATAGGTAGAAAATGCTGGACGAAGGCTCCGTCATCTCGACATCAGGAGGGGGAATGTCAATGGGAGCAGTCATAGCTGGTAGCTCTGCTGAAGCAGAATGCGCAAATAGGGGAGAGGTGGACTCATGGCACTTGGCCTCGAATTGGTGGACCACGGCTAGAGAGGTGCGAAAGTCCTCGAGGCGGGGACAAAGATGGGTGTAATGGCCATGGAGATCACACAAAGCACAGGGGTGGTTGGTGTGAATAGTCTTGGGGTTCTTGATCGTGGTCGCGGAAGGAATAGAGGCTTCCGGGACCGTGGACTCAGGGAACGCGACATTAACCATGGGCTTGAGATGAAGCAATTCAGGACAGGTATAGGTGGCGTGACCGACAACATCACACAAAACACACTGGATGGTATGCTTTGGAGGCCTAGGAGGGGCAAGGTTTGTCGGGGTAGCCTTGTCCTTTGATGCCCCCTTGCGGGCTTTGCCCTTCTTACCCGAAGCGGTCGCAACAGGAGGTGGTTCCTATTGAGGTGACTGAGGCACTGTTGCAGCGGGAGAAGTCTTGGGGACCGGTTGAACCGAGGTCAAAGCAAGATAAGGTTTGGGTTGACCAGGCAAGGTTGGGGCTGGAGGATCAAGGTACCAGACGGGAATCCCAAGGGTCAGGTTAGGAAGAGAGAGGGTGGCCATGACAGGTATCGTGGACACTCCTGGTGGGGGAGCTAGGAACGGTATCTGACCAGAAGGGTAATGGCCAGGTGGGACGACTCCTAAATGGCTAAGGCTTGGAGGAACCGTTCCAAGAGGACAAAGAGGCTCATGACTACCAGCTGCAGATGAAGGGCTAGGAGCAGGTTGCGGAGAGTGCGGTTGCTGACTAGCCGAAGCAGGTTTCTTGAGAGCAGCCCGAGACGATTGCATCATGCAAACATTCAATGAGATGGGGTCAGAGACAGGAGGAGGAGAAAGACCAGGGAAGGTTCCAAGCAAAGAGGAGTCTTTGTAGACACCGGGAGAGACACTGGTCAAAGAAACGACGGTTTGCTTATTGGCTACAGCAGAGATGGTCGTCTCAGGGGAGGTCTGAGATGGCGGCTCATGATAAGACAGCTGGTCAATGGTGACTATCTTGCCATTGTGTGGGAAAGACATCTTGCAGAAAACTGCGGATGGGACAGCAGACATGGCATAGGTGTAGCTTCGCCCCAATAGAATGTTGTAGTCTAGAGGGGCGTC
Source organism: Pinus albicaulis (assembly GCA_034641835.2). Lineage (NCBI taxonomy): Eukaryota > Viridiplantae > Streptophyta > Pinopsida > Pinales > Pinaceae > Pinus > Pinus albicaulis. The sequence continues at coordinate 1,405,968,327 of CM076581.1, read as the reverse complement.
AATGACTTCGACGTCAACGCAAACGGTCTTACCGGCGAGGGTGATGGGACAATTAAGGAAAAGGCCAATGGGCTGGGAGGCGTGGCCGTCCCACGCTCTAAGGGTGATCGTGGAAGGGGCCAGCTCAGGAGATCCGAGTTGCTTCCAAACTGAAGCGGACATCACGCAGGTGGATGCCCCCTCATCAATTATACACCGAGAGACGTTGGCGTTCCGGATTTTGACTGGGATTTGGAAGGCGATGGAAGCGGGAAGAGGAGGATGGTCCGATTAAGTGGCGTCGAAAACAATCATTTGGTCATCAGCATGATCTACAGCGCCCACGGCAGATAGTAGAGCCTTCTTTTGGGAAGGGCACGACTGGAGGAGTTCCAGTGTGGAAATGGCAACAGGAGATTGCGCCAAATCATCTACTATGCTATACGAGTGAGCAGCTCGACCAGAAGCAGCGTTTCGACGTAATGGTCCCTTAGGAATCTTGGTATGAACCTCAAATTTGGGTTGAGGGATATGTAAGGGGCCATTCGGTGTTGAAAGAGGCTCTGTAGAACCTGACGAAGGAGGCTCAGAGGCAGACTGAGCAGGAGGCTTGGGGTACTGGCGAGACCGAGTTTGAAGGTGAAGGTCGTCGGTCGGGGAAGGATCGGAGTGCATCATAAGGATCTGGTAATCGGCGGAACCAGAAAGGGAAGGTGGAGTGGCGACCTGACTGTCAGGCAGTTGGGTAGCCACGAATCTTTGCTGAGGGAAGGGATCGGGAAACACAGCTGGTTGGGTAGTGGCCACATTAGGAGGAGCATGAGGGGAGGCGTGTTGTCCGCGCAATGTGGCTTGAGACTCCCACATCTGCCGCATTTGGGGTAAGAGGGGACAATCGTGGGTGTAATGACCATAAACACCACAACACGAACAAGGCTTATTTGTGCGAAGCGGCCTGTCCGGCTTGGGCTGGGTGCCCTGTTGCTGGTTGGCAGTGTTAGGGTCGACACCAGGATTGGGTCCACGGGTACCAGGGGCAGATTGGTTTGGATTGCCTCTCCGCCTTCGTTGAGACGAAGGGGGATTAGTCGCGCCCTGCTGTGCAAATACTTGCCCTGGAGGGGGCTGTAAGTGCTGTTGCGGGTTTGGAGGAGGCAAGGGAGATGGAAGCGCATATGCTAGAGGAGATGGCGCACCAGGCTGCGGATAAAGGTAATGGTTAGGTTGGGAAACATTGAGGTAAGCAGGAGGTTGGGAAAAAGGAGGAGGCATGCCGTATCCTGGATACATGCTACCGGGAGGGGGAAGAGTGCTAGAGGTGCTGGCCCCTCCCTGAGGGAGACCATAGCCCACAGGAGGTTGAGCATACGGATGGGAGAGGGCTCCAATGATACCGTCGGCGGAATGAGATGCCCCCGGGGCGTTAGCGCCGCCGGGCCTGGGGAGGTCAGGAAGAACGGTATAAACATAACCAGATTGAGCGTAGATCAAGTCATATTTCAAGGCTATTTGGAGGGCGGCTTCTTCAGTTTGAGGAAAATGGGAGGCGACATCTTTCCCGATAGGGGACAAGAGAGATCTAAGGAACCAGTCCATGTAGACGCGGTCTTCGAAGGTAGGAGATTGACATAGGCTCTTTCTTCTCCGCCATTCCTGGACATGATCGGATAGGCGGGTCTCAGATGATTGACGGAAAGAAGTCAAAAAGTTCGATACCAGTGTCATAACGAAGGGGAAGCTGGAAGTAAGATAAAAAAAGCCCGGGCAAGAGTTGCAAAGGTGGTATGGGAGGAAGTGGGGTGATCAACATACCACTTAGAAGCTTCACTTGTAAGTGTGCGTTGGAACAATCTAAGACGAACAGAGTCATCGGTAATGGAGGTAGATGAACACCACATGTGTAAAGATCGAACATGATTTGAAGGATCTTCTCCAACACGGCCTTCAAACTTTGGGATGTCGGAAGGGAGCTTTGTCGGCATAGCAGGCCAACTAGCGTCATGGTGTATAGGGTCGTTTATCAATCGGTCCAAATCGGGGAGGCTGAGGCCTGCCAAGAAGGGGAGCAAGGGTGCAGCCGAGGTAGTTACTGTGGTGGTTCTGCTAGTAGTAGTCCCGGCATTAGGGCCGGGATTCCCGCTAGTGTTAGGCCCTGGACCAGACATAGTGGAGGTGATAGGGGGAGAACCAGAAGGAAAAGGAGAACCCAAAGAATCAGAAGAGGAGTCAGAGTGCGGACTCGGAGGAGGACCGGCTCGACGACGGCGGGACGGAGCAGGTCAATCGACCGGAAACTGAGGGTGAAGGCCAAGAAGTCTCCGGGAAGTGCGCCTTGGGGGTGCAATGATGACAACACAAACACAGCACAAGGGGAAGAAGAGTGACCACAAGGGCACAGAGGGGTATAATCAAGTGATTACAATGTCGAAACAAGGGCAGATAGGTGCAGTGTCAATTAATTTTAAAGTCTTTGCCTGGCGGTGTAAACCAGGCTCTTCTTCGCTTAGGGTGAGTGTGTGGCGTGCATTAATTTTAATTTTTAAACCCTTTTCGTTTTGAGAGCAAGAGAAAAAGTGTGCTGCGTAACTGAAAATAAATCTGCAGAGAACAATATATAATGCTGAAATAATCAGAAAATTAACAGCTACTATTGCATCGATTCAACCCAAAAAGGCCGGTCTCTCAATACTAATCTAAAAGAGGGAAAAAGTCTAATCAAAACACACTAAAAAGAGGCCAATAGATCTAGGGTCAAAAGGGACGGGGATCTAAAGGAGAAAGCTGTTGAAAAGAGGTGCAGATCACAACCAAGAGGCAGAGGCAAGGTGGCTGGAAAAAGGAGGAAATCAGCAAAAAGCGGAAGGGACAGGGAGGAGGTCCTAAAGGGAGGTCCAAACAAAACTACAAGAGGTGATTTGAAAGGAAGAAAAGTTGATTTAAAGGGATCTGAGGATGAGGTATCAGATCTGAAAAAGGGAAGGCTGAAACTCTGAAAAATCAGACACCTGAAACAGCTAAAACTCTTCCACCAAAAGTGGAGGGTACTGAAGCCCTAGGGGCTAGGTTCCCACTTAGATGAGCAAAGCGAGATCAGAAATAGATTCGAGACGATTTGGAAGGAGGTGGAATGGTTGACGGGAAGCCGGAAAAACCAGGGAGGGAATCGGAAAAACGGCGAGAAAAAATGTCCGGGTCGCGGTTTTGACTGTTTTTTCGCTGCGGTCGCCGATTTGGGGGGCTGTTTTTACGCGACACAGCTCCGAGGTCGCGTTTTTGGGCCAAAGTGCGACTGCACTTCCCGGCACTCTCGGTGGCGAGTTCGAAGAAAAAATGTTGTGTTGCGGGCGATATATATCACAGGAGGAAAACAAGAAGGCGTATCCAATTCTCCTCAGTGGGATCGGTTCTTGGAAGTCCTCAGCACTTCAGATCTAAAATCTCTCTCTCTTGTTGGTGTAGAAAACCCACACAAAGAATGGAACTCAAAGGGAGCTCACACAGCAAATGGTAGAAAAATGTGACCAAGTGTATAGATCCAGAGTGATCTAATAGGCAACAAAATGTGAAGAATGGTAGGAAAAACCCTCCTATTTATAACAAAATATTGGGTCATTCTAGATCTTGGTGCATGATTAAAATAATGTTAACCAAATCTAGATCCACCTTTTATGGAATATTTTATTATATTTGTTGGGGGGGGAAAGTATTTGACTTGGGTCAAATCCCTTTATTTGTCAAAAATAAATAAATAAATGATTTATTTATCTTTTTAAGGAAGTGGTTGAAAGATAATCAAATAAATAATGATTTATTTAATTATTTGTGGGTGATTTGGTCATATTTAACAAAGAATATTATCTAAATAAGATTTAAATAATTATTCCTAGAAAATAATAAGATAAATAAAGGTTTATCTAATTAATTTCTTTGTTTTGGGTTAAACATGACTAGGAATAATAATTAAATTATGGTTTAATTAATTATTCCATGAGGAAAAATCAAACAAATATAGGTTTGTTTAATATTTCCTTTTGGGGTTTCCTGTTTAGACCATAAACAACCTAATAAATGTGGTTTATTAAGTTATTTACCATAGTGAAAGCAATTTTACTTAGGGTAAAATTGGTCTTACATGGTGTACTTGGGTCCATCTAATGATAATAGGTTAGATGACCAAAAAATGGTGTAACAACTCAAGCATTGAGGACAACACTTTTTTGAAGGAGAGGGGCATGTTAGGTCCCTATAATACTAAGTGTATCCTCTTATTGTTATTGTTAATGTAGCCCACTTTTTGTTGTACCCACGTAGTCCCCATATTGTTATTATTGTACACCGTAGAAGCCCACTATTTTTTTTGTTGTGCCCTTACATTATTATTGTTATGTCGACTCTAATTATATTGTGACCCCTTAGACTCCTATATATAGAAAGTAGGTTTTTTCATTTGAATAATCCAAGAACTGTTCATTTATGTAATGTAAAGGAGGTTTCCCGATCTAAGAGGTTTATTTCTAAGTCATTGATCTATATTTTCTTCTATATTGTGAGTTGGTTGCATAATAGGGCACCTCCATGCTTAATCACAAATTCACGTTCATCAGAAACCAAGATTGACTCTAGTGTCTGTGATTTTTGTCTAGCTTTCTCCTTCACTTCAACCTCATCCAACCACTCTTTTGTAAATGGGTAATACTTGGTTCCATGATATCTTATGTAAAAGAATGCGCTTTTCGACAATTCCCAATGTAATTTCCCATCTGGATGTACAATGACCATGTTTTGGGTTAAAAAAAGTCAGAAGCAGCGAAACAATTTCTTTATAGCCTTGTCTCCATATGGCAAAGCCAACCATGAAATCCTCTCCTAATGCTTTTGAAAGTCTATTTCCTTTTGGTCATTCGACAGGAACACAATATCAATGGCTTCCCCTCTTTCTCGAATTTCATTATAAAACACCCAAATTAGATCTGAAGTGAATTTATACGAGTCACCAGGCTCGTTGACTGAGAAATAAAGCACTACAGTCTTCACCAGAAGCTCCGCTACCAGAACCTTTCTTTCTCCATGGCCAATGAAAAAATCTCATTCATTAAAAACCAGAAGGGATCCCCAGAAGCTCTGCTACCAGAACCTTTCTTTCTCCATGGCCAATGAAAAAATCTCATTCATCAAACACTAGAAGGGACTCTAGAGTTTGTTCATCACTGAAGGCCTTTAATTTGGCCCTCGCCTCATCAATTCTCTTTGCAGTGAATGGATAACCCTCGACACTGAATTCTTCAAAAATCTCCATGCCATAAGGGGTTATAATTTTTCCATATTTATCCAGAACGACAAGGCTTGGAATATGATTCACTGGAAAGGCCTGCTTAAGCTGTTTCCTCGTATTCTCATTTAATAATGGAACGACAAGCCATGGCATGGTTTGTTGGGTTTCCTCTAAATCCTGATTAAGTTTTTTTCTTGTATTCTCACCTGAGAATTGCCATCGATCCACAACAATAACAGAGCCACTATTATACTCATTATCATCATCATTATCACTATTGTCATCATCATCACTTTCATGGCCAGAGGTTTTTGATCCTAGTTTTAGAGTGGAAACAGAGGTGCGGGATGAAACTGTATCAACAACTAGCACTAACTGAGTTGAAACAACTGTGCACGTCGTTGAGTGTTTGATGTCATCAATAAATGATGGCACTATTTGAGATTGAAACAATCCAAGAACTAGAGAAGGAGGTGGCATCCTCTTCCATAAATTATCATCTATATTAATATGACTATCAATCTCGTGTGCAATTGCTTTCTTCTTGCCAGCTTCACCCATCATAATATTAGAAGCTTGGCCTGATGAAACCCTCTCATCAAAAGTTGGCTTATGGGTAGTGAGATCAATGCTTCTAGACATTTTGTCATCTTGGCAAAGAACTTCTTCATCTGCAGTTGTCACATATCCACTTTGATTTTCAATTTCATTCATGTTATCCCTAGGAGTTCCTATTTCATCATGTTCAACATCACTTTCTTGGTTAGATAATTCTTTATCGCTAGTCTCTTTCGTGTTAATATATACCTCTTTTAGACATGTTGAATATTATCAAAATTAGTTTTTTAATTGTTGAAATGCTTCTTGAATTTCGCTAAACTAATCAATGATTTCAAGACGTAAACATAATGGCATATTGTGCAACAGATAACGTCCAAAGGCTCGCATGGCTCTAATACCATTGAAGCAACAAAACTTATAGTATTTGTGCTTAAAATGTAAAATACACAATGTATTGTAAGTAATAATTTTATTAATAATATGAATGTACAAAAGTGATTGAGGGCCTGCTTATATATGCATGTGCCCCTTCAATGAATGGCCATGTCCCTTAGAACATGCCTCTTCGTTAACTAATCAATTAAGTAGCTACAATTATGATTATTATTCATTCACTTATATTTATTTTATTTTTATATAAATTTTATTCGTAACAATAACATGTTGAAATATGTAACTAGGTTCAGTCTTCATAATGACAGATGTAATCCTGATTTTATGTATTTGATGCAATAAGAAAAATAAATTTATTATTATTGATCTTGAAGCATGGGTTTCATGCTCAAGGAAATTTACTTTTAGGTAAAGCTCCCATTGTGAGCACTTAGGGTTTTTCATTAAGTCATCAAGTTCATTTTCATGTATGAAATACCCCCATTAAGAAAGTTACATTATGTAAAAGAAAATTATTTGAGTCAAGAAACCCTCCCGAATCAAGTCAAAATGCATGCAACATGTTGTCCCTTCCAAAAATTTCAGGTCGGCTTAAAAGTTGGAACAAGCAAGGCCTTTTTTTTTAAGGATTAGAAGGCTATATAAAGGAGGTTAGCCGACCATCTTGAGAGTAAGTGTGAAACATGAGACACTTGACCTAGATCACTAAAATCAACAAAGTAAGAAGGAGATTAAGCGAAGAGAAAGAGGCATATCTTAAGGACTATTTTTGGACTAAGAATCTCACACGTGCAATCTGAATCTAGGGCATCCATTGCAGAAGCAATATCAAACTACAATCATGCTATAGAAGCCAAATTTTGGTATCAATATAGACTAAATTGAAGACCGAGATCTTGACAAGGAGGTACCTTGCCTAACGAAGGAAAAATAAGGATCAAAACAACCCTTTCTATCTCACATGTGCGAAAATTGCAAGAAGCTACAAGCAACTGAAAATTTTAGGAAGATAATATGTCTAGCATTGCAAGGTTGAGGCCAAGAAGAAGGAGAAGTTTAAGTAGTTTCTATTCAAACTTGACTGTGTTTGACTTGCAGAGAAAAGAACAAAATTTGACTTGATCTTGGAAGGGTTGTTGGTCAAGGGTCTAGATCTTGGAATTGGTCAATTTAAGTTTATATAAGAAAAAGAATTATGTGGGTTTTCCTCTCAAGATTGTAGAGGTTTTGGCCCTGGGTGATCGCCTATATCTTGTGTAAAAAGTAAAAAGTCTTCACAAGCGATTATCATTAAAAAAGAAATCACCTACACTTCCCGCCCCTAGATTTCTCAACATGGTATCAGAGCTAAGGTGTTAAGTCAAGGAAGGGAAGCTCAATAAAGGACGCTCAAGGCCCGAAGTTACCCATTTTACACTGTGATTTTGCGGCGATGATAGCGGGCAATCCGACAGATCAATCTCAACTCTGTCAGTTCCAAGTAAGAGCTGACATCCTTCCTTGCATTTTGATTCCTCTTTCATTACATGCAACCCCAAATTTGGAATTATATGGGGGAATTTGTAAAAATAGGGCACAACGGTTGGCGCGAGTATCGGGCATGGACTCGCGCCAATTGCCCAGATTTTTGAACTGGGGTGTGCTAACCGCACAAACATTTCTAAGCTTACAATGCAAGCAAGAAGGCCCATTTTTCACAAATTCAAAGCTTTTACTTTGGCTAATAAGGTTCATATGAACATGTTTGTAGGTGTAAAGCGGCAAAATGGTTATCGAATGGAAAGAACAGGGACACAATGAAGAAGACGAGCTTGCCATGGAGAATGAAAGATGCATGGAAGCTCTCAGAGACTGTGGACTGAAAAAATTCTTCATGACACCGTGCCTCAGAGCTCAACCAGATTTGCTACAATACTTGATAAGTATCTGGGGTGAGGATCACAAAAAATTCATTCTTCGTGATCAGGAACTCGAAATTGATGTTTCAGACATTTAATTCATAAGAGGATTGTCGCGGAGGGGGGAAACACCAGTCCTGACCGGTACTCGGCCCACCATGGAGAACATGAGCATGATTATTGACAGGGCATGTCGAGGGGCATGGAAAGGATCAGGAAGCAGGAAAGTGAATATCCAAACTATCCTAGTCTTGGCACTAAAAGTAGTGCTACACACCATCACGCGAGCCGCGGGATCGAAAGCACCGCACAAAGCAACAAAAACACAACTACTTCTTGCAGTAGACTATCTGACACCAACCCTCTACAACTGGGAAAAGGCAGTGATGATCAATATGAAATGTCAACTGACGAAATGCAAGAAGACCAAACTAAAGCAGTTCGGATATGGATCCATCCTGGTATCTTTCTTCCTAGAATGACTACCAATTTTCCAGCGACAGGAAGTGATAGTCCCAACACCACCAACACAGGAGCCATGGATGGTCCGTTGGGCAGCGCTGATGCCAAGGTCAAGGGGCGCCCAACAAATGTCCTAGAGACCAGAGTTCTTTGATTGGCTCTGCCGACAGCTGATTGTCATGGAGGACTGGCCCTACTCTGGCGCAGATTTCACTAGTGATCTGGACCTCCCACTCCCAGAAGGAGAGGATTGGGATGAAGCACTTGATAAGACTTTTTTTTTTTGGTTATGTATGTTCTGACACTAAATCCATGTGTTATGCAGATGTTGGACCAAAAAGACCTGCAGGCATGACTTCAATAGCGAGGCGAGTCCCTTGCAACTTTGATATTGCTTCTCATGGTGAGGGAGGCGAGGAGGAGGAAATCGTGCGCAACCTGGAGGGAATCTCTCGCGGGGTTCCGGACTATGCGTGATTTGATGATGTTCCTCGTGCATACCAGAGACACACTGTAGGGGTGTCAAACCGAGTTCACTGCTTACTGTGGTGGCTTCTATGGGCAGTGACATGCTATCATGAGCATCACGTCGATTAGACGCCTAGGATTTATTTCTGCATATTTTTTAGAGACATTATGTCTCAGGATGTAACAGAAACACACATATTTTGTACTTATGATGCACGCTGATGCAAACATTCGATATATATATATATATACATCTATTTTCCTATATGGATCTTTTCATGTGATGATGATTTTATAGATGACGCAAATGTCTATATAATACAGTATTAGCCATTGTATCAGTTAATGCATTCATTTTCCTAGGAATATGTTGATATGTGATATAATCAAAATGTCTTTCCATCAAACGAACACGTAAATACAACCTTAAAATCTGAGGGTTTCTAACTGAATAATGTCCATTAAGTTGAAGAACAACAAGTTTTGAGTCTAGATTTACAAGCAATGCACGAATGCCGAGGGTAATCACCTCGATTAATAGTTCAATGACAACACTATACTCGACAACATTTTTTGTAGTTCGTCCTAGACAAATACCTTGTAGATTTATCAACTCACCAGCAGGATCATAAATCACCCAGGTTGCCGAAGACAAGTTCTGGGTACTGCGGGAAGCACCATCCGCGAAACTGACATAAGGGGTAATAGACATTTCACATTCATCGAGCAACTAATGAATAGCACCCGCAAATCCTCTCTCTGCATTATTTACCAATATAGTGTTTCTATCATTGTCTATCTTGGTGAAAACACCCATCGGGAGAAATTGTAACCATAGAATACGACCCTAATAGAAGTGCATACATTTGCAAGGTGCATTACAAGAATGGCGATAAGATGTATATTATGCATCCCATAGGGGTCATGATTGGAGATACTATTCTTTCTTGTCCAAAAGCGCTGGGTTAAAGGGGCCCCTCATCATATATTAATGAGTGAGTCTACTATGGTAGATGGACAACAAATTGGATGTGGATGATCCATCTATCTTTATAGATATCAAGTTGATAAAATAGATTAGCAGCTCGTAGTTTACATGATTTGCACAATAAGCAACGACCCAATAAGCAGGAAAATGCTCGCAAAGCACACCAAGCCAAAAATGTAAAAAAATGAAAAGAACACCTATGTACACAAAACATGCACGAATGACTGATGCATAATATTTTTTGAGATAAGATCTAGAGGATGACCTTCATAATCAATGAGCTCATAGGCCCCATTCCGCAAGACACGTTTAACAATGTAGGGCCCATGCCACATGGGTTGAAATTTGCCTGCCCCCAGCTTATCATGAGCTTGGTCGTACAGGACGACGAGGTCTCCTTTTACAAAGGAGTGAGGGGAAACTGACTGGTCAAAATGAGCTTTGACCCGCTCATTTTGTGCCTCGATGACCAAAGCAGCTAAGCGGCGAGTTTCATCTAGCCTTTCTAAGTAGAGAAGACGCTCTTCTTCTGGTGAAGTGTTCGGTAGCAATTCAACAGCCAAATTGAGTGAAGGTATTTCACACTCAATCAGAAGGGTAGCTTCCAGATCGTAAACAAGCTGAAATGTAGTGAATCCGGTCGCATCCTTAACTAAGGTTCGGTATGCCCAAAGAGCCGAAAATAGCATGAGATGCCAATTGGATTTGTGCATCCTAATTGTACGTTAAAGCATGGTGACAAGAACTTTATTCATAGCTTCAACCTGTCCATTGGCTTGAGGATAGTACAACGTTGAGCTGTCGTGACACAATCCCAACCTGGAAGTCAACTCCGCCACCATATAATGCTGAAAATGGGAACCATGATCGGTAACGATGGCTTAAGGGACATCAAACCTAGAAATGATGTGATTGAATATGAACAGAGCTATTGTCTTACCGTCAACGTCAAGTGTAGGCATTGCTTCGTTCCATTTGGTGAAGTAGTGAATGACTACGATGATATAAGCATGCCCCCCAGCCAAGCGAGGGTTACATGTCGTAAAATCGATGCCCCACTTCACAAAGGGACCAACGGTAATGACATGGTGGAGATGTGAAGGAGGCGGACGCATCTTGTGCTGATAGATCTGGCAATCATGACATTTTTGAATAGCAGCAATGCAGTCCTTAAAGATGGAGGGCCAGAAATACCCAGCACGAAGAATCTTCTGTGTAGTTGCATAAACAGACATGTGACCGCCACAGGCGCCACTGTGACAATCATTTAGGGCTTTCTCAGCCTCCTCGAGAGTCAAACACTGGCGGAGAATGGAATCTACTCTGATGCGGTAGAGTATATCTCCGACTATACGATAAGGTTGTGATTGATGAAGGATGTGTCGGCGAGCATCCTTCGTCAACTCAGATCTGAAAGTGGAAGTTTGAAGATATACGATGATATCACCGTACCAAGGATCGAGGGTGCTAATCAGAAAAAGCGTATCGTTCGGATTGCATTCCTCAGAACCAGTCGAAGCGGAGTCAAAGGGGAGGGAGCAGATCAGATCGACAAAGACTAGTAATTTCTTTGACTTGGCTGTAGTAAATTCCAAATCGAACTCTTGAAGGATGAAAATCTACTTCGAGTACTTGCCCCCCAGAAATTGTCGAGACAATATATAGGTCATAGGGTTGTATTCATAAATCATAGTCACAGTATGCAATAGAATGTAATGACGAAAATGTTGAACTACTTGAACCGCATCTAACGCTAACTTCTCGACATAAGCATAGCATGTTTCAGTCTTGAGAAGGTTACGAGAGAGGTAGTAAATAACATGCTCGTCACCGTCATCATCATCTTACACCAAAACCATGGCAATCGTACTGAAAGCGGTGGCTAAATAGAGGGAAAAATCGTGATGATAGTTCGGAGGACGCAACAGAGGAGCGTTGACAAGCAACGTCTTCAGAGCATCGAAAGAATTCTGGGCGATCTCATCCCAAAGGAACGGGACACCCTGCTTTAGTAATCGTGTGAATCCTTTAGCCACCTTAGCATAGTTAGGTATAAAATGGCGTAAAAAATTATCCTTCCCCTGCAGACTCTGCAACTAATGTAATGAGGATGGAGAGAGGAGATTAATGATAGCCTCAACTTTGAGCGGATTGAGGCAAATCTCATCTTTAGAAACGATAAACCCTGAGAGTATACCGAAATTAACGCAGAAGATGCACTTATGCGGATTTAACCGGATGTTATAGCGTCGACAGCGAAGAAATATCTAACGAAGATGGTCAGGGTGGTCCTTATGTTTCGCTGAATGAGCCGGAAGGTCATCCAGATAGGGTTGAACGATGTGCTTAATATCGTGAAAAGCATATGACATCGCTCGCTGAAACGTGGCCCCAACATTATTTAAGCCAAAAGGGAGTTTCTTATACGCAAAAGTACCCCAAGGACAGATGAAGGTAGTCTTATGTTGATCGGTCGAGAGAATGTTAATCTGGTTATAGCTAGAAAATTTGTCCATGAGGGAAAATATCTCACTCTCAACTCAGTCATCAACGATGTTATCAATAAAGGGAGTAGGATAATTATCCTTAGGATAGGCCCGGTTTATGTCACGATAATCAACACAGACCCGAATGGTGCCCTGTTTCTTATCTACAAGGACAATGTTGGACACCCATTCTGTCAAGAGAATTGAATAAATGAAACCAGCGCTGAGGAATTTTTCAACTTCACTCTTAATGGCGGCAGCCTTTCCAGGGTGCACACGACGAAGGCGCCGACGAACAGGCTTCGAACCAGGTTAGGTAGGAATATCATGCACCACTATAATAGGATCGATGCTAGGCATTTCATCATAGGACCATGCAAATACGTCACGGAACTCGCGGAAAATGCTAGTATAAACCTGAACTTCATCTGAAGAACAAGTGACCCCGATATGGATGTTCTCGATGATTCTCGGTTTCACGGAAATGTCGATAGGCATCGTCTGCGTGATGTTACTCAAGTTACCCTCTGTAAAAACTTCATGTGTCAGAATAGGCATTTGAAGTGGAGGAGAAGGAACCAGAGATGCAAACCTCTCAAGACATGTAGACATGGGCCCAAGGCCAGGCATGAACGAGGAACGATGATAACTATAGTCCCACGGAAGATCCTTGAGAGACATAGTTTCCACGATGGCTTCATCAGAGGGAAATATCTCTTTCAAGGGATCGGGCGAATCCTAATCGTCGAGCCAAGGGGATTGAGAATAAGTGTCGAGAGACATTCTCAAAGGAGCATGATTAGAAGGCGAAGGCTCTAAAGCCGAAATGAGTTCACAATAGTCAATCTCGATCGGACTCAACGACATTGAATCTCCAAAAGAATCGATCTATTCAGGCGAAGGGATGATCCATGGGTCATCATACCGAGAGATCATATTAATCTGAACAGTATGGGGTGGAGGAAGAGGAAAAATACCCATGAGGGTATGATCTTTGAAGAGACCCGGCCCTATGCTCTCGTAGGGAGTAGGAATCTGATCCACATACGGAACGTTGTTTTCAGAAGAAGAAGTGAAGAACGAAAACTGATCAATAGTAACAATCTTTCCTTCGTGTGGGAATTTCAACACATGAAAGAGAGTGGATGGAACACATAGCATGGCGTGAGTACAACTGCGACCGAGGAGAAGATTGTAATTGAGCTTGGCGTCAACTACTTTAACCTCGACATTAACAGTCTTCCCTTCTAATGTAATCGACAAACTAGCGAGAACACCAAGAGGTTTTAATTCTCTTCCATCAAATGCTTCAAGGGCATTTGGTGATGAATTCAGAGCCAGAGAACTAATGTCTTTCCAGCAAGTATATGACATGACGCACATAGACTCACCCTCGTCCACAACTGCCCGATGGATATTCAGACCATTAATACCAACTTGTATGATGAGCGCAATTTGGTGCGGGAATCGTGGGACGAAATTCTCCAAGTCGAAAGTGAGAAGGCTGGTATCAGCAGGATCAACCCCGCCGATTACAGATAACAAAGCCTTCCGTTGAGACGGACAACTTTGAAGTACTTCTAATGCAGACATTGCATATGGCGCCTGTGCTAAATCCTCAACAATACTGTAATGTTGAGCAACATGGGTGTTGGGATTGTAAGAAGACTTACGGAGTACACCTTTGGAAGGTGGTCATACAATGGGCTCAATACTAGGCCTTTCAATCCGAAGAGGGCCAGAAGCAGGCGGAGGAGGAGGACCATCAACTTTCTCTTTCCCCACTTCCTGACGCGATCTGGTATAATAATTTGACCGAGTAGCGATAGAAACGAATGAAGAACCGTTCATCATGAAAACTTGAGAGCCAAATGGGGCAGAGGGGTGAGGTTGCTCTACCATCTGGGTCTATTGTGATGGAAAAGGTTCTTTAAGAACAACTGTAGTTCCCTGGGTTCCTTTGAGCAATGTACTTACTTCGGCCCGTCGAGG